>OY288286.1:9911285-10396581 GCA_958450335.1 Hibiscus tridactylites
ATACATTTCTAAAATTGATGCAAGGGAAACAAAAAGAGCACATACGATCAGTGTAACTAGCACTTACCACTTCCGTGGCCGAAATATAAGTAAAGGTCGTGACTTTTCAAGGCTGTAGCAAGTTCTTCAGCTGTAGGCATAGTTCCAGCTCTTCCCTATATGGTTCATTAAGAAATAAATTATTTACTGAACCTATTTCCATATAAAGAAAATGACTTTGACATCAGGCGGTACAAGTTAACAGAAAATTGGTTTTTCTATCATTGTATGATAAATGCTTTTCCCTTTGACCAGGCTCACCAGTAATGAGAAGAGAAACGGGTAAATTACCTCGAAATTTTGATCCCTAAACCAGTTCTCAAATTCAACTTGTGTGCTTTTAAGATCACCACTGGGGTTTAACAAATAAAATGCATCCGAGGGATCTATCAGAGGAACTAGCTCATGATAACGACTTCTCATCATAGAGATACTGCCTACAGAAGGCATTCGATAAACCTCTTGTTGTCTAAGAATTGGCATACTCTCCCAAGGAAGCATCTGCAGAGTCCTCATAGGGTCAGTGGTTACACTAAAAAGTAAAAAGGATGGACTTCCAAAGGGAAAAGGCTGAAAAGACAAAGGAACAATCAAACCAAGATGATGTCGGCAAAAGCAAAGATGAGGTGTAAAAATTGCTATTAAAGGACAACCATCTTCTTGAAGCAAGATAAACTCATGCTGTATTCATATGCCCCAAGATGAAAATATACACTAAAGCTAGAGCAATTTCACCAACCTGAACATCCAAATCCAACACTAAAATTATTGGTTCCCGAAAGATGGTGTCCTCCCAATGAATCTCATTCACTGCTTCACGTATTAATCGAGAGGCTGATGCAGACACGTTATTACCACCATTAGACCCGCAATTTTCTTCCGTGTGATGTTCAAGCATGCCAATGTAGCATCCTTTTTGCAAACACTGCTTTGAAAGACATGTTTCTTCAATATCAAACTTTGCAGCTCCAAGAACAAGTTTAAGGTAACTCTCATTTACGTCCACCATTCCGCATTTAGATTTCAGATCCTGCACCAGCTTCTTATGCTCCTTGTTTAAGCTTTCGCAGTTCAAGCAGTCCCCAAGAAGCACATGCCTCCATGGGCCCAGCCATGAATCTTCTAAATTACTGTAACACGACCAGGCATGTTTATTTCATATAACAGTTCTCAATTCCAACATGAAATGCAGAAAACTGCACACAAGCTTTGGGTAGTCTACTAACATGTTCCAGAAAGAAAACTAGTTGAAGAACATATGAATGAAGTTTTATGAAACACAAATTGGCCACTGGTTATCCAATCCCAATCACAATAAGTGCCAAAAACGGATAGAAAAATATATGATGAAAGAGATTACCTACCTCAACAGTTTACCAAGTTGGTGATCAACCTTCTTTCTAATCATCCACCACAGAGACCTAGTACTTTTTGTATCTTCTAAAGGACAGCCAGAAGATGTCATGAAGTTCTCTTCCAATATCACTTTAAATGATGGAGCTACAATATCAACCACAGTGGAACCCCACGGACAATGCCACCTTTTACCTGAATTCATCCGCTGACGTAATTCCTGACAAGCTCTTGCATTCTCATCGTTAGGAGCAGCATCTTCTGAAACTTCTGTATTTTTTTTCAAGATTCTTTTAGCATCAAGTAGTTATGCACATTAATATGTTGTTAATTTTTAATTATAAAAATTTCTACCAAAGAAAATACCTTCTGAAACTGAATCCAGGGGCAACAGCAAAACAATAGGTTGATTCTCAGAATTCAATCGTGACAACAGCATGCATGCATGAATGGAAGAAGGGTAAAGTAGCAATTCTTGCAATAAACTAGTATAAGCATGACCAAGCAAACTTATACAGATGACGGCAGTGGAAGGAAGGCCCTCATAAAAGTCCTTCACAAATTGTTCAAGATCTTTAACTGACTTGGGAGCAAGCCTGCAACAGAACAAAAAGAAGAAAGGATGACATTTCTTTTTCTGTATGTACATATTGGAGGTTGATGGAGTAAGGAGAAACTAAGCTAGTAAATCTTCATAAATTTGCACTTGTAGCAGCAGAAACCTTAACAAGGTGGATGTCTCTGTCTGTAGGCAAGATGAACCAGTTGCATGCAAGTCCTGAAAATGAAAGTCCAACAACTCAAACTTTAAAAAGAGAGAGAGAGAGGTGAAACAGCAGGTTTTATAATATATTGATCTGCAGAAGGAGATAAAAAGTGCCAACATCAATAATCAAGAATTAAAAATAGCACAAATATATAAATATAGGTGATAGAAAGAGCAAAACAGAAAATTTTGGCAAGACTCCACATATTTGCACTAAGTCCCAAGGAAACAGAATTCGCCAGAGCATAAATAATATTGCTGCTATCATAACTATTTGTGAGAAAGGGGCCATGGTGGCCGGAGATGCAGTTAATGATGGTGGTTTGTGTGTGATCGGAGGTTAGAGATTTGTTTGTTTGAAGAAGATGAACAGGATATTTTCAGAGAGAACAACATGTTTCTCTGTATTTTCTTATTATTCTTAACTATCAAATGTATACAGAGTAAACCTTTAAATAGACTGATATAGAGTTCTAATATAACTAAAACTATACTTTTATCTTTAATTTAAATAGTACTTATTCCTAATTTAAATAAGACTTCTATTAAATCTAAACTACTTATTAGGAATAAACTCTAATTACACATTAAATAAAAACTCTAACACTCCTCGTCAACTTACACTCCCCCTCAAGCTTTAACACTTATCGGATAACTTACACTCCCCCTCAAGCTGGTGACACTTCTCGGATAACTTTCACTCCCCCTCAAGCTGGTGAGCAAACGTAATAGAGCACCAGCTTGGATCTTGGATGTGATGCTTTACTCATATTTCTTCTGCTGAAAAAAAAATGCTCCCTATTCTCGGGAGTCTTTGATTTGAAGAGTGAGGACAGAACCATGATGTTCTTGCGCAACAATTGTTGATGGCATGCAGTTCCTAACTGAAAGGTCTGATGCTAACGATGTAAAAGGTGATCACATGAATCTACACTCCCCCCAAGCTGGTAGTTACACAGACTAGAGTTCCAGCTTGGATCTTTGATGTACAATCCCTTAAAAAAATATTATCTAGTTTTTAAGGTTAAACTAGAACCTATTCTTCTATCTTTTAGGATGGATGACTAAAATAGAACCAAATAGTTTTTAAGGCTAAACTATAACATTTTCATCTATCTTTTTGATTGGCTAAGATAGAACCATTAAATAGAGAAGAAAACGGAAAAATTAAACGAGTAGAAATTTCACTAGAGATGTAAGATTCCAACGAGGTAGAAGCCAAGGAACGAGTGTGGCCTAATGACAACAGCGGAAAAGAAAAAACAATGTGCATCTGAAAAATCGGATCATGGTCAATCTGTTTCAAATTAGAGATGGCAGCAGTGGTGACGACATCAAGACCGTTGTTGGCTCGTGATACCATGTGAGAAAGGGGCCATGGTGGCCGGAGATGCAGTTAATGATGGTGGTTTGTGTGTGATCGGAGGTTAGAGATTTGTTTGTTTGAAGAAGATGAACAGGATATTTTCAGAGAGAACAATATGTTTCTCTGTATTTTCTTATTATTCTTAACTATCAAATGTATACAGAGTAAGCCTTTAAATAGATTGATATAGAGTTCTAATATAACTAAAACTATAATTTTATCTTTAATTTAAATAGTACTTATTCCTAATTTAAATAAGACTTCTATTAAATCTAAACTACTTATTAGGAATAAACTCTAATTACACATTAAATAAAAACTCTAACACTCCTCGTCAACTTACACTCCCCTCAAGCTCTAACACTTCTCGGATAACTTACACTATTAACTAACCATGAAAGAGCACCCAATTCAGAATGACTCTTGAGCACAAGGCATTTCCTAATGTTAATTCAGGAGTGTGACTGTGATTCAATTCCACTATACCGTGCACGTCAAATACCTTAACGTTTAAAGACAATTTTTGGAAGTGCTAAGATTTCAATTGAGAAAAGAATTCACTGAAGATAGTATAGCTATAGACCTTTTGCGAATAACTTGCCATGATATGTTATCGTCTTGAAAATGACACCAAGGAAAGATCACAAGATGAAGAGTGCAAACTTACCCCAGAATCTACAAAGCGTTGATCATTAGTTCTCCCAGAAGTATTAGGAAAGAATTGATTGTTAAGATGTGTCCCAAGTGAAGCTTGATGAAAATATGAAGCCCAGTGACTTTCAGAGAGTTCTTTGCAAGATGGCAAAGTAAAATGCTCATTAGTGGCAGAAAGCAGATATACTGCAGAAAGCAATCTGGAAACCTGAGTGTTAATAAATAAAAATTTAGCTGCCAAGACAATAGAGAAAAAGCAATAGAGAGAATAAAAAAAGTTAAAAAGTTAAGAGAACAAATTTCTTGGGAGCAATTTGCAAAGATAACAGATGGAAATTATAAGGAGACTTCCCGACAAACCAACAGGTATCTTAAGAAAAACATCAGAAGTGAATTAAAATTAGCAGTGGTAATCAAATTTAGCTTAACTGTATAATACATTCCTTCATTACAGCCATGTAGGTCTGGTCTAGGTTGCACTGATACGGATACGGGTACGGGGACGGGGACAAAAAACGGTGATTTTTAAAATTACAGGGTACGGGGACGGCAGAGGTACGACATATAAAAAATTAAAATTATATATAGATGTAAAAAATCATAAATAAATTCAATACTTCTTAGAAAATTAGAAAATAAAATCAATGAGTAAATCACAATATTAAAGTTTCAAATCTCAAGACTAAAATAATATTAAACAACAAAAATCAAACATTGTTAATATCTTCCGAAATCAACTCGCTTAAGTGATAATTCCAAAAAGAATTATCTACAACTTATTTTGCTTATATGGTTGAGCTATAAAATTAATTTAAATCAAAATTAGTATTGAAATTAAATTTCTAAATATAAATTAGGAGCTTAAGTCATAAAATTTATAATATAGTTGTTTTATATATGGAAATTATCTCATGCACTGACGGTGAGAACTGAAAGTTTTCACCAATGGCTCTTAGTTTTAAAGTTTAGGAGTATAAAATTTAGAGTTTATGATTAAATTTTTGGTTTAGTGTTAAAATTTAGAGTTTAAAGTTTAATGTTTAATTTTTAAGGAATATGGTTAGTGTTTTAACCTACAAGCCTTAAATTTTAACTCTAGACTCTAAATTCTAACAACACCTCATAAATTCAAAACTTCTACAATTAAATCACTAACCATTAAATCTTAAATGAAATTCATAAACTCTAAAATTAAAGAGCTTGTGAATTTTTTTGTTTGAAATAATAATAATATTAATAATAATAATAATACAAAATCCTTATAAAAAATTAAAGGAAAAAATACCCTAATTATTTTAATAAATAGCTGAAAATTAATTAAAACAAGAAAGAGTGAAAAGTCATTAAAGTATTTTTGGGCCCCACAAAAACTAATAAATGAGAAATAAATTAAAATAATAAAATATTACGTGGTTTCTTCTTCTTCTTCAACCACCAGACGGACTCTTCTTCATCTAAAACTTCTGCAACTCAACCTTTGCAATTTTTCTTTTCTAATTTTTTTCTTCAAGCTAAATATATTCAGGTACGTCCTTGGGTACGTCTCCAATTAGCGTTGACCGTACCCGATTTATATTTGACCGTCCCCGGTAAAGTTGAGACGTCCCGGAGACGTACCCCAGCCGTCCCCGCATCGTCCCCGTCCCGGAGACGTATTGGGGACGCGGGACGGCCTTAAGGTGGCGTACCCGTGCTTCATAGGGTCTGGTAGGTGTTAGGAAATCTGTAAATCAATAGTTCTAAAGAGAAACTTCATTATTGGCTTAGTTTTAAGGGGCGCAAAAGGTCTCTAGAGCCGAGGCGCTAGGCGAAGGCGCGCGCCTTTTGTAGGCGAGGCGACACTTATATTAAATAGTATAAATATTATATATATTAATTTAAATATAAATTAAGAAATTAAATGAAAATGGAAAAAAAATATATTCTTTATTAAGTGATGAAAATAGCCAAGAAGTATATATTTCTAATAATTTTAGATGCTTAAATCAAAATATTTTAATTAAATGTAGATTTAAAAACTATTAAATATGAATATTTTAATATATTAATAAATTTATATTACTTAAATATGTAATTTTAATATTTTATTTAAATTAATAATTAGAAATAAATTTATTTTATTATATTAATTGACATCAAGATTAGTATTAAAATATTCTTCTCAATCTAGATTAAGTCTTTGAATCACAAAATTAATAATATGGTTGTTTTCATAAATAATAATAATAATAAATCCTAACAAAAAGTTAAAGTAAAAAAAAACCCTATTTTTTAAATGATAATAAAATAAAAGAAGAAAGAGGCAATGTTTTCAGTGAACCATGACACCAAAACTATAATTAAAACATTTTCTTAGGCCCACAAAGCAATAAATAACAATTAAAGAAAATAAAATAAGATAAAAGGCTTTACTTTTTTACGTTAAGTCATTTATAGGAAAACAAAAAAATGAAGAAACACTGCTTAATGGCCAGCTATACCACAATTGAATACCTAGGGAATCAAAACAAATTATAGAATTATTAAAAAATTTGCTTCATCTTCTTCAACACGAAGAAGAGAACAGAAACTAAAGAACAGAGGAATAAGTAAAAAATCAAAGGAAATCTCGGTTTTTTCTTCTTCTTTCCCAAAGACGTAAAAAGTGCCGCGCCCAACGCCTTCAAAAAATGCGCACCTACGGGCGCCTCCTTGCGCCTCCGGTACCTCGCTGCGCCTTTGCAGGCAGAGGCGTTTTCCTCAGCGCCTCCTTGCGCCCAGCGCCTTAGGCGCGCTTTTTAAAACTAAGATTATTGGCTTAAGTGACCTTAACTTAGAGAGAGTTCATTTGAATTTGGATGAAAAAGACCTTTAGAAGAAGCAACCAATCTCAAGAACTAGTTTAAGGTGGCAGTTAATTGGTCTGATGTTACTATAGATCACAAAATTAGGAAAATTAACTTAATTAGGGGCAAAAAGAAGAAACCAAATTTCAAACAGGTTTGGCACTACTCCTAAATTAAAGTGTACCATACTCAAGAACTAGTTTAAAGTGTACCATACTTAATAAAATCAACTAAACACAGAAAAACTAGTTTAAAGTGTACCATACTTAATAAAATCAACTAAACACAGAAAAACTTTCAGTCTCAAACAGAAGACTGGTTTCTTTGGGCTGATATGCTACCACAATCAGATTCTACATCACAAGCCACAACCGAGAAGTTAAAATAGGACCATACCTAAGACTATATTAAGCTTATGCAAGCATGACGAACATATCAGAATAACTAAAATATTCGACCTTTTTAAAAAGTAGAGGAACCTCACGGCTGAGAACAAATGCTAGCTTCAGCCAGTCTACTATTTTTGATAACGGAACTTCGTGCAGATCACAGCATACAATCCTGTTCAAAATACAAACCAAGAAAAGAGGAAAAGGAACAAGTACTTAATGCAAAAGATATCATTCATAAAGCTGATATCAGTAATTTATTATTGTACCACAATCCTCATTTATATAGATACATGTGAATTTGAAAACATATATAAATATACACAGATGGATGAATATATGTATCCTGCAACATAACAGAGGATATTCCAAGTAATATGTCATAAGGTTAAAGAAAATTGATGCAGCAAATTACAACTATGTTAAATCAAGACCTAGCCTCGAACAAATTTGTAGAAATCAGAGTAATTCTCTGTATTTTCTTGTTATTTCAATAGGACATATTACATCTTTATATATACAAACTATGTCTCTAATTTAGGAAACTCTAAGATAGGAAAGATACTAATCCTAGGAGATATGATCCCTTAAAATAAGGGATTGTAATAAAGAAATATTTACAGAATCCCTTAATTGAAGGGATGGAAACAGTCCATATATTTCTATAATTCCTACACTCCCCCTCAAGCTGGAGAATATACATTGTATAATCCCAGCTTGAATAGGAATTTATTGAAAACAGGCTTTGGCAAAGCCTTAGTAAGAATGTCTGCAATCTGTCCGTCTGAAGGAATGTATGAAAGAGTGGCTGTCTTTTTGTTGACTTGGTCAGCAATAAAATGCCTATCAATCTCAACATGCTTTGTTCGGTCATGTTGAACTGGGTTCTTAGCAATCTGAATGGCAGATTGATTATCACACAAAACTTCAAAGTGATCCTCTTGATTAGTGCCAAGTTCTTTTAGTAATTTAAGTAGCCAAATTCCTTCGCATATTCCCAATGCTAGTGCTCTAAATTCAGCTTCAACACTACTTCTTGAAATGACAGATTGTTTCTTACTTCTCCAAGTTGTAAGGTTTCCCCAAACAAAAGTGCAGTAGCCACTAGTGGATCTTCTTTCAGTGAGATCTCCGGCCCAACTAGAGTCTGTAAAAATCTTAACAGTTCTGTCTTGTGTCTTCTTAAACATTAAGCCGTGTCCTGGAGTTTTCTTCAAATACTTGAGAATTCTATTTGCTGCTGCTAAATGCTTTTCAGTAGGATTAGTCATGTGTTGACTTATCACATTTACGGGAAAGGCTATATCTGGCCTCGTCAGGGATAAGTAAATTAGTTTCCCAACTAATCTTTGAAATTTCTCTCTGTCTACTAAGGACCCATCTTCTTTGTTGAATCTCAAGTTTGCCTCCATTGGTGTATCAGCCGGCTTACAACCAAGAAAACCAATTTCTTTGAGTAAATCAAGTACATATTTTCTTTGGTTGATCACAAGGCCTTCTTTTGATCTTGCCACCTCCATTCCTAGGAAATACCTTAGCTTTCCCAAGTCCTTGGTTTCGAATTCCCTGTTTAACAACTTCTTCAAATTGCTAATCTCTTCCTCATCATCTCCAGTAAGAATTATGTCATCCACGTACACAATTAGGATAGCTTTCTTATTTGTAGAAGTTACCTTGATGAAAAGAGTATGATCGGCAAGGGACTGCTTGTAGCCGTTTTTAAGAATGACTTTAGTGAACCTCTCGAACCAAGCTCTGGGTGATTGTTTTAACCCGTATAGAGACTTGTTGAGCCTGCAAACCTTGTTGCTACCTTCAACAGACTTTAAGCCAGGTGGCAATTTCATATAGACTTCTTCCTCTAGCTTGCCATTAAGAAATGCGTTTTTTACATCAAGTTGGTGTAATTGCCAATCGCAATTTACAGCCAAACTTAAGAGTACTCGAACAGTGTTAAGCTTTGCCACAGGTGCAAAAGTTTCTGTGAAATCTATCCCATATGTTTGCGTAAAGCCTCTGGCCACTAGTCTAGCTTTGTATCGTTGGATGCTGCCATCGGAGTTATACTTTACAGTAAAAATCCATTTACAGCCAACAGCCTTTTTTCCTTGAGGAAGGTCTGTAACGGTCCAAGTAGCATTTTTCTCTAGTGCACAAATTTCCTCTTCAACAGCCCTTCTCCATTTTGGATCCTTTAGAGCTTCAGCTATGCTTGTGGGAACCTGTTCTTTATCCAAGGTTGTTGTAAATGCTTGAAAAGAAGGCATCAATGAATTATAACCAGTAAATTTTTCATTAGGATGCTTGGTGCACTGTCTAACCCCTTTTCTAATAGCAATAGGGAAGTCATCTAGAGTAGTGGACTTACTGATTTCTTCTTCCATTTCGGCAGCTGGACCCAAATCCAATTCTCGGCAAGAATCAGATTGCAAAACAGCCTCAGGGATATGTTTTCTTTTTCTTGTGTAGACACGAAGCTTTTTGGGTGGTGTTGTTTTTGGAAGACTTTCAATGGGAGTAGGTGTATTTTCAGGAAGGGTGTCTAAAGTATGTGTGGGTGAGTTAGTGATAGGTATTACAGGAGAATCAATGGGAGTAGTCACGGGTGACAAATCTGCAGGTAAAAGCAAAAATGGTGGCAATTCTAAAGGTTGAGAATGAAGATTAGAAGGGGATACCTAATGTGGCTGAAAATCACTCCATGTCTCCCCCTGAATTTCAGCCTGAGTGAAATAGGGATCCTGCTCATAAAAAGTTATATCCATAGTGGTAAAAAATCGTTTAGAAGGAGGGTGATAGCATTTATAACCCTTCTTAAGTGAAGAATACCCAACCAATACACATTTTAAAGACGTAGGATCTAACTTGGACTTATTAGGAGCAATATTTTGTATAAAAACAGTGCAGCCAAACATTTTAAGTGGGAGAATGGAGGAGATAGGCTTAAAATGGGGAAAGTGCTGCAAAAATATAGATTGAGGTGTTTGAAATTGTAAAACCTTACTAGGCATTCGGTTGATTAAATATGTGGCAGTTAATAAAGCTTCCCCCCACAAATATTTGGGAACATTAGTGGTAAACAGAAGAGAACGAGTAACTTCAAGGAGGTGCCTATTTTTTCTTTCGGCAATGCCGTTTTGCTGTGGGGTTCCAACACAAGAACTAAGCTGAACTATGCCCTTTTCCCTGAAAAAATCACCCAAAGACCTAGCAAAAAATTCACAGCCATTATAAGATTTAAAGAGCTGGATTTTAGACCCAAATTGAGTGAGAACCATGTTATAAAATTGCACAAAAACACCAGCAGTTTCAGATTTATCTTTCAGCAAATAAGTCCAAGTTATCCTACTGTGATCATCAATAAAAGTGATAAACCACCTACAATTATCAGCATTCTTCACCCGAGAAGGGCCCCAAATATCACTGTGGATCAAAGCAAAAGGGTGAGAAGGCTTGTATGTAGAAGGAAAATAAGACGATTTAGTATGTTTGGCAAGAGAGCATACTTTGCAAGAAAAAGAAGCTGGCTTTTTATTAATGAATAGAGCAGGAAACAATTTTGCAAGGTATTGGAAACTAGGATGGCCTAAACGAAAGTGCCATAACATAACAGTATCAAGTTTTCCTAAAGCGGTGAAAGCTTTGGAGATCTCGGTTTTAAGAGAGGAAGGGAGGATGTAGAGGCCATTCTGCAAGCTGGCCTTACCAATCATCTTCTTCGAGTTCAGTGCCTGCAAAGTACAATCAAGATCATTAAAAATTGCAGAGCAGTGCAAGTCTTTGGAAAGTTTACTAACAGAAATGAGATTGCAAGCCAGATTTGGTACAAAGAGAACATTTTTAAGTGCAATCTGTTCATTGAGAACAACAGTGCCATGTCCTTCTATTTTGCACAAGGAACCATCAGCCGTTTTGACAGCTTGACCAAAAGTTTGGAAAAAATTGCGAAACAAAGCCTTGTTACCAGTCATATGATCCGTAGCACCAGAATCGAGGATCCAATTAGGAGTCAACTGGAAGGAGAAAAATGCTGTAGAAGAAGGGTTACCTTCTGGTTCTTTCATGACCAGATTACCCTCACAAGGCCCCTGAAACTTTCCAAACAGTTTTTTGAAGATCAGCAATATGTTCTTTGGTGAAGCTAGTGACAGATGTGGCAGCAACGAGGCCTGATTTATTATCTCGAGAGTTCTTGGACTTCCAGTCTTGAGGCTTACCATGAAGCTTCCAACACTTCTCCTTGGAGTGGCCGGGCTTTTTGCAATGATCACACCAAGGTCTCCCCCGTTTGGAAGAGGGAGATGATTGATGGGTGAGTAAGGCAGATCCTTCATGAGGGGAATATAGTTCATCAGGCAGCATCACGCACCGTCGGCTTTCTTCCTTCTTGACAAAAGAGAAAGCCTCTCGAAGGGAGGGAAGAGGAGAATTAGCCAGGACCCTGCCGCGAACGTCGTCCAGGTCCTTTTTTAAGCCTTGGAGAAACTGAAAAAGCCTTCGTTGTGTGACAATTTGCTGATAAAGGACAGCATCTCTTGGATCTGCCCAATCATGCTGTGCATACAAATCTAATTGCTGCCAAAGAGCGGTAAGGGTATTGTAGTAGAGAGTGACGGGCATGGTTCCCTGCTTAAGGGTGGCTGCCTGATCTTCAACATGATACAATTCGGCAATATTATCAGTGCTAGAGTAGGTGTCGCGGACTGCACTCCAAATTTCAGCGGCTGTGGTGTAAAGAAGAAAGTTTCTGCTTATACTCGGGGTCATGGAATTAAGGAGCCAAGTCATAACCTGACCATTGTCACGCATCCACTTAACAAAACCAGTGGCAGTCGCAACAGGCTTCTTGATTTCACCAGTAACGTAGCCCAATCTTTCTCTGCCCAAGAGAAAAATCTTAACCGATTGGGACCATTCAAGAAAATTGTTGCCATTCAATCGATGGCAGGTGATAGTCAGACCAGACGAATCTGATTGAGCATCAGAACCAGAAAAATTTTCTGGATTTGAAGTGTTCTCCGGAGTAGGAGAAGAAGTCTCGGACATGGTCTAGGTTGGAAAAAAAAACCCGTAACCTAATCTGATACCATGTAGAAATCAGAGTAATTCTCTGTATTTTCTTGTTATTTCAATAGGACATATTACATCTTTATATATACAAACTATGTCTCTAATTTAGGAAACTCTAAGATAAGAAAGATACTAATCCTAGGAGATATGATCCCTTAAAATAAGGGATTGTAATAAAGAAATATTTACAGAATCCCTTAATTGAAGGGATGGAAACAGTCCATATATTTCTATAATTCCTACAAAATTATCAGAGATAATCGAATAAAATGTAATCCTCCTGCAAAACTGCACTCTTTCTAAGCCTGTATATGAATACAGTGAAAATTCTGCTAATCCAAAAGAATTTAGTAGGGGAAATTGCAAGAATTTCTCTTTAAAAAGAAAAACAACAAAGGCAAAAGAATGGGGAAAACAAATCAAACTTCACATTCAAGAATAACTAAAGTACTTTAAAAAGAAAAAGAAAAACATGATTAAGGTAAAAGTGATGAGAAATAAAGCATGCAAACTTTCTTTGAGCACAACTATTAATTGAACCTGAATACAGGTGACAGACATAACAAGCACACATACCCGGTACCTTTGGAACGGAAACTCTTCACAGTCATCCAACCTATACTGTATAGGATTGTTGCACGTTCAACAGCAAAAGTATCTCCAATGATTTCCCTCCCAATCAAATCAAGCAAGAATTTTTTTTCTTGAAAGGTAAAATCAAGCAAGAAAGCTTCATGAGGAGAGGAACAATTCTGAGTATATGCATTTCTGCTGACTAGGACAGATATACTTTTCCAAACAACTTTGTGCATCTCATGTTTCTGATCATGATACCCCAAGCATTTTCCTAAAAATATGAAAAACAAATTACAAGTTTAAAGTAGATGTGTGTTCTTGCGTAAAACAATGAGAACTGAAATGAACACAACTTATAATAAAGAGTGCATTTAATTGATAAGAAAGAAACATTTTCTCCAAGCCTAAGCTTTACATATCCAATATTACTCTCACAATAGATTTCGCCTAATGTGATATTAATTTTAGAAACATTTACGAGAATTATCAGCAGTTACTCACTCTACCCTTTTCCTCACTCAAACAAGGCCTAGAAAAGTTACAACTTACAAGACTACAAAAAAAATGTAAATAGCAGCTTGCAATAAAGAACAAAAAGTCCACAATACAGTATCTGCTCTACAAAAACAAAGTCTTGAGACAGATGACTGGAGTCTGATCCTATCATTCAGTGTATTTTCCAATAAGAGTGCTGAATGTACACTACAGCTTATTTGACTTACAAATGAGTGAATATCAGATATTTTATACTTAGTCATATGGGCTCAAATTGAAAAGAGACCTAAAATTACTAGTTTTTATATGTTGGTGTGCATGTGTGTTGGCATGCACATTCAAAAATGATATAAAGGCAACAGAACCATACCTATACCAGTAAGTATCCTCACCAAAAGTTTCCTGCAGGCATACTCCCATTTCAGATTTATGAAGTAGATCAGTAACCCAGATTTCATAATCTCAGAAGGAAGGCACTGCCAACAATTGGCTCCCTTACAAATGCATGCAATTTCTCTCGTTGATTCATCCATACAGCTTTCTGTACCCAAGAATGATGACTCCTTTTCCCAACAAGTATCAGAGACTTCGGCCACAGCATTGCCATTTGAATGTTTTGAAAGGCCAACTTGTGCTTCACCAGTACTGCTCATGCTTTGGTTTTGAAAAGATCGATATCTAGAGCGAGTTACCCTTGAACATCGTTCGGGTATCACTGGTTTGGATACATTTTTAGTTTTCCTACCCTTTCTAGCACCAATTTCCTCTGGCTGAGAAGCAGCATGGCCAGCAACATCTTCACCATTTATTATTGTGGTTCTGACCGCCAGATCCTCCTTACTTTCGTCATTACTAATGATATTTTTCCACTCGGATTGATTTAATTTCTCTAGGGCTGACTTATAAAAAACTTCAGCATGAGATAATCTCTCTTTTGAATTATTTATGATATCACTATCAGAAAGTTCACAGAACAAATCACCAAGTTGTTGGTCAAGATTAACTTCCAGCATCATTATGCACCTTATGCAGGAACAATGGCTGCTGCTATCTACCAGAATTCTTTTGGCACTTTGCAGTTCTTGCTCTGCAAAACTCCAGAGTTGTTTCTTTCGATATAATTTCCCTAATTTCATCAGAAAGTAAACTTTCAGAAAATCACCATTACAGTTGTAAGAATGAACAATTTTCAACGACACAAAATAATAGGGGTAATGACTTCCATACCCAAGATAGAAGAAAAAGTAGCTTCAAATAGTGGTAAGCTCTGTGAACAGGAGATACTTTTTCCCCATAATAGAAAAGATTCAGCCTCAACCCCGTTTCCAGCCATTTCATTAATACATCCAACCTGGACATAGTATGTTGATAAAATAAAATACAAAGATGCCTAAAAAGGGGAAAACATTAGAGAGAAACGAACCAGACATTGTAAGAAAGAAAAATTCAACCTGAAGAATGCTTTCAAGAAAACATTGAAGTACATTCCACGGACTAAGATAACAGCCATACAGGTTTGATGAACTACTGTCAAAAGACCAAATTTCACTAGCAACTATTTTGTGCACTTGAAGATTCTTTGGACCATTTATAGCTTTCTGGGCAATTTCACCAATGTCGCCAGATTCATTGTCTTTTTCAACATGCTCCTCAATCAAGAATGTAAATTTTCTTTTGAAAAGTTGACTCCGCAATCGAAAAGCTTCTTTTGCATATGAAAGACCCTAACAGAAAAATGGCAATTAGAAAAGAAAATCATAATAAGCAATAATTGGACATGCACATGATAAGTAACAACATGAGTAAGATTTTCATGGCAAAGACTCCTAGTCATATTGGATTTATTAAATGTTGCAGGATAAGGAGATTTGAAGGAAGAAAAATAAAAAATGCTGGATCAAGAAAAAATTGAACTCAACCTCAAATAATTGTCCACTGGAGATGCGTCTTTCACACAAATCATAGTAGAGATACCCCGCAAGGAATAGTGAATGACTACGCACAGGATCCTATGAGAGCAACAGACAAATAACTGACCGATTCAGTCAATGCATAAAAAGTTCAATAGAAAACTGTAGCTTTTACTTGAAAGCTAACATGACTTACACTTGCAAGCAGTTCAGAAACAACCAGATTTACATTGTTAGCCGAGACAGCTGATTGTAAATTGTTTTCACCATTTTTCAAGCCATGGGTGAAATTATTAAAGAAGCACATGATATTCTGTTGGAAACCAATAAGCCCTGGTTGTGATCCACTTAGACATTGTATCCAGAAATCAACAGCTTTGGAACTTTCTCCACACTGTTCAGGTAAATTTGTGATGAATGACTCATTTACTGGAGAAACACAGAGTGCATGACTAAGCCGTCTACACTCCCAGAGGTTGGCTGCACATTTCTCAAGTTCTACATTGTTCAGTTCGTATATTTTGATTAGTAGTTTATATATGTCGCTGTGTTTTTTTGTGTAACCCTGCAGATAAAAAAAAGGTAAGAAAGCAACAACCCTAAGTAAAACAGTTAAAAGATGTTCATAACTCTAGGCAAATAGATTTTCATGACTAAAAGATAAAGCCAATCACATCAATAAGCTCACCTTCAACGATAGCAAATCAAGCATATTATATAGCAGTTGCAATGTGTTTCCGGACACCATTTTGAACTCATCACCCGTGAAACAACTATGAGGAATGAATATGCTTGACCAAAGTTCTAAGGCAGAACAGATATCTTGATAAACTTTCTGTTTTTGGTGAAATCAAAGTATGAGCAGTCAGTAATATTGAAATTTATCTCTCATATTGACCAAAAACATATTAGTCAAGCGTAAAGAATGACTAAGCACTATTTAGTCAAATCTGGAGGCTTGTTTATACAAAAAATACCTCAGAGTTTGGTTCAGCTTCCTGAGTACATAGTGCACGTAAACAATAAGCAGCAGCTAATTGATGGCATGCTGGAGTTCCAGCATGTGTTTCACCCCAAAACTTTAAATAGTTTCTCTGTTTAAAAAATACTCCAGGTTAGTAATTGATTCAACCCCAAAAAGAAACAATAGAATCACCACTAATATCAACAGGGAAGAAAAATAAAGACGCGGTCCCATGCAGAACTCAACACCTGACCATAATAGATATAGCTTCAGACAAGCACCAGATACAGTCCTTCAGAGCTTCAATCCCATTAGCCCTTAGTGTTCTTCCCTTTCTAATTAAAATTCTAGCTCTCTGTAAAGGATCATCTTCTATGGCATAATCATTTTGCATAAGTAAATCGATAACTTTAATCTGCATTCTCTGACAAAAATCTGGGTATCCATGAGTCATTTCTTGATATGCAAGAAGCTCCTGAAATTGGAAGAATCATCCCTTAGTCATAAGCAAGCAGGACATAAAATATCTAGAAGGGGCATTTCCAATAAAATTAACAGATATGGACCTGCTCTAAAATTATTCTTATTGCCCTCTTTGACACTCCTGCTGAAGGCAACAGCATACAACATAAAGTTGGAGCACTATTCTCTAAATCCATGTTTTTATGAAGTTTACACTGTATCTGAAATCAAAGGAACAATTGGCCATCATAACAAAAATATGCAGAAAAACAGACCAAGAATTGAAGATTATACCTTAACCCATTGTTTTATCAAAGGCATAGGACCTGCCAACTGTCCAAACAAATTTTCAAGTATGGACCAGTTTTTAAGGCTCTCCTCAATAATTCTTTTCACCTTACGATTTCCACATGCATGGCGAACTTCCAAAAGAAAAGCAGTTCTGGTACATGCATCAGATACCAAATCTCTAAGAGCATCTTTTGACAAATGATCATCAGAACTTGTCTTTTGAGTAAACATCTCACGAAGAAGCTGAATATTTGTCTGTGATGCTCTATGAGAAAGTTTTAAAGCCTTCAACGCCTGCAAAGGATAGATTGATAACTTATATGAACAAGGAACCTAGATGCAAATGAATTGAACTGAACATGAATGCTTCCAAACGTGAACATCAACATGCAGATGCCAGATCCTACATGTCATGAATATGCATGAAAATAGCTCCAATCAAACAGAAATTAAATAGGATTATTTAGAAATTAAAAACTACTTCGATTCACCAACCATGCAAAAGAACAGTCATAAAATACCATAACCTTAACATCCATAAATTTCAAAGAATTAAGTACCTCTTTAATCTGCTTACTTCTGTACATAAGAACACCAATATTATACAGAGAGATATAGACATATTTTAGCCCTTGAGGTTGGATCCAACTGCTGCCAATTATTTGCTTAATGTTGCGCACACTCTTCTGAAATATAAAAGGGAAAACCAATCAGCAACAGTGAAACTTTAATAGACATCATCTCATCCAAAATTAATCAATAAATTATCAACGCAAGTAGCAAACGTAAAATATTTTTTTTTCCATTTGAATACTACATGATAAGTTTGACTGACCGAAATATTACGCGTTGTACCGATGGAAACAATGAACCCAGCCACAATTATACTGGATACCAACACTTCATCATCATCAAATTCTTCTCTCTTTGCTTCAGATGTACAGCTGCAAGGGTAAGTCAGAAAATTTGGACGACCATTATATTCATAACTGATTTATGTACATAATGATTCCCCAAATATTTTTGCAAAATATTTTATAAATAGTTATACCATTTAGCCTAAATTCAACATCATCCATATTGGGGCATGTATCAACTCAAAGTTACTAAGCAAACATGATATCAACAGTTGATATAGTAACCTTCTAATAATGACCCAGAAAATACTTAATTCTTTAAGGTTGAATAATTACAATAATATCGACATACACAAGCAAAAAGAATGTCATATTTAGAAGGCAAAAGATTATGTCAATTTAGTCACTCGGATACAAAGAAAAAAATTAAAACTCCTTTGACTACAATTTCAAGTTGCCATTGTAATTACATTTGGCAAAGTAAATTAGTCCGTCAAAGACAGAAATAAGCTTACCTTTCAAGAGAAAAGAAGTTATCACAGAACTGATCAAAGGCATCCTGGATAATGCGAAGGTTGCTAGAAGCAGATGAAACTTTGGGTTCAGCGAGTATCCGCTTTTTCTCGGAATTCACTAGTTCAGCAAGCGGCTGACACAAGAATTTCAATGTATTATAGTACATCACTTTACAAGCCTTTTTGTCTCCCCAAGTGAGAAAACGTTTACATTCAACATCAATACGGCAATTTCGCGGTAAGGGAAACGAAACATCAATATCTGAATCATCCTCTCCACCTTTGGAAGTGGTACAATTATCATATTTCAGCTTAGCATTGTGCTCAGCGAAATCTAAGCCAATCGCATAAATCCTCAGTATTAGATCAACAGGGATGGTAGCCTGTGAAATTTTACCAAATTTAAGATTATAACTCAGAGCATCTTATCCAAATAAATGAAATAGGTACAAGTTCAATCCACAGTCAAGCAACATACCTGACAAAAATCAACTGCTATGTCATTTAAATGTTCTGCTAGAGTACTGCAAAAAGTTGTACGAGCAGCTCGACATTTATTGGCACAATAATCAACAAGTTCAACAAACTCCATTGCACTATTATCTGTATCAACCTGCGAAAAAAATACATTACTAAATAAAGCACAATGTAAGAGACAAACTTTAGTTACAAAACCCTAAGATGCTTAAAATTTTCAGTTAACAATAATTTAAAAAAAAAACTAAATGGATTAAAAACGAGTGAGTAAAGGAAAATGATGTGCAAAACAACTAGAAGCAGTTTAGGAAGAATGTTTGGTAAGATCTCAAATTATTGACTGAACCAAGTAAAAAGAATAATGTTATGTAAGCAAAAGAGAATGACACCACCATAAACAACACAGTAAGTCTTCAAATAATGGATTTGAAAGCTAACACATAAATTCCAGCTTACATAGCACTGTAAATGCTTAATTGTGAAAGGTTCAAAAGGATACAGATGGAATGCAGGTGTCCGCATTGCTAATGAGAAACATATTTACAAAATTACTACAATGTGACACTACTATCAGCATTGGTGTTGGGGAAATGTCGGCTGCATCATAGGAATTTAGAGTCTAAACTTGCACACATACAAAAATCCTAGAATTATTGAAGCTAAATGAACCATTCTAAAACGCTATATAGTTCATCTTACCTTGCATTCACGGGAAACGGAGGCTAACAAAAACATTACTAAGTCCATTTGAACTGAGCTATTGGTTCTCTCTTGCGAGAACAGTGAGGAACATGTTCTGCGAACAAACTGCAAATTTAAGAATCATAAGAAATTAAAAAAAAAACATAAACATACACATATATGTTTAGCTAAATGTTAAGTAACAACGTATACCTTATAAACTTGATCCTTCATCATTGACCTAGCATACTCGGCCAAACATTCAATGCAGAACCGTCGAACCAATTCCTCACCAAAATGATTGATCTCTTCAACCAAAAACCGACAGCATCTACCAAGAAAAGTAACAAGCACATTGTGCGATTTCCCAACAACATCGGATTCTAATGTCCTGTAAATACTCACAAATAAATAAATAAATAAATTACACCGTGCAAGTGTCTAGGTAAATCAAGAAATTCAATACCTGCACCAAGGCCTCACTTGTTCCACCAATGCAAGAACCCTTTCATATTTCCCAGAATCATTACTGTGTCCCATGGCCACATTTTTCACTACAGAAGCTACCGCTTCTACCACAATAGATCCAAACTTCAAATTACCACCAGCAACATCGATACCCGGAACGATTTTACCTTTTGACTTAGCTTCCCCTTTAAGCCTCTCCAAAACCTTAATTGCTTCGTTTTCCCCCTCATCGTACCGTCCCCAGGACTGTAAACAGTAAACAAGCTTCAACCTCTGGATCTGAACCAAGTGCGCACCGCCGGCTAACTGCGAAGAGACGAACTCGAGACAAGTTATGCAAAGCCGGTAAGTCTCGAAGAAATCGCTAAGAGAGGCTTGTTGCTGCTCAGTAGGGTTTTGTATGTAGATGCGCTTGTAGATTATGGGGAAGGATTTGGAAAGGAAGGACAAGAACTGTTTGGCGAGGGAGCGGACGGCGGCTTCGTCCAGTTTCTTTTTCTTGGAATTCACGAGAGTGGAGATGGGGCGGAGGTAATCGGAGACCAGTGAGTGGATTTTGGAATCGCCGGAGGTTTGTAGATCGGAGAGGATGGAGGTTTCCGTTGGAGTAGACATTGACATAAAAAAATGGGGAAATGGGGGAAAGCGTACAATAGAAAATGCCCGCCTAAATGATGTTCAAAGATGTCCATTGGAAAGTAAAATATTTTGTAAAAATTATAAATTTTTGAGATTTTTTGAAAATTTGAAAAAAAAAATTGTTTTAAGTTTTTAATTTAAAAAAAATAAATTAAACATGTCATATGTCAAACATTGATTTGTTAGAAAAAATTTAACAACCACTAGCAGTCAGGCACCTAAAATTATAACGATTAAAACTTTAGACACTTATTTTTACAAAAAAAATATTTTAAACACTTAAAATTTAAAAAATATATATTTTAGTCACTTATTTTTCATTTAAGTCTTAAAAATTAGAAGGGGAAAGCCTGCAATAGAAAATGCTCGGCGAAATGATGTTCAAAGATTTGACCGTTGGAAAGTAAAATATATACATAGAGAGATAATTACATATTTGTCCATTGTACTTTCTAAACCTTTTAACATAGTACCTCTACTTTCAAAATGTGTAATTTGATACTTGAAGTTTCATTTCATCTATTAATACGATAATATGTTTTTTCAGATAAATCTTAATTCTAATTGCTGAGATTTATGTTTTGATATAATAATTGAAAAAAAATGATTTAGACCAAATTGAAAAGATTTCAAAATGAGTTTAAGTCCAAACAACTTGAAAATAAGTTTGAGGAGTCTTCAAAAGGTTTTAAAATACTTTGAAATGTTTTAAAGTAGTCAAAACTAGAATTTTAGCTTCTCCGTATCGAAACGGTATACCCCGTTTCGATAGGGCAAAGGTCGTTTCGATACGTTCCTATGCGTTTTGATACGCCAGCATTTAATGCCCAACGACTTTATGAAAAAAAAACCCCAACCACTATTTTCCCAACTATCTTTTAAAGTGCAGACCGTACCGATACGAACAATCACATTTCGTTACGCTACAAGGCGTTTCGATACACCTCAATGTGTTTCGATACGCAAAGCTAGACCAAACCTCCAACGGCTATTTCTAAAGAATGTCGTACCGATACGGTTACACGCGTATCGATACGAACGGCTCCAGAACTGCATTTATGGTGGAAAATAAAGACTCCAACGGCTCCAATGCAATACCAACAGTCCCCAACGGCTACAAACTCAATTCGGAGTATAAAAGGGACCTCCAAGCATTCATGGAAGACTAGTTCTTCAAATGTCAACAACATTATGATAAGAAAATGTGTCTTAAGGCTTTAATTGTTCATCCTTTGTAAAGACAACACTCGGGAGCTAAAGTTGTCATATTTGCTCAAGTGTTTAGGTTTGGGTGAGAGCTTAAAGAGTACAAACAAATACCTTGTGAGAGGAATTTTAGTTTGCTTATTTTCTTTCTCTTGTAAAGAGTGTTTGGTTAATCTTTGGGGTAGAAAGATTAACCGTTTGTAAGGTTTTTCTCCTAATCCTAGAAAAGGGGACGAATCAATTAGTGATTTGGTTGGAAAATTCTTAGTGGTAGCTATGGTAGTAGATGTAGGTGCTTGTTCGAAGCCCGAGCCACTATAAATTCATCATGTCATTCAATTTTTGGCTTTCACAAATCAATCACCCAAAAATCTATCTTCTCCACCACTTGGCAATCATCAGTTGAAGGTAATCATCGAGCTTAACACTAATCCTAATCTTACCTAGAGAATAGGGGAAGGAAGTGGTGCTCCTAGTAGGTCTAGAACCCATGACCTGAGGAAATACAAGGGAACAAAGATAAGCAACTTGATCAACCAACCAAATGTGTTTGCTCAATACGTTAACAATGTTAAGATGCGATGACACGAATCAATACATATAAATTTTCATTTAATTTTATAATTCAAAAATGACACAAAAAAGTTTTTATCTAGTTTTTCTTTAGAAGTGTTGCATCCAACTACGGTCTTAATGTCGTAATCTATTTTTTTTTATTTTTTTAGTTGTTTATTTTTCTTTGTTTTTAGTCTCAAATAAGAATCTTTTTGTTTTGGATTTATTATTTTCGCACTTCTTAAGGTGTTTGGTCGTCTGCATTTTAAGCACGAATTTTGTTTATCTTTATGGTAGTATGGCATTCATGTAGTAGTCATCACAATGCATCATCTAATCAAGAAAGTCGACTGTATAATATATTTAGAACCTTTTGTGGTAGTTTGTAGGTGCAATCGAAACGTTAGTGGAGCAATCTGCACATTTGATTTTCTCGATATCCAAACATACATCAATATAACGTCTTGTTGAAAGAAACGATGAAATTTTCACGATGGTTGTTAGATTTTCTATAAAAGATGAACGACAATCTTTTTTTTTCCTTCAAGCCCATTGGATTACATGCTTTGATATCCTTTTTAGAGTTATCTTGATGGACTTGATCTTCAAAGTTCTTTTTATGATTTGAGTGTATTGTAGTTGTTGTATGTTTCGTTATTTTTAATAAAAACCCATTTTTTTACTCTTGTTAGAAGATGACACATAACAACACCATTTTTATCACAGATGATTCAAAATTATTCTCATTTCATAATTAAAAAGTTATACATACATATTAATGGGTTGGTCTAAGTGGTAAACAACTAGGTATCGTTTAAGTAGGTCTCGAGTTCGAGACCATGTGTATGCAAAAATTCCTCGTTAGGAGGCTCACTCAGCAAATTCAGGTGTGTGACGTATGTCGATACGGATTAGTCAGGGCAAAACCTTGAAAACTGGGAGGGCAACCAAAATTATTTTAAACATACATTACATAATTGGATTAATATCCTATACACTGGCGGTGGAAAGTTTTTATTTCCACAAGCGCCTCAATTATAGGGTTTAGGGTTAGTGTTTATGGTTTAGAGTTTAGGGGTTTTAGTGTAAAGGTTTAGAATTTAGGGTTCATGTTTAGAATTTAGGTATTAGGGTTAGAATTTAGGGTTTAGGGTTAGGGTTTAGTTGTAGGGTAATATGGGTGGGGATTTAGGGGAAGACGGCTAGTGATGAGATATTCTTCCCTAGGTCGAATTACATGCCTTTATATAGGCCTTGGGTTCAAGTTTTCTAATAAGGTAAGAAAACAAGTTCAAACTAAAGTACAACTCTATTTACGACTAAATCTTCTAAGTAGATGCCTTTAATTCGTCCTCTTTTCTTGCTTTGGGTTTCTTCCTTGAACTTTGGGCTTGACCTTCATTCTGCTCTAGGGCTCAGAAAAATATAAGAGTGATCCACGACAGACCAGCTTGAATTCCTCTATCTGTCGAGTTCCACTTCACTTTTCCTTTCACCAATGATGTCGTCATGGCTGCCACGGCAGCATCTTCCTTCTTGACTCCAGTCTTGTGTTCCAGCTCTGCTCCTTCGCTGTCCTGAGTCTGCCACAGCAGATACCTGCAAAAGTAGCCAAAATCAGTAGCAACTGTGCTATTTTGTCTAATTGTGATGTATATGTGAAACTTTACCTAAATGCAATGAATTATGCTTGAATGCAGTATAAATATGGGTTAAATAAGGGGTAAAATATAAAACTTTTGCACACTCAACATTTACTCTTGTTAGAAGATGACACATAACAACACCATTTTTATCAGAGATGATTCAAAATTATTCTCATTTCATAATTAAAAATCTATACATACATATTAATGGGGTTGGTCTAAGTGCTAATCAAATTGGTATCGCTTAAGTAGGTTTCGAGCTCGAGGTCATGTGTATACAGAATTTCCTTGTTGGGAGGCTCACTCACCAAATTTAGTATGGCTTAAAAAAGTTACTTTTCATCTATAAGTAATGTCAAATACTTTTAAAAGTGGTATGAAAAATTACTTAAAAAAGTGATTTTTCATCCAACCTCAAAAGCTAAGATTTCTAGCTTTTGCAATGGAAAATCACTTTTAGTTGTGAAGTTATTTTTTACCCTTAATTATTAATACTAATATATTAAAATAATATTAAATATGATAATAATTATTATATTAAACTAATATTTAGTTATATTACAATAATATAAAAAAATTATAGTTTAGGAAAAATTATATTATGGGTGATTCCCATCACGTCATCCATGGGACCAACCAATGGAAACCACCCACATCACCATGATTTTTTCATGTCATTTTTTCCAACCAATGAATCTTCACTAAAGTTTTTTCATGGCATTTTAAAAACTGTTTTTTGGAAGTTATTCTATTATTAGATTAATGACATGGAAAATAATGATGAAGTGGGTGATTTCTATTGGTCGGTCTCATAAATGACGTGTTGAGAATCACCCATGATATAATTTCTCATAGTTTAGACTTTAGAGGTTAAATTTTTATATTTAATTCAAAATTTTATATTAATTATTTAGAAATATTTAAAGTTTATATTATATATATATATAATTACTAATGAATTTTTATGGTTTTTATTATTTAAGTTAATTTTTTTCATATATAATAATATTAATAAATTTTAAGATAAGGAATTTAAACATCATTTACGTTCATTTATTTTTACTTTACAACATAATGTCTAAAACCAACATTTTATCTTTTCAAAAACATTTTTTGACAACAATGTCAAACACTAAAATCTTACAATCAACTTTTTAAAATCACTTTTTGACAGCACCTTTAAAAGTTTTTTTCAAAAGATGTGCCAAACTGGCCCTAACATAAAATCAAAACAAATTTCATTTAGTCATTGTTTTCCAATTTAATAACTTTTAGTCTGTGAATCCTAAAATTTCAATCTTTACCCAAATTTTAAACTAATGTATTCGATTACAACTGTTAAACTATGACTAAAATTATAAATTTCAAATGTATAAATTATTTATTCGAAATATATATATAAATTATAAAATGACAAAAGTATAGTACACGTATTAAATATTCAACTTGTACATAAAATGAACCAATAGCAAAATTTAACCTAAAAATAGGTTTAATTGACACATTGATACTAAACTATAAATTTTCCCAAGTTGGTAGTAAACTTTTTTTATCGAAAGTGACACAAATTTTACTTTCCCCCGAAATTGGTACAAGATAATATTTGTTCATAAATATTTTTAATCCTTAGACAATAAGAATACACCTTATAGACAAAGCGATCTGAACCCGTATCTTTTAGGATGAACATCTTCCGTGTTTTTACTGGGACACTTGTTGGGTTCAAAACTTATTTTTTAACATATCTCTTATTTTGAGAAAAATAAATATAAAGTTTAGATATCATTTAGATCATGTTATATATTATTTTTAGAGCCTAAAGTATTGCATAATAGATAAATTTTAGGTCAAAAGTGTTTTTTTTTTGCCATTTTGGTTTTTAGGGCTTTGCCAAGATTAATTTGGACTGATCCGCGTCATACATTTAGCTTTGGTGGGTGAGCCTCCCAACGGAAATTTTCTGCATACACAACGCCTCTGAACTCGAAACTTCCTTAAACAATATCAAGTTGCTTACCACTTGGACCAATCCCGTTAATGGTTAACAATGTTTTTAAATTTGATTTAATTTTTTTAAAAGCAAAAATGTTAGTTTTTAGCATTTACAAAAGTACTTTGAGCAAAATTATTTATTGGAATTAGGGTTTTCATCTTATGCCTATAAATATATAGTTTGAAGAAAGTATTGTACTTTTTTTGTTCAAATAGGGACTTTCATAGATAAAGGGTCAAAGCCCAAAGTACAAAAAAGAAGAATATAAAAGCATGCAGGCAACATGCATGGCTCCTTGTCGCAGCAAGGGCACCAGCCGACAACATAGCAAAACCAACAAACATCGCACCACTGACAAGCTGGATAGGGAAAAAGAAAAACCACAAAGCCACCAGAACTCCACAAACATAAACCCTAACGGGCCATAAACCAGACACTTCCATCAGACAAGCTATGGACAGTGTTACCAACAGGCCAAACACAACAGACGTCACCAAAGGATCAAGAAAAATTTCCTTCCTTTCCGAATATGATCGGAGAACACGGATCATGCCTGAGAGCTCTATCTAGAGGCATACTTCCTTCCTTGAGGGGATGGTCTTTGTCAAGGCATGAGTCAGTGAGAACCATAAACAGTAGGGGTAGAGAACACGATGAACCTTACACGTCCATGGCCAACAAAACAAAAGGGTGGCAGCCCTAAACAAACTAAAGAGAAAGACATAAACTAAGTGATTTCTAGCAATACCGAGGGAAAGATAATTGGCAGGAACAAGCCTCTGGTCCCTCCTTACAGAGGCAAAGCCGACGATTGGACTCATGGAGATTCCGAATAACTCTCAGAGGAGTTTATCCGGGGCTGATGAATGGTCCAACCAAAGTGGGAGTGTTGAGTTTAGGTCCATCTTTGCACGCCATCCTCTTCATCACTAATTTGAACTTCTTCGTTAAGGGAGAACGAGTCGTCGATGCACATCGATGGCACGGTGGTGATTTTGTTTCCGTATGGATCAGTCCCAAGCTGAACCAATCCTGCTTCATCAATCACTAGTCGAGAAACTTCTATTTGGAATTTCCGTCGAGCCACCTTTCTAATTAGAGTAAGTCTTTTTGCTCTGAAAGTCTTCCCCCTCTTCGAGCTTTCAATGTATTTAATTATTGAGGACGAATTAACAAAGGAAGTTGGGAAAAGTGCGACCTTCAGAAAATCGTCATTCATTGCTAAACCGTTCTCTGAGATGCACCAGTGCTTTGGTGCGATTTGGACAATAGCCTTATTTAAAACTTCCTCTATTTCCTGGCGCTTGGCACGATAGAGGTTCCCATCTTGTTCCCACAAAGCTTTTCTTTTTTTGCTTGATGAAACTTCCATCCTATCAATTCCGTTAGCAAGAGCTTTGTCCCAATTGCAATGATTGTCCTCTAGAGTTTTTAGATTTGGTGGGATAGAGTTTGCTAAACCGATGTTATCAGCTACTTTGGTGCCAGTGTGGTTTCCATTCGCATATCTATTTTTGGGCCCAAGAAGAGCCTTGTTGCAATCTACCCTCAGTAAGGCAGCTTCCAATAGTGGAAATAAAGGGTTGACTTCACAACCTAAGGATGTGACATCTCGTGAATCCTTAAACGAGGCAACCTCGGATAAGAGATTTACCTCTGACACAACCTTTTTCGAAGTGTCCCCTTTTTTGTCTTTATTGCATGGTGAATAATCCTTGGTCGGAAACTGCGAAATTTTCAACAGATCACTCTGCGGCACCGGAGCAGTACTGATTCTTGGTTTCTGACTATGAGTGGCGCGCAACCATGGCCCAAATTTTTCGGCCAGTCTAAAGTGCGAGATGTCTTGACGACATTCTCTCTTGACATGGCCAAGCCTCCCGCACCGAAAACAGAATTTGGGTAGACCTTCATATTTGAAAGCGATCTCGAGTGGTTTGTCCCGTTTTCGGTTTAGCACAAAGCCCATTTTGAGTGGATCTTCGACTCGAATAGCAACTCGAATGCTCACAGACCCCTGCCAATGCACCTTGTTGCCTTCGTCCAGAGACGATCCATAGAACGCGGGAAAGAGCTTGCCGATTCTCTTGACATTCTTGGAGGTGATCAAACCTATCGACATATGGTGGATCTGCACCTAAAACACCTCGAGGGAAAAGTCGATCTCATCGAGGGCCTTCTCAAGTTGCCAGTCTTTCAGAATTAACAGTGCATCTTGAACTACCCAGGGTTTGGCACCGAAAACACGGTGACGGTCGTCGACCAAGTTGAACAAGAACAGAAAAAATTCCGTCTGAGATCGTGGCACTCCAGGTTGTTGATTTTCCATGCTTTTCTTAGGATTGCCGTTAGAGCAAGAGGTTTAAAAGGGGTGGCAGATAACAGTTTACCAACCAAGGCTTGGTTTTTGAGGGAAAAGTTGACCTCGTTGTCTTCATTTAATTCAAGCTCGTCCAAAAATTCTTGGCTCGGTAAACTTAGATCGACCGGGTTGGTGGGATATCCATTATTGACCACACCCATACTGAGAAAATACGGCGCTTTAGACTACTCCATTGACCTGGAAGGGGGCTTTAAAGACAAACCAACCGCAAGACGACAATAGAAATAAAGATGAGGGACAAAAGGAAGGTGAGAAAACGAAAGAACCACAAGCAAGCGGTTGGACACAAACAAAGATGATACCAAGGGGAAAAAACAAAAAGGGAAAAAAACCAGAGGCTTTAAGCTACTCTCCCAGATGCAGGGAAAACACCTCCCAAGCCAGACTTCACGGCTCTGGGGAAGCAACGAGAAGACTAAAAAAACTTGAGATTGAATATGCACAGAAGGAGAAAAAAGCTTGGGTTTTTACTTAAAATTTCAAGTTGCGTTTGAAGAAAGTATTGTACACAACACTACATTGAGAATAATACAAATCTCTCTCTTTATCTCTCATCTTATTTTTGTTCTTGTTCATCTCTTTTGTTCTTATGTGTGGGAAAGGTCGCACCTCACCACGCTCAAACTTGGTACTAAATCGATTACTATTTTATTAATATCGGATTTTCCAAGTTAAAGTGACAATTAAATTAAAATTTAGTTATACATGCGAGTAAATCTTAAGGACCCCGTTATTCGAGAATAAACGACAACTACTACCACTACGCCTGGTACTAGTCAAATTTTCTCTGAAATAAAAGAGCACCACATTAACAATTTATATCTCGTTATGTTATATAAACATAAAATAATGATACGAGATAGAACATGCATAAAATTAAAATAAATCCAACAATAAAATAATAAAAAACAGAGACCAAACATCCCAAAAGACACTTATAATCTATGTTATACGGAATATATAAAATAAACATATGACTATACATATATAATATATTGTAAGGTATAAAAAACATACATTTAATATACTATGCGGTATATATATAAACTATAACATAAAGCAAATGCAAATGAAAAAAAAACAATGGCCCAAAAGAATTAAAATGTAAGTTAAATTATCCAAAATATCGAAACAAATCATCGTGAGTAAAATAAATAATACAAAGAAGAAGAAAAAAACAAATCTTACTTTTATTTTTTAAAATTGTCTAAAGGTGATTAGAAGACAGTATTTGTTTATAAAATATATTTTTAACTCTTTGACAAGGTATATACCTTACAGATATTATAATTAAACTCGTATCTCTTAAAATAAAAATCATCAATTTTTTTATTAGGACACTTGTTAAATTCAAATCTTTCTTTTTATTATCATTGAAAGCATTTTAACATTCCACATAGCCAGACTTCTCGAAACTCTTTAAACAATTCCCTTTTAGTCAATCATCGATGACTCATTTTTTTGAGGCACAGTAAGAGACACTAAAAAGGGACAAAAAATATTTATCCAAAAAAAAATTAATGAGATTCAAGATTTTGGGCACCAAGTCTTTTCCCTGAACCAATGGGAATGAGGCATTGGTTCATCAACAATGTCTGATGTGGATTATAGGGTAATATAAATGGGTCATCACATGGGTAATTAATTTATTTAGATCATGTGGTCGTACAAAATTCAACTCTTATTAGTTTTTTTAAAAAATATGTTAGTATGATTACAAGGTAGTATCTATTCAATTTTTTTAGTCTTTTAATAACGCACACACACCGTGCACACATGATTATCAAATCCGAGATATTTAGATAAAATACATAACTTCACTAGTTCTAACTCTTATTAGTTTTGAATTTATTATTGTGGCATATTCTAATTATTGCTTTAACTAAACGTAAAAAAAAATCAAAATACAGACTTTTTGGAAGAAAAAATATAGTCACATGGTTTTATTAATTTAATAAAAAAATTAAATGTTAAAAAAGTCATCAAGTTATAATTTATTTTTTAATAATTATAAATTAACTTTATCTTGTCCCACCCTATAGATACCGTTATTAAAAACTCGATCATTGAGAAAGAATAAATCGCCTGGACTCACTGAATGACTCAATAGTAGAGGTGTTTATTAAAAGGGTAAACTATCTAGGTGACCACCCAATTATTGAGTCCGTCTTATTTTGATCACCCAACTAAAAAAAATTGAAAATCTAACCGCCGAATTATTTAATTAGTTCTATTTTAATTATCAATTGTTAAAATCTAACGGAGAAATGACATGGTTATCAATAAAAATTTGTATAATTACACATTTTTGTCCATATTAGTTACCTATTGTCAGGAACAAAGCCTGCAATCGGTTATCAATCAATCTGTAGAATAAGAATTAAAGGAGAAGAAGAAATTTAGAAGAATATAGGAAGGAAAAGATATTTATTTTAAACAATTGGCATGCCTTGTTACAACACCCTTCTTCTCTTATATAGCCAGTCGATTACATTAAAAAATGAAATAAGCCACGTAAGGTTGTTAGGTGTCACGGACTAATTCTCTCAAACCCGATCCGTGCGGCGTTAGCAAGCTTCGATGATGCTAACCAGCCTTGATCCTTCACGCAACGCAATTGGCTAACAAAGAACACAAGAGAAGGCTAGAGTCTACAAGTAAGAAACTTGTATTGAACTAAGAAGGAAGCTTTACAAAGTATGCTTTACAAGAAGGCTTAAGTGGCTACAATGCTTGAGTGATTACAAAATGAAGGGGGTGGCCCTATTTATAGGCTCCCACCTCCTCAATGGACGGTTGAGATCGATTTGATCCAACGGTCCAAATGTTGCCTCCCAAAATATCTCCTAAGAGACTACACTAATCTAGAGAGTTCTACATATGTGTATACATATCTATATGTATCCAAAAGGTTCTAGAGAGCTCCAGGGTCTTCCAGAGTTGTCCCGAGCTTTCCCGAGTCTTATCGAGCCTTCTGAGGCCTCCCGGGTGTGTCTAAACTTGGAGAGAACGTCCCGGATCTTTCTAGAACGCTGTGGCATGTCTCTAGAGTCTTCATGGCCGTCCTAGGCCTTTATAGTGCCTTCCTTGGTGCTAGCTTGCCTCAAAAGTGCCCAAGGGTGGCAAGAACCTCGGTTTGGATTTTAGGGAAAAATGGCGGGGTGTGACATTCTCCCCCACCTAAGCTCGCGACGCCCTCGTCGCGCCTTCGTTGAACTCTCGGAGTTGGTCCTTGAATTGCCAAAGGGCTTCTTCAGTCTCCCAACTCGCCTTGGCAATGGGCAGACCCTTCCATTTGATGAAGTATTCCTTATATGCTGGCACGCCCCTTCGTCTAATAAGTCGGTCGGCTAACACTTCTTCAACTTCCTTGTCGAAGGAAGTGACCACGGCTGTGGGTGCTCTTGTGGAGACTCCCCTCGATGGATCTTCCAAGTCTTCATGATAAGGCTTCAACAAACTCACATGGAAGACTGGATGAATCTTGAGTCTCGGTGGAAGCTGAAGTTTGTAAGACACCTTGCCAACTCTCTTGATCACTGGGAATGGTCCCTCGTACTTGCGGACTAGTCCCTTGTGCACCCTTCTAAGGGTCTTGAACTGCTGGGGTAGGAGCTTGAGCATGACAAGGTCTCCTTCTTTGAACTCTAGGGGCCTCATTTTCTTGTCTGCCCACTTCTTCATCCTCTTGGCAGCCTTGTGTAAGGATGCTCGAGCAAGCTCATTTTGCTCGTGCCATGACTTGGCAAGCTTGTAGGTTGCGGGGCTCTTCCCTTCATAGCGTGTGGCAAGGGAGAGCGGTGTGGTTGGTTGGTGTCCCAAGACAATCTCGAAGGGACTTCGGTTGGTGGCTTCGCTCCTCTGTAGGTTGTAGGAAAACTGAGCAACGTCGAGAAGCTTGGCCCAATCTCTTTGATTAGCACTAACGTAGTGCCTTAAATATAGCTCCAAGAGGGCATTGATGCGCTCGGTTTGCCCATCGCTTTGGGGATGGAAGCTTGTTGAGAAGTTAAGGTCGGACCCTAGCATCTTGAAGAGTTCGGTCCAAAACCTCCCTGTGAACCTTGGGTCTCGATCGCTCACAATGTTGCTCGGTATGCCCCATAGCTTGACCACATTGTGGAGAAATAGTCTTGCTGCCTCATCCGCTGTGCAATCGGGTGATGCTGCAATGAAGGTGGTATACTTGCTGAATCGGTCCACCACGACCATTATGCTTCCAAACCCTTCTGACTTGGGAAGACAAGTGATGAAGTCCATAGATACACTCTCCCAAGGCTTGTCGGGTACGGGCAGAGGATCTAAGAGCCCTCCTGGTTGTTGTTGGACAACCTTGTCTTGTTGACACACAAGACAAGTCCTCACGTACTCTTCTACATCATCATGCATCCGGGGCCAATAATAGTTGGACTTTAAGAGTGCAAGAGTACGTCGCATACCTGGATGCCCGGCCCATAAGGAGTCATGACACTCCTTGATCAGCTCCTTGCGTAGGTTGCCCCACTTTGGCACATATAGACGGTTGCCCTTGGCGTAGAGTAGTCCATCACTTACCCAAAACCGTCGGGTCTTCCCCTCGTTGGCTAGTGCGATGATGTTCTTGGCAAAGGGCTCTTGGTGTAGACCCTCCTTGATCCTATCTAGAAGTGGACTGGTGGCTTGGCTTAGTGCTGCGAGCTCTGCCTTTCGACTGAGTGCATCGGCGACTACATTTGCTTTGCCCGGCTTGTACTGTAGGATGTAGTCGAACTCGGCTAGGAAATCTTGCCACCTAGCTTGCTTTGGGCTAAGTTTCTTCTGAGTTTTAGCTGGTGGCTACGTTGTCGGTTAAGATCAAGAACTTAGCCCCTAGGAGGTAATGTCGCCACACCCTGAGGCAATGAATGATGGCAGTCATCTCTTTTTCTTGCACGGTGTAGCGCCTCTCGGTGTCGTTGAGCTTCCGACTCTCGTAAGCGATCGGATGCCCATCTTGCATAAGAACCCCTCCTATAGCAAAATCTGATGCATCAGTGTGCAACTCGTAGGGCTTGGTGTGGTCGGGCAAGCTCAATACTGGCTCTTCACAAATGGCCTTCTTCAAGTTTTCAAAGGCCTCTTGGCAAGCTGGGGACCACACCCATGGCTTGTTCTTCTTCAAGAGCTCGGTTAAGGGTGTTGCTCTTGCTGAATAGCCCTTGATGAACCGGCGATAGTAGTTCACCAGTCCGAGAAAGGATCGTAACTCATGTACCTTGGTGGGTGGCTCCCACTCTTGAATAGCTCGCACCTTTCCATCCTCCATCATTAGCTTCCCATCCTTGATTCGGTGCCCTAGGAACATGACTTCGGGTTTTGCAAATGAGCATTTCTCCTTCTTGATGAAGAGCTGATTCTCTCGCAGAACCTTGAGCACTTCCCTTAGGTGTTCAACATGTTCCTTAAGGGTCTTGCTATACACCACAATGTCGTCAAGGTAGACGACCACGAACCGATCGAGGTAGGGATGGAAAAGCTTGTTCATCAAGGTGCAAAAAGTTGCTGGGGCATTGGTTAGTCCGAAGGGCATGACTAGAAATTCATAAGAACCATACCTTGTGATGCATGTGGTCTTGGGCTCATCCCCTTCCGCAATGCGCACTTGGTAGTATCCTGATCGAAGATCCAACTTGGAGAAGTATCGTGCATGCCCGAGCTGGTCAAACAGATCTGAGATAAGAGGGATTGGATATTTGTTCTTGATAGTGACCTTGTTTAGTGCTCGGTAGTCAATGCACATTCTTAACGAGCCATCCTTCTTCTTCTGGAAAAGAACTGGTGCCCCAAATGGTGCCTTGGATGGTCGGATGAACCCTGCATCGAGTAGCTCTTTGAGTTGTCTCCTTAATTCCTCCAACTCTGGGGGTGCCATGCGGTAGGGCCCCATGGCTGGTGGCTTGGTGCTGGGTTCCAACTCGATCTTGTGATCAACTTCTCTTCTTGGTGGTAGCCTTCGGGGTAGTTCGGGTGGTGCAACGTCCTTGAACTCATCAAGCACCTGGACTACCTCCCTTGGAAGGTCTTCGTCGGGCATGGCCTCCTCTTCATCATACTCACTAAGGATGGCCAAGTAGCTTTCTTCATTTCTCTTGACGCCCTTCTTGAACTGCAAGGCGGAGAGTACTTTGGCATCTTGCTTGGTGGCCCTAGTCGTGGGCACCATGCATGCTTGGTTGCCATCCATGATGCACATGCTATTGGCAAAGGGCACGGGGAATGCTTTGACTTGATCAAGGAACTCAAGCCCTAGGACGATCTTGAAGTCGTCTATCGGCACCACGGAGAAGTTGATGTGCCCTGACCACTTTCCCACAATGGTCTTGACTCCTCGTGCGATTCCATGGATGGGCTTGGCTGCTGAGTTGACTGCCTTGATGGATCCGCCTCCTCCTACGGCTTTAAGACCTAGTCTCTTAGCTTCTTCTAAAGAGACAAAGTTATGAGACGCACCTGTGTCGAGCATTGCCCTCGATGCTTTCCCATTTACGGTGACGTCTACATAGAGCAATCCCTTGGCTTCGGTCTTAGGGGCGGATTGGATGACATTGAGTAGTTGCATTGGCCCCATCTGGACACCTTCATCCTCTTTGTCGGTGTCACCTCCTTCTCGATGCTTCGCGAGGAGCGAGTTGAGGGCTTGCCTTTGCGGACACTCTCGGACCCAATGGTCTCCATCACAAATGAAGCACTTGTTGGATGAAGGTCGCCTCGGGCCTCGGGTGTCTTTAGCTTTGCCTTTGTCCTTGCCTTTCCATGAAGATGAGTCTTTGTGCTTGGAGGCGTTGTCTTCATGGTGTCCCTCCTTGCGATGGCTTTTGTCTCCCCCACCTTTGGCATGGCCACCTTTCTTGTCTTTCGACTTGTTGGACTCCTTGTTGCTAGAGTAGTCAACAAGGCTTTCTGCTATGGCAATGGCATCGGCTAGGTTTTGAACTCCTCGTCGCTTGAGCTCGGTCTTGGCCCATTGTTGGAGACCATCCATAAAGTGGAAGAAGGAGTCTTTATCGGACATGTCGGGGATCTCGAGCACTAGATTGGTAAACTCCTTGATATAATCTCGGATGCTCCCTGAGTGCTTTAGCCTTCGCAAGCGGCCTCGTGCTTCTTCCTCGGCATTCTCGGGGTAAAATTGTTTCTTAAGCTCCTTTATGAAATCATCGAGAGTAGAGATAGTACACGTACCTTTCTCAATGTCTTGGCGCCTTCTCCTCCACCATAGCATGGCGGTGTCAGTGAGGTACAAAGTAGCGGTTTGGATCTTGGAGGCCTCGTCCACAATGCCAACGGCCCCAAGGTACTGCTCCAAGCCATATAGGAAGTTGTCGACTTCCTTAGCGTTGCGGGTTCCTGAGAAGGTCTTTGGTTTGGGCACCTCAACCTTCCTAGACTCATAAGAGGTGCTTGGCCCGGCAATCATAGCACGCTTACACAAGGCCACATCGCCTTGTAGTGCTTCGACTTGAGCACGAGTGTGGTCTAGCTCTTCTTGAAGAGAAGCACGTACCTTGGAGAGCTCACTCTTGAGAAGGTCGCGAACTTGTCCCAACTCGGCTCGCATGGCTTCTTCTAGCTTCACCATCATAGCCTTCATGGCGGTGTGGAGCTCGGCGTCCTCTGCCTCAAGGCCTTCCACCCTCTGGGTAAGGTCGTCCACATTGGCACTGATGCCCCCCACGTTCTCCTCTACGTGGGTTAGACGGTTCTCAAAGCTAGAAATCACGTCCCTCGACTTGCCCCTCGGCTACGTCGCATTAGGGTCGGCCACCTCCTCGCGCCCTCGATGTTCCTGTGTGACTTCTGCCTCGGTTGAGCTAGCACCTTGGTTCTTTCCTGTCTTGGCCATTATCCCGGGTCTCGTAACACGCTCTGATACCAACTGTCACGGACTAATTCTCTCAAACCCGATCCGTGCGGCGTTAGCAAGCTTCGATGATGCTAACCAGCCTTGATCCTTCACGCAACGCAATTGGCTAACAAAGAACACAAGAGAAGGCTAGAGTCTACAAGTAAGAAACTTGTATTGAACTAAGAAGGAAGCTTTACAAAGTATGCTTTACAAGAAGGCTTAAGTGGCTACAATGCTTGAATGATTACAAAATGAAGGGGGTGGCCCTATTTATAGGCTCCCACCTCCTCAATGGACGGTTGAGATCGATTTGATCCAACGGTCCAAATGTTGCCTCCCAAAATATCTCCTAAGAGACTACACTAATCTAGAGAGTTCTACATATGTGTATACATATCTATATGTATCCAAAAGGTTCTAGAGAGCTCCAGGGTCTTCCAGAGTTGTCCCGAGCTTTCCCGAGTCTTATCGAGCCTTCTGAGGCCTCCCGGGTGTGTCTAGACTTGGAGAGAACGTCCCGGATCTTTCTAGAACGTTGTGGCATGTCTCTAGAGTCTTCATGGCCGTCCTAGGCCTTTATAGTGCCTTCCTTGGTGCTAGCTTGCCTCAAAAGTGCCCAAGGGTGGCAAGAACCTCAGTTTGGATTTTAAGGAAAAATGGCGGGGTGTGACATAGGACTCTCATTTCAGGGGCCCCTCCTAGAATCTTTACTGAATTCTGTTGTTGATTGTGCCTCGGAGCTGATTGGACCAGACGTTGCTGAACTTGGCCACTTATACGGTTGCTCCTTTGGTCTCACATTCATTACACAAATTATGCCTTGTTTGGTAAAAAGCGATTTAAAGTATAATTAGAGGTTTGATTAGTCAAATTTGTTAATATTGTTGTTTGATGAACATCGAATTGTGGTAAAACTATTAATTTTGAAAAAGTTACTAATAGGAACTTTTTGAGATTAGAGGTTTGATATTAAAATTGTAAAGACTCTTTTACCCTTACCAATTACCAAAAATCTCCAAATAACCTAAATTAAATATTTTCTCACCTTAAATAAGCTAACCCTATTTAATTTTTCCTTTTCATTATCGCATATTTATATGTGTATTTAAATTTATTAATTAATTATATTATATTAAAATAATTATATAAATAATAAATTAATATATAAATCATCCGAAGATGTTTAGAAAAGTTATATTAAAAATAATTTTTATAAATCTTATTAATATTAATTAGATACAAAATATTGATAACTAATAAACTATTCAAACAAATATTGAATATAATTATGTCCTTATATGTCATTTTGCTTGTTTAAATAATCTAACAGCTATCAGTTAATTTTACCAAACAATTTTATACAATCAACTAATATAATCCGCTAGTCAAATCAGCTAATGTAATCTGCTATCAGCTAATGTAATCCGCTATCAGCTAATGTAATTCGCTATCAGATATCCGCTAATTGCTAAATAGGGCATATATCAATTTTGTCCTAATTTTAATTTAATTTAATTTAATAAATTAATCAATCAATTAGGTGCCAAAACGTGTATCACCTTATTGGATGGATTTAATTATTTATTTTTATTTAATAAATTTATTTTTTCCTCTAATCAATTTGGTCCTAAAATGGAAATGCTTTTGGAATGAATTGAGTACCTTATTTGACCCAAAAGTTGTCAAAACTTAACAATGGAGATCAACAGTTGAAAGCCATTTCAAACTACTTTTATATGTCCATGTAACCCCTAGACCCGCATATGCGTTACAACGGATCCTAAGAAGTCACATTAGGGTTACAAGAGTGACCCACAATAAAAATACACATAAAACATTTTTATTTCCTCAAAACACTTATTAAACTGTAAAATCATCTTCTGTTTAAAATACTATTTCAGAAAGTCATTTAAACACATAACAAGAATTTCAGAAAGCGCTTTACAGACTCTATCATAAAACAATACGTGACATACATGCCCACTAACTATACAATATCATACTCCAGAGACAACACTAAGGGAACTCCGAACACTGATGTCAAACATTATACCATGCTATATTCTTTTAACCTGCGATGGTAAAAATAACGTGAGCTTGGAAAGCTCAGTAATACAAAACTACCAAAAGATGCTATAAGCTCATGCATATATATGGTAGGCATAACATTTTTATGATGTTCCAGGTAGTAACAGTCTTAATTTCTCTTATGCTATTTCAGGATAACGTTACTTGAGAATAACAGTACTTGTTCTTTATTCAAACGTTGAGTAACAAACAAGAATTATACAAGCTGATATATTACGGAGATGGAACAAAGACTTTAATGTTTAGTGTGTTCCAAAAGATGCATGTCAAATAGGCATAAATGCATACAAATCATATCATAAGAACGCATAACAGTTCAATACAAGTGGTCAAGTACATACAAGGGTTTACTAGTAACTACCCTCCAACCTTACACCAATATGCAGTCCCCCAGAACTGCATCCATAAGGACTTACCCTAGGCTCGATGGGCATAGGTGCCACCTAAGGGGATACCTTAGGTCCATAAGGATTTACCCGTGCTAAAGCATCAGTACCTACTCAAGGGGAGACTTTGAGTCCATAAGGATTTACCAGTTTGATCAGGGCTGTACCAACAGAGACTTCATAACATAACCCAACAATATACCCCAAATAGTAATCAGTGTTCAGATTCCAGACATGAGTAACAGAATACATGTGACATATATATTTTATTCATAACATCAGAAATGGAAGAATTTATGCTTTTGACAGATAAATGGGCATACCATTGAGGAGAGCAGAAATTTTCATCATTCATCATGCAAACAGATTGTACCATCATAGGTCAAGCTAACAGATCATACTATCAAGTTCATCAGACAATCAGGCAATACCATCACAGATCAAGCAATCACATAACAAGTATACAGATTGAGCAGACATACATCAAGTAGACATAGAATGCCATCATATATCCAGTTCCTCATTTTATCTCATTTTCCAACATAGTGATGCAATCTCAATAACAATTGAAATGTTCATCAAACATAATATTATTCATGATTAAATCATTATACAATACATTCAACAGAATATAGCACACATGGAACACACTAGATAGAACAATTTATTTCTTAAAGATACTCGGTACTTACAGAAAGGGACACATTAAACTTTTGACAATTTGGACGAATTTTCAAGAACGAGGTCCCTATTAGAAAGGGTTCGTAAAACGATTCATATCATGTATTCAAGAATTGGTACATCAAATTCTTAGAAAGTTCAGATATATTATGATTACTTTAGTTATTTAAGCGTACAAAGGCATTATGGTCATTTTATCATACATGGGTGTGTTAGTAATTTATACTAACGGGGGATGAACAGTTGCTCAGAAAATTCTATTTGCTCATCAGGTTTTCAATCAAGCATTCAGAGATTTTTATGTCAAGATCTTTTACGATACCAGATACATTCAAGGCTATTTTAATTACTTTGGCTAACGAGGGCATTTTGATCAATTAACTAACAGGGGTAATTTGTAATTTAGCCCCAAAATGATAAAATGATGATTTACAATATTTAAGATTTCCATACATTTTTAGAGGCTCCAAAACCATTCAAACTAACGTATCTCAACCTTGCAGTACTAACCAACCCTACTAATGTAACCATTTGTATTGTATATCTGAACATTTGTTTTCATATTTTACCACAGGACTCGCCACGGAGTAGTCAAACTTATATTCTGTGCGGAAAAACTTCCATCCTTGCATTAATATTAGGAGTGATTGACATACAAGAGTCATGCTTCAACCCTTGGGGGCATTTTAGTCATTTTTAGCTTTATTGACATTTCCAGAATTTTATCAAAGGCAATTTACTTCCAGTCAAGGGTATTTTCAGTCATCTTGAAGCTCGAGATATCCACCATTCTGTCAATTTTACTATTTAGCACCTCCATCATTTACGTACTCAGTAGAAATTAAGTCGTTCTAATCCTTTCGGTCCTTACAGACGGTTTACTCATTTAGAACTTAAGGGTATAATTTTCATTTTGATTAATTAAGAATTTCGGTGCTCGAAGGCACTACAGTCTTTTTGGTCATTACGATCATTCCAATTAATTCATTCATTACTGTCATAAGGATCAGCTCAGGAATACAATGATATTTCTAGTAAATTCACCTTCATGTGTTATACAGAGCTCAGGGGAAAAATCCAAGTTTCTTTTAGTATCACACGCGTTCGAATAATGATGCCAAAGTCTTTTCCAATAGAACATACATCTTAGGTGGGGTGATTTTTCAATCAATTCGAATGCAGATTTCAAGTCACTTCCTTTATTAGGGGCAATTTAGTCATTCTTATACCTCAAGGGCATTTCTGAAATCTCATATCTAATATCCTTTGCTCCATATTATGGGCATTGAATCTTAGACACCATTGATTGAGTTGCAGATTTAACTGTATTATTTATTACTATTAACTTTCGATACTTTTGGTCTATTAGTATTCTTATTCAAATATTTTGGTTTTAATGATTTTCATACTTATTTCTCGTATCTAATTCGGCTTAAGCAGAGTTTACAAAACACTTCATCATAAGCATGCATGCGTTAACCGGATATCGACATGTACATAAAGCATACAAGGGGTAGTAGTGTATTACCTTAACTCCGAGCTACATCGATCGATTCATGATACGACATTCGAATACCCTCGAACCCGAATTCAACATTCCTCAACATCCTGCATCCAAGGAACTGAGAATACCTTCAATTACACAAATTCCAAGATCAGACCTTACTCACAAGCTCTTAACCAATAATTAAGTACATAAACAAGTTCGGGCTCAAGGTCAGATTCGGAGGCTTTCGCGTCAGAATTTTGCAAAACGAGCTTCAAAAAAGGACTCAGGACGTCGAAAAACATAAAATAGGAGTTGTAACACCCCAATTTTGGGCTTAGGAGTTTTGGGTTTGGACCGGACCGGTCGGATTGCGGTTCGAATCAAAAAGGTGATTTTTAGGAAAGCCTAGTTCGGGATGCAATAAAAATATGGAAAAATATCTTAAAATTCTCTTTTATTATATATAAGAGAGTGGTGAAATCAATTTTACAAAATAAGGCTTTGAAATGTGACATTTCAAGTTAGTGACTAAAATGTAATTTTTGAAAAGTTGGTGACTGTTTTAAAAGGATTGAAACTTTGAATCTTTAAGGAGCTAATTTACCCAAGAAGAGTTTCTCCAGATTTTTTCTTAATATTAAACATTTAATTAATGGTTTTTAATGAAAGGAAAAAGGAGGGAATTAGATATTTTGTTGTCATAACTAACTTTTCTCAAAATTTTCCATTTCTTTTCTCTCAACTTTTCTCTCAGCCCAAACACTTTTCTCCAGCCTTTTTCCCTCTGATTTTGACATCTAAAAATGAGTTTTCAATCTCCAATTGATCTCTAATCATTCCTACATCAAAACCTTAGCATTTGCTTATTGAATTTTCAAGAATCTTGGTTCCAAACAAGGAGAAACTCACATTTAGAGGTATGAACGCCCTTCTTCTCTAAATACTCAGTTCTTTACTGAAATTCCCAAGTTCTCAATCCTTGATTTAAGTTTTATTAAAGGTTTTATGGTTGTGTTCTTGATCTTGGCTTTAAAATGCAAGGTTTGGTTTAATTTTGATGAAATTCGTATGAAATGATTGGGCACTGTTTTGAGATGTCTTTTTGATGCAAATTGGATGTATAATTGGTGTGAAATTGAGGTTTAATCAATGCAATCCCGAATAGGTAGATTTTCCTAAGTTTTGCTTGAGTTAGTGATGGTTTTTGGGGTGATCTTGATGTTCTGCTATGGCTGGAGGTATAAGGACGTGATTAGATCCTTTTTGGATGTTAATTGATGTATAAGAATGTTTGGAGTTGATGGATCTTGGTTGGGTAGTGTTGTAGAGGTGTTTGGTTGTGATTTCGGTTGTGTTTGGTAGCCGAAATGTGAGTGTTGATGAGAGCAGCGAGTTTAGGTGTTTTGGTTGAAGATATTAATGCATGATGATGCATTAATCCTCTGCTTTGATGTGTTTAAAACAGGGGAGACATCTTCGGATCCTTGTGGTGTTGATCCGGAAGCTTGATTGGTGTTTCAGCAAGCTTGCGAAACGGAATCGGTGAGTGAAGTTTGGTTTTCAGCTTTGAAACCAATGTTTTGAAGGTTTGGGAGCTTAGTTAAAGTCTAAACAACTTAGCTAAGCTCAAGAGTAAGTTTTCGGAAAAACTCTCTTGTTGATGAGCCATGAGTTGGTTGAATGCAAAGTGATTTGTTTGCATGTTTAAATTCTGTTTTTGAAAGCATATCTTAGCATGTTTATTGCTGGTTTTATAAGCTATGTGTTGAAGGATGCTCAAGGTAAGGGATCCTTGTTCTGAACATTGATAAATGTGATTTCAATGCATAGTGATGCATGTGGATTTAATGGCTTTGTTAAATGCTTTAAAACAGTGAATTAATGATGTTAAATGATGTATATTGGCAAGTGATGTGTTGGTTTTAAAGTACTTGAATCGGGTATAGTTAGCCGGCTATAGGATTGGGTGCACCGTGAATAAAGTCGCCTTGGATATTGAGAGGTTGTGATTGTACCGTAAACTCTATCCAAGTACGCTAACGAGATGGTTAAGAACACCATGGTGGTTAAAAGTCCATGGGTGGGTTTTGTGTTAAGGTCACAATGGTGGTTAAAAGTCCATGTGTGGACCTTGTGTATTGTTAAGGTCACAATGGTGGTTAAAAGTCCATGTGTGGACTTTGTGTATTGTTAAGGTCACAATGGTGGTTAAAAGTCCATGTGTGGACCTTGTGTATTTTAAGATCACAATGGTGGTTAAAAGTCCATGTGTGGATCTTATGTTGTGTGTCCCGTGATCTCGTTAGTGATGTTATACAACTACCAATGAGTGGTGTTGAGGGGTTGTGATTGTACCATGCCTCACCTTGATATTGGTAGTGTGTATGAAGCGTAAGGGACAACGCTTGTAATCCACGTATCCGATTATCGATTGTGTTTTGAGTTGTAAAATGTTATGGACTATCACTTGTAAGCCAATATGACATGATGATGGATTGAAGCATGAAATGCTTGTTTTGTAAACATAATTGTTTGATAAATGTTGTTTTGAAACTAAGGCCTTGAAAAGGTGTTTTTATAAATGCATTATTGTGATGTTTTAATTGAGCATTCCTCACTAAGCTATGTGCTTACGCTCTCTCTTTTCTTAAACCAATAATGCAGAGCATTGAAGTGCTTAAAGGGGCAGCAAGGCGGTCAAGAATCTAAGTGGAAGCTTAAGCTCATGTATGGTGACAATTTTCATAACTTGTTTAGCTTTTGACATTTGGCAATGGGAACCTAAATTGAGTTTTGGGAGATGTTTTGGACTCCCTAAGTTGGTTTTGTGCTTTTGTTGATGTTGAGACTTGTAAATGGCCTTTTGATATGTGGTTTGATGAATTGATGGTTGCATGATTTTCTTTATAGGATACATGCCTATAGAATTGGGTTTTTCCTCATTTGATGCTATGTTTGAGATTGGTTGATGCTAATATGTTCAATGAGTATTGAATGACTTGCTGATATGTTTTAGTTGCCTTTGGAATGTGTATGATGGTTCAATGGTGTATTAAACCAGCGAAAATCTGCAAATCTGGGCAGCCCGTATCGGAACGGGTGCTACCATTTCGGAACAGAGGGCCTGAAATGGCCTTGGCGTTTCGAAACGGGTAGAGCCGTTCCGGAACGGTTTTGCCACTGCCAAGCCCTGTTCCGAAACTTGTTTCGGAACGGTCCCGCGTTTCGGAATAGATCATCCCCGTTTCGGTACACCCGACCGTTGGGCACTGAAATTGACGGTTTTATGTTTTGAAATCCTAGCATTTTGGTCCCAATGTTTGTATATGCAATTTGTTGAATTAGTGATGTCCGTTTGAGTTGAAATTTGGTAGAGAAGCATGAAACATGACTAATTTCATATAGGTAACTTGAAAGTTGGTTAAGTCCTTCTAATTTCTAGAATTTACAATTTGGTCCCTAATTTCGTATGTTGTGCAATTGAGTCCTTGATCGTTGTCCGATTGCTGTGGTTTTCGAGTATGAATTCCTAGAGTGTATGATTAGGATTAAAATGCATCTAGACAAGTTTAAAAAGAAAAAAAAAGTGTCGTTAATCAAGGTTGACTTTCAGGTTGACTTTGGTTTTCCCCGTGTAATCTTCGTAGTTCGGGTCAACCGTCTAGGCCGGGCTAAGGGGTTTACATTTGGTGGTATCAGAGCTGAGTTCTCGAGTAATTGGGAATGGTTATGTGGGTGATATGGGTATGAATGCTTTGTATGCTTGTTGGGTGAAAGTCTGATGCATGAATTGTAAGTATGTTACAATTGTGTTGAATGCTGTGGTGAAGCATGTTAGAGGGACCCAATGCCAAATCAAAGCTAATGAAATGATTTGTTTTTAATTGGAAATGAGCTTGAGTACTTGGATTACTTACCTTGCTGAGCCCGATTTTGTTTATTGCATTGTTTAGTGAATGGCACCTCGTAGAGAGACGAGAATTAATACGCGAGCTATGGCTCAAAATGAGAATGAAGGGAATGTTGAAAACTTTGTGGATTTACCTCCTCCGCCTGGTGGTGGTGATGCTGGGGGTGAAGGAGCTGATGTTGCGGCTGGTGCTGGGGTCGCTGGACCTGAAGCTGGTCAGGGACAAGCTGTTCCTGACATGACAATGTTGATACAAGCTATTGCTGGAGCTTTTCGAGCAGCGGTAGCTAGAGCTCAAGGAGCTGGGCATCAGGGAGATGCTAATGTAAGACTACCTTTGGAGCGTTTGCGCAGTTTGGGAGGGACTGAGTTCAGGGGTTTGTCGGCTGAAGGTTCCGAATCTTGGCTGGAAAGTACCAAGAGAATCTTGGGACAAATGAATTGTAATGATGTGCAGAAGCTGGGTTGCGTGGTATTGTTGTTGCACGACGATGCGTATACTTGGTGGACGACCTCTATCTCTGGAATTGCGGAAGCTGATGTAACTTGAACGTTCTTTCTGAACGCGTTCAAGAGAAGGTATCTGGGTGTGCGATACCTGGATGAGAAGAAAAGATAATTCATGTCTCTTACTCAAGGGAGCATGTCTGTAGCTGAGTACGAGGTTCAGTTTGTCCGGCTTAGTCAGTACGCACCTGAGCTTATCCCTGATGAGCGGGAGAGGTCTGAACGGTTCCGTTATGGTTTGGTAATGGAGGTGAAGACCTATATGCTGGCTGCTGAGTACACTGACTTTGATGTGCTGGTTGGTAGAACAAAGGACATTGAGTTGAATTTGAGCCTATCTTCTAGAAGTGCTGGTCCTAGTGTGGGCAAGCGAACTGCTGAGTATAGTTCCGGTGGCGGACGGAACAAGAGAGGACGTGAACGAAAGTATCAGTCTTCAGCTAGGCGAGGTGGTGGAGGCCAAGGTGCGCCTGTTCAGGGAGACAAGGCGAGAGCTGAATCGAATGCATGTTGGACATGTGGGTCGCGTGGACACCTGAGGCGTGATTGTCCTCGAGCAGTGAGGGAGGTGCAGGCTCCTGTTGTGACGACTGGTAACTCGTGCTGGAATTGTGGTTCCGCGGATCACATGAGGAGAGAGTGTCCTCTGTTGGCCGGTGGTGGCCAAGGACGTGCTCCTGGAGTTGTTGCACCACAGAGAGGTCGTAGGCGCGGCCGTGGTAACTTCCAGCGTAGAGAGGATGGTGGAAGAAATGTGGCTCATGTTGTAGCTGTTCAGCCTGAGGGTGGTGGTCAGGCCAGAGTGTATGCTCAGAGGGAGGGGAGGAATGACACGGATGTGATCGCAGGTACTTTTACTTTGCAATCCTTTTCATTACTTTCCTTGATTGATTCTGGATCTACACACTCATACATATTGCGTGAGCATGCTGAATTCCTTGGTTTGCCTGTTGAGTCTTTGGATGTTGGTATGCGTGTCACTAGTTCTTTTGGCGAGACTGTTGTGACTCGAAAGCTTTATAGAAGATGTCCTTTGGTTGTGCAAGATCATGTTTTTCATGTTGATCTTATGGAATTGCCTTTTTATAGTTTTGATGTAATCCTTGGTATGGATTGGCTTGTTGAGCATCGAGCTGTAGTAGATTGTGAGAATAAGCGAGTTTCGTTGAAGCTTGCAGATGATTATGAGGTAGTGGTGGTTGGTGAGAATGTGAAGTTTCTTGCCAATGTGGTATCTACATTGGAGGCGAGCCGGATGCTGAGGCAAGGCTGTGAAGCTTACCTCGCTTTTGTGATGAATCCTAGCTCTAAGGAGTTGCGTGCGCAAGATATCAAGACTGTGCGAGAGTTTCCTGGTGTGTTTCCGGAGGAGTTGCCGGGATTGCCTCCTAATCGCGAAGTGGAGTTCAGGATTGAGTTGTATGAAAACACAACTCCAGTGTTCATTACTCCTTACCGAATGGCACCTAAAGAGTTGAAGGAGCTGAAGATGCAACTTCAGGAGTTGCTTGATCGTGGGTTCATTCGGCCGAGTGTGTCACCTTGGGGTGCGCCGGTCTTGTTTGTGAAAAAGAAGGATGACACTATGAGGATTTGCATTGATTACCGTCAGCTTAACAAGTTGACTATCAAGAATCGGTATCCATTGCCGAGAATTGATGATCTTTTTGATCAATTTCGGGGAGCGTCTGTGTTCTCTAAAATTGACTTAAGGTCAGGGTATTATCAGCTGAAGGTGAAGGATGTGGATGTGCCAAAGACAGCTTTCAGAACGAGGTATGAGCATTATGAGTTTCTTGTGATGCCATTTGGTTTGACGAATGCTCCTGCAGCTTTCATGAACATGATGAATCGAGTGTTCCATGAATACTTGGATAAATTTGTTGTGGTGTTCATTGATGATATCCTCGTGTACTCGCGTACTGAGGAGGAGCATGAGGGGCATTTGAGAATTGTGCTGCAAGCCTTATTGGAGAATCAGCTTTATGCCAAGTTGAGTAAGTGCGAGTTCTGGCTTAAAGAAGTGGTGTTTCTTGGTCATGTGGTTTCTGCTGAGGGGATTCGTGTTGATCCTAAAAAGATTGAGGCGGTAATGAATTGGAAACCTCCTAAGTCTGTTCATGAAGTCCGTAGTTTCCTTGGTTTGGCGGGATACTATCGGAGTTTTGTGGATGGGTTTTCAAAGATTGCTGCACCTTTGACGAAGTTGTTGTAGAAGGATGTTAAGTATGAGTGGACGGAAGCGAGACCGCAGGCTTTTGAGAAGCTTAAGGCAGCTTTGACGCAAGCTCCTATCTTAGTTCAACCTGAGTCAGGGAAAGAGTTTGTGGTGTATAGTGATGCGTCCTACGTTGGGTTGGGATGTGTGTTGATGCAAGAGGGTAAGGTGGTGGCTTATGCATCACGGCAATTGAAGGTGCATGAGCGCAATTATCCTACGCATGACATTGAGTTGGCTGCAGTGGTTTTTGCTTTGAAAATCTGGAGACATTACCTGTATGGTGAGAAGTGTACCGTGTACACGGATCACAAAAGTTTAAAGTATCTGATGTCTCAGAAAGAGTTGAATCTTAGGCAAAGACGTTGGGTGGAGTTGCTTAAGGATTATGATTTGACGATCGAGTATCATCCGGGTAAAGCTAATGTTGTAGCGGATGCCTTGAGTAGGAAGGTAGCTGTTGAGTTGAGGGCTATGTTTGCCAGTTTGAGTATTTCGCGTGATGGTGGTCTTGTGGCTGAGTTGCAAGTGAAACCATCTTTGGTTCAGTTGATTAAGGAAAAGCAGTTGTTCGATGATTCCTTAGTGCCACATGTTCAGGATATTGCAGAGGGTAGGCCTTCGGATTTCTGTTTTAAAGATGATGGAGTGTTATGCTTTGGGAGTCGGATAGTGGTGCCCAATGATGCTGAGTTGAGGCGTGCTATTCTGACTGAAGGTCATAGTAGTCCTTTTGCTATGCACCCTGGTAGTACTAAGATGTATCATGATCTTCGTGATGAGTACTATTGGGTAGTTTTAAAGAAAGATGTTGCTGAGTTTGTAAGCAAGTGCATGGTGTGTCAGCGAGTTAAGGCTGAGCATCAGTTTCCTTCAGGGTTGTTGCAACCATTGAAAATTCCTGAGTGGAAGTGGGAAAGGATTACCATGGATTTTGTGTCTGGTTTACCTTTGTCGCCGTCGAAGAAAAATTCGGTGTGGGTGATTGTGGATCGCCTGACGAAGTGTGGGCATTTCTTGCCTGTGCATACTACGTACACTTTGGATAAGCTTGCGGAGCTGTACATTGCTGAGATTGTGCGGCTGCATGGTGTGCCAAAGTCGATTGTGTCGGATAAGGATCCGAGGTTTACATCGCGTTTCTGGCAGTGTTTGCATCAGGCTTTGGGTACACAGTTGAATTTCAGTACGTCTTATCATCCGCAGTCGGATGGACAGTCCGAGCGTGTTATCCAGGTTTTGGAGGATATGTTGAGGTGCTGTGTGATTGAATTCCAGGGCTCTTGGGAGAAACATTTGCCTTTGGTGGAGTTTGCCTATAATAATAGTTATCAGGCAAGTATTCAAATGGCACCTTATGAAGCTTTGTATGGGAGGAAGTGTAGGACTCCTCTCTGTTGGGCTGAAACAGGTCAGAAGTTGGTTTCGATGCCAGCTTTGTTGAAAGGGACTACCGAGAAGGTAAAGCTCATTTGTGAGCGTTTGAAGGCAGCTTCTGATCGGCAAAAGTCTTACGCGGATTTGAAGCGTAAGGAGATTGAGTATGCGGTGGGTGACCGTGTGTTTTTTAAAGTTTCGCCTTGGAAAAAGGTGATGAGGTTTGGCCGAAAGGGTAAGTTGAGCCCTAGGTACATTGGACCATACGAGGTGATTGAGCGTGTGGGTCCTGTTGCGTACAAGTTGAGGTTACCGCAAGAGTTGGAAAAGATCCATGATGTGTTTCATGTTTCTATGCTTCGGAAGTATAGATCGGATCCTTCGCAAGAGGACGAAATTTCTTAAGGGGGGGAGAGTTGTAACACCCCAATTTTGGGCTTAGGAGTTTTGGGTTTGGACCGGACCGGTCGGATTGCGGTTCGAATCAAAAAGGTGATTTTTAGGAAAGCCTAGTTTGAGATGCAATAAAAATATGGAAAAATATCTTAAAATTCTCTTTTATTATATATAAGAGAGTGGTGAAATCAATTTTACAAAATGAGGCTTTGAAATGTGACATTTCAAGTTAGTGACTAAAATGTAATTTTTGAAAAGTTGGTGATTGTTTTAAAAGGATTGAAACTTTGAATCTTTAAGGAGCTAATTTACCCAAGAAGAGTTTCTCCAGATTTTTCTTAATATTAAACATTTAATTAATGGTTTTTAATGAAAGGAAAAAGGAGGGAATTAGATATTTTGTTGTCATAACTAACTTTTCTCAAAATTTTCCATTTCTTTTCTCTCAACTTTTCTCTCAGCCCAAACACTTTTCTCTAGCCTTTTTCCCTATGATTTTGACATCTAAAAATGAGTTTTCAATCTCCAATTGATCTCTAATCATTCCTACATCAAAACCTTAGCATTTGCTTATTGAATTTTCAAGAATCTTGGTTCCAAACAAGGAGAAACTCACATTTAGAGGTATGAACGTCCTTCTCCTCTAAATAATCAGTTCTTTACTGAAATTCCCAAGTTCTCAATCCTTGATTTAAGTTTTATTAAAGGTTTTATGGTTGTGTTCTTGATCTTGGCTTTAAAATGCAAGATTTGGTTTAATTTTGATGAAATTCGTATGAAATGATTGGGCACTATTTTGAGATGTCTTTTTGATGCAAATTGGATGTATAATTGGTGTGAAATTGAGGTTTATTCAATGCAATCCCGAATAGGTAGATTTTCCTAAGTTTTGCTTGAGTTAGTGATGGTTTTTGGGGTGATCTTGATGTTCTGCTATGGCTGGAGGTATAAGGACGTGATTAGATCCTTTTTAGATGTTAATTGATGTATAAGAATGTTTGGAGTTGATGGATCTTGGCTGGGTAGTGTTGTAGAGGTGTTTGGTTGTGATTTCGGTTGTGTTTGGTAGCCGAAATGTGAGTGTTGATGAGAGCAGCGAGTTTAGGTGTTTTGGTTGAAGATATTAATGCATGATGATGCATTAATCCTCTGCTTTGATGTGTTTAAAACAGGGGAGACATCTTCGGATCCTTGTGGTGTTGATCCGGAAGCTTGATTGGTGTTTCGGCAAGCTTGCGAAACGGAATCGGTGAGTGAAGTTTGGTTTTCAGCTTTGAAACCAATGTTTTGAAGGTTTGGGAGCTTAGTTAAAGTCTAAACAACTTAGCTAAGCTCAAGAGTAAGTTTTCGGAAAAACTCTCTTGTTGATGAGCCATGAGTTGGTTGAATGCAAAGTGATTTGTTTGCATGTTTAAATTCTGTTTTTGAAAGCATATCTTAGCATGTTTATTGCTGGTTTTATAAGCTATGTGTTGAAGGATGCTCAAGGTAAGGGATCCTTGTTCTGAACATTGATAAATGTGATTTCAATGCATAGTGATGCATGTGGATTTAATGGCTTTGTTAAATGCTTTAAAACAGTGAATTAATGATGTTAAATGATGTATATTGGCAAGTGATGTGTTGGTTTTAAAGTACTTGAATCAGATATAGTTAGCCGGCTATAGGATTGGGTGCACCGTGAATAAAGTCGCCTTGGATATTGAGAGGTTGTGATTGTACCGTAAACTCCATCCAAGTACGCTAACGAGATGGTTAAGAACACCATGGTGGTTAAAAGTCCATGGGTGGGTTTTGTGTTAAGGTCACAATGGTGGTTAAAAGTCCATGTGTGGACCTTGTGTATTGTTAAGGTCACAATGGTGGTTAAAAGTCCATGTGTGGACCTTGTGTATTGTAAGATCACAATGGTGGTTAAAAGTCCATGTGTGGATCTTATGTTGTGTGTCCCGTGATCTCGTTAGTGATGTTATACAACTACCAATGAGTGGTGTTGAGGGGTTGTGATTGTACCATGCCTCACCTTGATATTGGTAGTGTGTATGAAGCGTAAGGGACAACGCTTGTAATCCGCGTATCCGATTGTCGATTGTGTTTTGAGTTGTAAAATGTTATGGACTATCACTTGTAAGCCAATATGACATGATGATGGATTGAAGCATGAAATGCTTGTTTTGTAAACATAATTGTTTGATAAATGTTGTTTTGAAACTAAGGCCTTGAAAAGGTGTTTTTATAAATGCATTATTGTGATGTTTTAATTGAGCATTCCTCACTAAGCTATGTGCTTACGCTCTCTCTTTTCTTAAACCAATAATGCAGAGCATTGAAGTGCTTAAAGGGGCAGCAAGGCGGTCAAGAATCTAAGTGGAAGCTTAAGCTCATGTATGGTGACAATTTTCATAACTTGTTTAGCTTTTGACATTTGGCAATGGGAACCTAAATTGAGTTTTGGGAGATGTTTTGGACTCCCTAAGTTGGTTTTGTGCTTTTGTTGATGTTGAGACTTGTAAATGGCCTTTTGATATGTGGTTTGATGAATTGATGGTTGCATGATTTTCTTTATAGGATACATGCCTATAGAATTGGGTTTTTCCTCATTTGATGCTATGTTTGAGATTGGTTGATGCTAATATGTTCAATGAGTATTGAATGACTTGCTGATATGTTTTAGTTGCCTTTGGAATGTGTATGATGGTTCAATGGTGTATTAAACCAGCGAAAATCTGCAAATCTGGGCAGCCCGTATCGGAACGGGTGCTACCGTTTCGGAACAGAGGGCCTGAAATGGCCTTGGCGTTTCGAAACGGGTAGAGCCGTTCCGGAACGGTTTTGCCACTGCCAAGCCCTGTTCCGAAACTTGTTTCGAAATGGTCCCACGTTTCGGAATGGATCATCCCCGTTTCGGTACACCCGACCGTTGGGCACTGAAATGTACGGTTTTATGTTTTGAAATCCTAGCATTTTGGTCCCAATGTTTGTATATGCAATTGGTTGAATTAGTGATGTCCGTTTGAGTTGAAATTTGGCAGAGAAGCATGAAACATGACTAATTTCATATAGGTAACTTGAAAGTTGGTTAAGTCCTTCTAATTTCTAGAATTTACAATTTGGTCCCTAATTTCGTATGTTGTGCAATTGAGTCCTTGATCGTTGTCCGATTGCTGTGATTTTCGAGTATAAATTCCTCGAGTGTATGATTAGGATTAAAATGCATCTAGACAAGTTTAAAAAGAAAAAAAAGGGTCGTTAATCAAGGTTGACTTTCGGGTTGACTTTGGTTTTCCCCGTGTAATCTTCGTACTTCGGGTCAACCGTCTAGGCCGGGCTAAGGGGGTTACAGGAGTTTTTGGAAAAATTGACTTTTTGGTCAAAGGTCAAAGTCAACGCTGATGTCAGCAGGTCAACGGTCAACGGGGTCAGAGTCAATGCTAACGTCATCACAGGTCAACGCTGACATCATCAGTCAACTGAGTCTACTCGGACGAGTTGACTCACTGAGTTAACTCGGACGGGTTGACTCACTGAGTTGACTCAGACTGGGTCAACGGGTCGGGCAGACGGGTTGGGTCGATGGGTCGGGCAGACGGGTCGGGTCGACAGGTCGAGTTAGGCAGATGGGTTTGGGCCGGGTGGTTCACTGAACTGGTTCGGTCTGGTGGGCTTAGACCGGTTCACTTACCGATTCGAAAGCCTGTCAGAAATTCTCCGAGAAATCACACCGGAATGCCATCAGAGACCCCCAACAACCACGATATCACCGGAAAAACAGAGAAAAAGCATTGTTAGGTCAACCCATATATCAACAACACGAAAAAATGGCCGGAATCGAGCCGGAATTTACCTAGAATGGTGTGGTTACGCCGGAAAATCGCGAAGCTCCGACGAGGCTTCTCCCGGTGCCGGATTGGTGACTGGTCGGAGAGGTTTTGTTCGTCACCTCGCTAGGAGCCTGGATCTGGCGGCCGCTTCTCAAACGAACGTCGAGGGTGGCTAGAAAAAGCAAGAGACGAAGGGTGCGAAAAGGGTTTCCATCGGACATTCAAGCCATTCTCTCCGTCGAACGGCGCCGAAGCAGCACGAGTGGCACACCGAGATGAGATCGGAGTACGACAGTGATCATACTAACAGTGGCTGTGACATCCACGCCGCGACGGTGAGGGAACAGAACGTTGGTCGAGAGACGTTGAAAGGGTAGAATCTTCTGGGTTCTTACATTCGAATAGCCAACACCAAAAGGGGGTAGCTGGAGAGTCGAATTAGTTTGTTTTTTTTATTGTTATGCAAATACTCAACATGTATAGTTTAAAACTAACCCGAGGTAGACTTGATACCAAGAATAGTCTTAGCCCTAATGGCTAAGACACTCCTCCACTTAACCAGAGGGCATAGGTTCAAAACCCCACAACTATAATACTTTTTTTCTTTTATCATATTATTAGGGTGTTACAGTCCATAACTCAAGCGGGGAAAGAGCTTAACGTTGGGTTAACATTGTTGAAGAAAAGATGCACAGAACTTGTTTTAACAAAGGAGTTGTAGAATGAAAACGAAGTGGAAAGTAAAGGAAGCAATAGAGGTTTTAGAGAGGGAGAAGATGATGTCGGATTTACAATTAGAAGATAAAACTAAGAGGCTTAAGCAAGCTTGTTTCAATGCCAATTACAAGAAGAGAAAGCTGATATGATGACGGAAACAATGATCATGGAGTCCCCATAATTGTATTGTTGTTCCGATTTAGCTAAAGCTCATGACATTGATAATGGAAATGAAGAGGAAGGTGAAGATGAAGATGAGGAACAAATGAAATCTCTCTTGTTGGACTCTTTTTTATCCACAATAGTGGCGGGTTCGTTTCTTGAGCAATTAAATTCTTCCAATAAGGTGATGACAAGTTTCGACACCTAATTGATTGATCAATTTATTTAATTTAATTAAAATTAAGGCTAAATCGATATAATAGGTAACTAATATGGACCAAATGTGTAGTTATACAAATTTCCATTAACTGCCACATCACCCCTTCGTTAGATTTTTACAGCTGACGATTTGATTATGACCAATTAAATAATTCGGTGGTCAGGTTTTCAGTTTTTTTAGTTGGGTGGTTAAAATAGGACAGACCTAATAATTGGGTGGTCACCAAAGTAGTTTATCCTTATTAAAATTTGTTTGAAAATTATCAATCGAACCAAACGAAATTCGGTTAATTCAGTCGGTTTTTGAATTAACTAAACTTTATTATAAGTTTTAGGATTTGTGTTTTTCTTTAGTTATATATTAGATTAATTTGAGTATTTTTTATTTGAGTTAAAAATTGGTTTAGTTTTGAAATCGTAATGGGTCTAGGGTAAAAACTTAGTTGAGTCTTTTGACTTGAGTCTAGAAATATATGTATATTGTCACGGACCGCGAGCTGAGGTTCGAGTCACATGTGAAACAAGCTACTCAAGAGGTTTTAAGGCAAACTTTGGGCTTGAAAAGACCACCAGACTGGCCCGATCCATGGTGAACTTCTAGAAGATTTATCCATCCACAACTATGTGAACATAAAATATGAGCATAAGAGATACTTTCCTTAGATAAAGATTGAAATCTAGGGAATATGCCAATTTAGTACTGATTGTGGTTGGTATGTTTTGATCTAGGTTGTCGATGTAAATCAGTAGGAACCGTCGGATGTAAAGAGACTCAACTATAAATAGAGGCTCCCTACCTCATTTGTAAATTATCTATCTTTTAAGTAATCAAGGCATTTACTCTAAATCCTCCGTGTTGTTATTGAGTGTTATTGGTTTTCTTCTTTTGATCAGTGAGGTCATTCTATATAGTTTGCTTTCGCTTAGAACGATTTAGCATTCTTAGTGCCTTGGAAGAATTTGATCTTTCGGAGTGATAATTTATACTAACTTAGTCGTTTGTCTAAAGAATATCGACTAAGGTCTCACGTTTTGCTAGGTCGAAACACTAGCCTCGTGACAATATGTAAAAATATAAGTTATTAAATATTTTCTTTTAACTCAATTGAATTAAAAAATTAATCGTTAACCGATAGAATATCCAATTAACCAACCGATTAATCAAAATAAATTTCAATTTGATAGGTTAGTTTGGTTTTAACCGAATAATGGCCCTGCTCAATAGGCTCTAAATTAGTTAGAACTCATTTTATAATTTAAACAAAATATGATGTAAGTGGAGGGAAAATTAGTTAGAAATTAAGCCATGAGGTGTTACCTAAATAAATACCCTTTACAAGCGAAGACACCACACCATAATAAGAAGGCTGAAAATATTGACAATTTTCCAGGAAAACAAATAAACCCATCTGTGATATTCGAAAAAAGAAGAAAAATGAGTGCATGAATTTATGCCGTAACGACTCACAAGCCTACGAAAGCCTCCACTCTTGCATTGGAAACTTCACTAGTCCTTAAGAACTTCTTTTGAAGGAAAAGATAACAATTTCATTAATCATGAATAGCATCAGACATTACATCAGCCTAATACATTCAGGATGATCAAAATAAAATATAACATACGCAAAACTATTAAAAGCTAAATGGGTTAATGTATGTGCCACTTTATTTGACTCCCTAGGTGTATACTGAAAAGAAAAACTAAAATCACTAACCGAATTTAACAATTGTTTAGTAACATTTAACTGTACTCCTACTATAGAAAAATATAAGATGGGATTTACCAAACTGTGCACTATGTTGATTCCATCCCCTTCGATTATCACATGACACCAACCTTGATCATTGGCTAGCTGGATTCCTGCACAGAATGCCATGGCCTCAACGGTCTGCGCAGTATGAACGGCCTCAATCCTTCGAGCCAGTTTTATAAGAACAAAGCCATCCTCATCTCGTGCAACAATGCCAATGACAACACCATCAGTTGGAGTTAACACACCATCCACATTAATTTTTATACAACATGTTGGAGATTTACTCCACTGTGTGAGTTACCTCACCATTGTTATTTGAGTCGGTCCAACATTTACATGAAAAAACTGTGCACTATGTTGATTCCATCCCCTTCGATTATCACATGACACCAACCTTGATCATTGGCTAGCTGGATTCCTGCACAGAATGCCATGGCCTCAATGGTCTGCGCAATATGAACGCCCTCAATCCTTCGAGCCAGTTTTATAAGAACAAAGCCATCCTCATCTCGTGCAACAATGCCAATGACAACACTATCAGTTGGAGTTAACACACCATCCACATTAATTTTTATACAACATGTTGGAGATTTACTCCACTGTGTGAGTTACCTCACCATTGTTATTTGAGTCGGTCCAACATTTACATGAAAATACTCAGTCTGTAGAATTGTGGCATAATGTACAACCATCATTGCATCCTGTAGAAGTTTGTCATGCACCATCTTGTTGCGCCTGTTCCAAATGCTCTAGAGGAGAACTATAAAACCAGTGAACTACTCTGTAGACAAAATAGCCGCAGCTACCACAATCCATTCTTTAAATGCTTGTTGTGTGCCTTGCATCAGTTGGAGTGGGATATTACCAAGCTCAAGTACTTCATGCGAGAGTCGACAGTCCCTAAAAACATGAACAATGGTTTCTATCTCACGTCCACATAGTTTTCATCGACCATCATCGTATCCAGCTGCAAGAAGCATGCTTCCAGTGACAAACGCTGCATGGCATAGTTTTCATGCAAAAATTATTATCTTAGGTAGAGTGTGTAGTTTCTTGATTTGTTTCCAAATTCCCTCTACCTATTGATGTTCATTATTTCGCCTCATGATCCAATTATAACCAAACTTTGTACTGTATATGCTTGTATTATGTCCCTATCATATGATTATTTCATTTGTTGTAGGTGCAATAGGACCTCTTAATATCCGTTGTGCATCATGTGAAGTGAAAACCTAGTTTATTTTATTTATATCCCATCTTGGCTCGTTTCGAATCATAAACTCCCCACAAGCAATTGGGTTGGAGGCACTATCCCCATACGAATCAACAAAACAAACCTTTTCTTCTCCCCCAATCATCTTGGTGCATTCGAACCATACTATTTATCCCAATTCTCCAAAATAGGTCTACTGATATTTCCTTCATGGCCTGAAAAATGCTTTTCCATGCATACGAGACCCTTTTCTATATGTGAAGCCTCTAAAATATTACCTTGAGGGAAGTATTTTGCTGACAAAACCTTGAAAACCAAAGATTCATGATTATGCTGCAATCTTCAAACCTATTGTTCAAGTAGGCCAAGATTAAAAGCTTTCAAGTCCCTCAACCCTAGTCCTCTATGGTCCTTAGGCTGGCAAATTTTATTCCACGCGGTTAGAGGCCATCCCTTCTTGTTATGTTGCCCAGTCCACCAATAAGCTCTAATTGCCTTAATCATATAGTGGAAAGCATGACACTATATAGGTTGGCAAGGCTTGGGCTATGGCCTTCAAGAATACTTCGCGGCCACCAGCTGAAAAAAGTTGCTTTGTCCACCCCATAATACGTTGAAGGAATTTATTGCGCAAGAAATTGAAGGCTATTGTTCTGTTTTGTCCCACAACTAAAGGCATGCCAAGGTATAAACCAGGTTCAAGAACCTCATGCACGCCAGAGTTATACAGAGTCGTTCCCTACGTGTTTGCATTATTTTTGGCTCAAAGTAGATATTGGACTTTTCGAAGTTTACCTTCTGACCAGATGCTTGTTCGTACATGGCTATGACTTCCTTAAATCTCCATGCTTCCACTTTAGAATCCTTGAGGAAAATTAGTGCATCATCCACGTAGAAGAGATGATTTACTTTAGGTCCATTTCTACTTGCTCGTAGTCCAAAAAGTCTACCTTCATTCTGCTCCTTTTTGTAATATTGTTGATGGTGATTGAGTGCAAAAGAGGAACAAGTATGGAGAGAGTGGGTCACCTTGTCGTAATCCTCTTTTTGGCTTAAAAGTTTCTGAAAGTGCACCGTTAATACACACAAAATATTTAACACTAGTGACACATTCCATAATAAGGTTAACAAAAGAAACATCGATGCCGCATTTAATTAATACATCACAAAGAAAGATCCACTCGACACGATCATATGCTTTTTCCATATCAAGCTTTAAAGTTGCACCTTTATTAGGACCATATTTGGTACTTTTTAGAGAATGAAATATTTCACGAGCAACCAAAATATTATCCGAAATTAACGACCAAGAACAAAAGCACATTGATTCTCACTAATGCAAACATACATAATAGGTTTCAACCGGTTAACCAACACTTTCGAGATAATTTTGTAAAGCACAGAGAAAAGACTAATAGGTCTAAAAATTTCATTGATCTAGGATTATTGATTTTCGAAATTAAAATATAACTATAGAATTAATGGACTCTAAACCAACTCTAGAATTAAGGAAATCAAGACATAACCCAATAACATCCGACCCTACTAAAGACCAAAAGTTACGATAGAAACTCACAGATATACCATCTAGACCCGACGCTTTGTTTGGATGAATTTGAAGGAAAGCTGTGTATGTTAAAAAAATGGACTGCAAAATGTCACGTTAGTACTGATTGGAAAATAAAACAAAAAACAGAAGCGATGAAAGAAACTGTGTCGTGAAAGAAAACCACTGCCTTAGAAACGAATTTGCCCCGATATGTGTCATCGCAGATTAAAGATATGACCGTTCGGATCTGATTTCAAAATCGAAATAGATATCCTCTGAAATTTAACAGACACCTCCAGCAGCCTATAAATATCAATATATAGAAAACATATTCTTTCATAACTTTATTCTGTGAGAAAAATTCATACGAATTTTCTCCAAAAAGATAGTACGTGCGCGGACGTGTCATATACACGTATTACCCGAACACGAACCCGAGATGGACGGCGGCGGCAGCGACGCGCGAGATTAGCCCTTATTCTCTATCACTCAACAAGGGAGGGGAAGATAAAGGCTATAAATACCCTTCACATGTTAGTTTCTCACTCAATGTGGGATATCACTTTTTGCATTACTAACATTCCCCCACTAATGCGAAAGAATTCTACTGAAACTCGAAAAACAATCTTCCAAGAAGATCAATAGCGGAATTAGATGCTTAAGCACTAGTGAACAAATCTTGAACTAGTACATAGTGATAATAAGCAATTCTTCTCTTAGATAAGTGAAACTAGTCTTGAACTTTCTAAGATAAGAGTAAACTTATAACACACACCTAATTCCTTCATCCTTCATCCACCGAAGTCCTTGATGCGTAAGATATATATATACGAATGTATATTTAGCCATCTTAACTCAGGATTGTAGTAAGTGTTTTAGAAAAACGGCCCAAGGTTTTTCAGAAGGCGGCTAACCCTTCTCACTTACATAGGTTATTTCATCAGGTTTTTCTCAATAAAGCCATCCAAATAGAACTATGAAATAATTAAGAACTATTACAATAGCTCAACCTCTCAAGGTTTATGGTGATTTTCTTCAAGTTTGTTATAAACGAACCACCCAACAATTGGGCTAAGAAATCATTAAGAATAAGTATTCAGCCTCCTTAATCGGTAAATTCAATATGTTCTTCTCAAAAGAACATTCAAATTTTGAATTCATTAAGAGTTTTGAGTAAAACCCATCCTTTTCCTGCGGTAAGTTCAGTAAGTCTTTTACATAAAAGACTTCCCTCTTAACCCTGGGTTATGAACTTATTAAGAATAGATATTCAACCACAGTCGGTAAATTCATCAAGTCTTTCTCACTAAGACCACCCATAACATGGGCTATGAATTTATTAAGAGCAACAATACTCAACATGTGCATGTACATTATTCGTCATAGGGATAGGTAATAAGAAATTTACACTATGAGTCTTTCCATGGTTTCATTTGACCACATTGAACTTAGATAACTAAGTTGGGAATCCACAATGAATTCCTCAACCAAAGGGCTTTAAACCCATCCCTCTCGACGAATCTAGGACCAATTTTCGACTTAACTCTTTGGTAAGCGAATCTGCTAGGTTCCTTTCCGACTTCACGTACTCTAGGGAGAGTACTCCATTCCTTATTAAATGTCTCACTGATTCATGTCTTATACGAATGTGCCTTTTCTTACCATTGTAAGCTTGGTTCTTGGCAACACATATCTCAGCTTGTGAATAACATAGTAAGGAAATTGGAGGAGTCAATTTTCCCCAAAACGGTATTTCAACTAAAAGATTTCTGAGCCACTCGACTTCTTGCCCAACTAATTCAAGAGCTATGAAATCTGACTCCATAGTAGAATGATCAATGCAAGTCTGCTTAGAAGAGTTCCGGGAGATTGCTGCTCCACCCAAAGTAAAAACATATCCACTCGTAGAGCTTACTTCGTCACTATCAGAAACCCAATTGGCGTCACAATATCCTTCTAAAACAGCAGGAAAGCCAACAAAATTAAGTTTCCAGTCCATAGCGCCTCTAAGGTATTTAAGTAAGCGTCTAAGAGCAATCCAATGTTCACTACTTGGGTAGTGAGTATATCTACTAAGTCTGTTCACAGCATAGGCAATATCAGGTCAAGTATAGTTCATTAAGAACATTAGACTCCCAATTATTTTAGCATATTTAGTTTGGAAAACGCTACTTCCTTTATTCTTAAAAAGATGAATGCTAGAGTCATACGAGGTTCGAACATGGATGACATCAAAACTGTCAAACTTCTTTAGCACTTTCTCAATATAGTGTGTTTGACTTAATGAAAAACCCTTTTCAGTTTTAGCAACTTTGACTCCTAAGATCACATCTCCTTCTCCCAAATCAGTCATCTCAAATTTAGTGGATAAGAATTTTTTTGTTTTGTTAATGGACTCAATGTTGGTGCTAAAAATCAACATGTCATCAACATAAAAACTTATGATGATGCAATCTACACCAAACATCCTCGAGTACACGCATGCATCAGAACTATTCACAACAAAACCAAAACTAAGAATAGTTTTATGAAATTTCTCATACCACTGTTTAGGAGCTTGTTTCAGGCCGTAAAGAAACTTTTTTAGTCTACATGCTTTACCTTCCATACCAGGCGCCTTGAAACCATAAGGTTGCTCCATATAGATATCCTCATCTAGTTCTCCATTTAAGAATGCGGTCTTTACATCCATTTGATGTACTTGCAACTTGTGAATGGAGGCTAGTGCAAACAATGCACAGATCGTTGAGATTTTGGTTACAAGAGAATATGTATCAAAGAAATCTATACCAAATTTTTGAGTGAACCCTTTGACTACTAGCCTTACCTTATATCTCTGAATAGAACCATCTAGTCTAAGTTTCTTTCGAAAGACCCATTTATTGTTGATGGTTTTAAATCCTCTAGGCAAGTCAACTAATTCCCAAGTATGATTAGACATTATTAATTCTAGTTCGTCTTTGATAACGCTTTTCCCAAAACTAGCATCAATAGATCGTATAGTTTCTTCATATGTTTTAGGATCCTCATCTAACAAGAAAACTTGAACTATATGATCAGAAAGGGTGTCATAATCATTCATCTCAGAAATAAAGGAAGTTATGAAATCTGGTCCAAAAGAGGTTTCTACTCTTTGTCTCTTACTTCTTCTAGGCTCAAAATTAATCTCTTGAGAAGACCTAGCAGGCTCACTAGAAGAAGTGGATGGAAGTTTTTCTATTTGTATTTCATTATCTAGTTTGGGGTTCTTTAAAGGAAAAAAGTTTTCAAAGAATACAACATCCCTAGACTCACAAATAGAGTAGTCTTGTAGAATCATGAATCGATATGCGACACTATTTGAAGCATACCCTGTAAACATTGCATCAACGGTTTTCGGTCCGATGGTGGATTTCTCAAAGTATGGTAATCCCACTTTAGCCAGACACCCCACACTTTAAGGTATTGAAGATTTGAAGCGTAGCATTTCCACAATTCGTATGGAGTATGATCTAATTTCTTATGAGGTACTCGATTCAAAATATGATTAGCCGACAGAATGGCTTCCCCCACATGTTATCAGATAACCCAGAACTTATCAACAATGAATTCATCATTTCTTTTAAAGTTCTATTTTCCTCCCGGCTATACCATTTTTTTAGGAATATAGGTGGCTAAGGTTTCATGTATTATGTCATTCTTCTCACACACCTCCTTTAAGAAATTAGATTCGTATTCACCACCTCTATCGGATCTAACTCGTTTAATTCTCCTATCTAACTAATTCTCAACTTTTGCCTTATAAATAAGAAAGGAGTTTTCAGCCTCATCTTTAGTTCTAAGGAGATATACTTTTGTGTATCTAGAGAAGTCGTCTACAAAAGTAATATAGTAGTGTTTTCCTCCTTTACTTTCAGTGTTTCCAAAGTCTGCTAGATCTGTATGAATAAGCTCTAACAGTTAAGTCTTTCTTTTAGAAACAATCTTAAAGTGAGGTCTAGCATGCTTGGCTTCTACACAAATTTCACATTTGTTAAAGCTGATTATGTCTAGTTTAGGTAGAATATTCATTTTTATCATTTTCTTTAAAGATTGAATATTCATGTGTCCTAATCTAGCATGACACATATCAACAGATTCAACAATATAAGCAGAAGTGGTAGCTTTATTCTCACTAAGTTGAGTTTCTATGACAAATAAACCCTTGTTTAAAAACCCTTTCCCAACATAATCATCATTTCGGGAAAGTACAAGTTTATCTACCTCAAAAACTAACTTAATACCTGCCTTATTCAAAAGCCCTCCACTTATCAAATTTCTACGCAAGGCATGTACATTCAGAACATTATTCAAAGCTAAAGTTTTACCAGATGTCAATTTGAGTAAAACATTTCCTTTGCCCAACACTTGAGAGTTGCTAGAGTTCCCCATGTACACACGTTCACCGCTATTCCCATCCTCGAACTCGGTGAAAAACTCATTCCTTGCACAGAAATGTTAGGATGCACCAGTGTCCACTACCCATTTAGAATTATTTTCCACCAAATTTGTTTCGGAGACCACCACGACAATGATATCATCATTTATGTCCTCGACCACGTGTAGATGTGGTTTATTCTCATTCAGAAGGTCTGAGCGATGTAGGCACCGGTACGCTTTGTGACCAACTTGTCCACATACATAGCACTTGAGGGATTTCTTACCCGACTTGGATTTTGGTGGCTTCTTGAAGTTGGTGCTTTTCTGAGGTTTCGTCTTATGATTGTGAACACCTTTTTTTACAGTCTTTTTGAATTTAAACCTTGAAGCACCACTAGATTCAACCAAGTTAGAATTAAAAGATAATTGTCTAAGGTGATTAATAACCTTATCTTTAATTCGATTGGCTTCTTCGATTTTCATGTGCCCCACCAACTCTTGGAGAGAAATATCTATTTTTTTGTGCTTGAGAGAATTATGGTAATCAGACCAAGACTTAGGAAGATTATGGATGAGAAAGTTGGCTTGCAATACTTCACACATTTGCATCCCTTCTGCTAGTATGTCGAACACGAGGTTCTCGCAGTCATGTACTTGATCTATGATCGGCTTGGCATCGGTCATCTGAAACTTGAGCCACTCGCCCACCACGTATTTCTTGATACCTACATCGTCGGAACCATACTTCTTATCCAACGAATCCCAAATCACCTTTGCACTCCTTTCCTTAAGATACATGTCAAAAAGTTTGTTAGACATGTGACTAAGAAGGTGGCCACGAACAGTCTTATTATCCTTCTCGTACTTTCGAAGGATAGCTGTTGTATCATCTGAGATAGGTTCGGTGGTATCATCACCAATACCAGCTGTCACTGTTGCACTAGATGATGGTGGCACGGAAGGTGGCTGGTCGAGTAGAACGTAGTCAAGAACAAGCTGCTCGAAGAAGATGAGAATTCGCTGGGACCATCTACGGTAGTTGGTTTCATCGAGTGGATCAAGCTTGGACAGATCGAGAATAAGCTTGTTGAGAGGGTGCGACATGTTTTGCAGTTGGAAGGATAAATTTGTTTCTAAATTGTTGGAAAAATGGACTGCAAAACGTCACGTTAGTAATGACTGGAAAATAAAACAAAAAATAGAAGTGATGAACGAAACCGTGTCGTGAAATAAAACCACTGCCTTAGAAACGAATTTGCCCCAATGTGTGTAATTGCAGTTGCGGGCGAATCGTCTCCTGAGGTTAACACGGCTCTCCGAAATTCGTACACCCGAATGCGAAGTGGACAACAGTGAAAAAAATAGTGAAAGATGAGAGAATTTTTTGGAGTTTCTTATGTGTTTCTAATACAAATGAGCCATGCAGAGCTTACTATTTATAGGCTAGAAATGAGGGTAAAAATGTCATTCAAAGATCACGTTTTAAAACCTGTAATCCTGTCCAGGTACATTCTCTTATTTGCAAATTAAAGATATGATCGTTCGGATCTGATTTCAAAATCGAAACAGTCAATTAAATGGCTATTATCCTCTGAAATTCAGAATACCAACAGACACCTCCAGCAACCTATAAATATCAATACAGAGAAAACATATTCTTTCACAACTTTATTCTGTGAGAAAAATTCATACGAATTTTCTCCAAAATGATAATGCACGCATGAACGTGTTGTAGATACATATTACCTGAGCCAAGACGAGCATCAATAGTGGTGCACAAGACTAGCCCTTGTTCTCTATCATTCAATAGGGGTGGAGAAGATGAAGGCTATAAATACCCTTCAGATGTTAGTTTCTCACTCAATGTGGAACATCCACTTTTGCATTACTAACAGTGTGAACATCCTCAGCTGTGAATTATTTGTACAGTTCAACATTCATATCTGGTGTTATACACGTCTAAATGCATTGCATGATTTCAGTTGGCGTTCAATTCCTTGAGGATCGATATAGGTTCAATAATAGTCAGTTGCCACATCAAATATCTCTTCTTTGTTTGTCACCCATTGGTCAATGTTATCTTCGATACCTTCTACAACGTTTTTATTTCTATGCCCATTAGTTCTTGCATGAAAGTATGGTGTGTTACAATCCCCATCCTTCAGCCATGCAACTAGATGGCGAACAAGATTCCGGTGACAGAAAGAACTCTGGTGAGAGGATGATGGGAAAAACAGACGGTGAAGAGAAAGAGAAAAAGGGGAAAAAGATTGAGCCCTAGAAAATAGAGGGATAAAGAAATGGGCTACTTATTTTATTAATCATCTCGAAATAATGGAATCTGATTACAAAAGATGGGCCAAAAACCCAATACTTATACTAGAGACTCTAACTGCCTAACAACCTAGTGGGTCAGCAGACTCTCTAGATAATTCCAGGCCAGCTGTATGAAAATATTCTAGAAACGACTGGGCCAAAAAATTCACTAGAATGTTCAGCCAAATAATCCACTAGAATGTTCAGCAACTAGCTAGAACTAGCTACACACTCTCTAACATTCACCATGTTCTTTCCTTCTTCAAGTTCCTGACGCGATACAACATTCAATCTGCGGCGAAAAGTAGAAAACATCGGCGTGGACAATGGTTTTGTGAACAAATCAGCGACTTGACAGGCTGCTGGAACATATGCAACTTGTAATATCTGCCCCAAAACTTTTTCCCGAACGAAGGGAATATCTAAATCAAAATGTTTCGTTTTGGCGTGCATTACCGGATTCGCAGCCATGGCGACGGTGTTGGTATTGTCACACCATATTTTTGGTAAATCATGGAGTGTAACATGCATATCATGTAACACATTTCGAACCCACATGATTTCTGATGACAGAAAGAACTCCGTTGAGAGGACGATGGGAAAAACAGACGGTGAAGAGAAAGGGAAAAAGGGGAAAAAGATCGAGCCCTAGAAAATAGAGGGATAAAGAAATGGGCTACTTATTTTATTAATCATCTCGAAATAATGGAATCTGATTACAAAAGATGGGCCAAAACCCCAATAATTATACTAGAGACTCTAACTGCCGAACAACCTAGTGGGCCAGCAGACTCTCTAGATAATTCCAGGCCAGCTGTATGAAAATATTCTAGAAACGACTGGGCCAAATAATCCACTAGAATGTTCAGCCAAATAATCCACTAGAATGTTCAGCAACTAGCTAGAACTAGCTACACACTCTCTAACACTGGAGACCTTTGTTGCCAATATTTTTCCTCTTTATCCAATCTGTTTTAGCCCAGTCTGTTTAGCATGTAACTCTGTAACCTGGTCACGAGATAGATTGCATTGCATAAGCCGTTCGATTTCGATTTGAAGATGTTGCTTGCGACCTATATTGTCTTTGCGTCGTTGTTTCTTTGGCTACACTTTGTATTTTTGTTGCCGCATCACCCACACAATTATCCCATGTAGAGATAACCTTTTGCGAGCGTTCCGGCTCTATGGTGAAGAAATGGCTCCGATGAAGCAGCTGACGGCGTTAACAATCAAATGAGGTGGATCGGTGAAGAGAGGAAGAAGACGGTCGAATAGCATTTAGGGATTTTAGAGAGAATTGGGGGGAAAATCTGGTTTATTTTATTAATCATGGTAAAAACAAATAATGGGTTACATCTTCTTGGGCTTTTACCCAATGTGCTCTATTTATAAGCTGCCCATTACACATACCAGACTTGGGCCAGCTGTATCTAACAACCTAACAAAAATCTGTTAAAAAGAACTTCCTAGAGAAAATAGGAAACAACCGAAGCACCTAGAGAAATAATGGAACCTCCTAGAGATGACTGGAAAATCGATCGAGAATGATCCTATTAGCTAACATTCATCCTGTTTTCTTTTTTTTCTTCCTTGTAAAACGGTGCAGGCAGAACATTCAGCTTTTGCCGAAAAACAGTAAAGAGTTGCACAGCAAGTGGTTTAGTCAAGATATAAGCTATCTGAGACCCAGTAGGAACATAGCTGACTTGCAATGCGTTGTTTAGAACTCGTTCTCGGACGAAATGCAAATCCAGATCTACATGCTTAGTTTTGGCATGCATGACTGGATTTGCAGCCATTGCTATGGTACTCGTGTTATCGCACCAAACCTTTGGTGAAGCTTGTAATTGAATCCCCATATCACGTAACACATTTTGAATCCACATAACTTCTGACGTAGCATCCGCAAGACTTCGATATTCAGCCTCGGCTGTTGAACGAGAAACAGATCGCTGCTTTTTAGAACTCCACGAAAGCAAATGAGAACCATAGAAAACACAATGTCTAGATATAGACCGCCTATCATCTGCATCACTTCCCCAATCAGCATCGGAAAACACAACAAGATGAGGAGAGTGATGTTGTTTAGAAAAAGTTAACCCATAGTCAACTGTCCCTCTAAGATATCGTAATATTCATTTCACCGCACTCCAATGTATAACAGTAGGTTGCTGTATGTATTGAGCCACCTTTCCCACAGCAAAAGCTATGTCGGGGCGTGCATGGCAGACATATAACAAGGCCCCTACAACACTTCTATACTTCGTAACATCGGAAAATAATTCACCGTCATTTTTGTGAAATTTAGGAGAGATCGTCATAGGTGTATCAACGGGTCGAGCATCATACATATTCAATCATTGTAGTAATTCTGTCACATACTTCTTTTGATTAAGAAAGAAGCCATCCGCAGTCTTGAGAGCTTCCATGCCTAGAAAGTAATCCAAGACACCAAGGTCTTTCAAGGAGAACTGAGCATGTAATTTGCTTTTAACCTCAGCAACATGAACTTCAGAACTACCAGAAATTAAAATGTCATCAACGTAAACGATGACATAAGTAATCACAGAAGCAGTTGATAAACAAACAGCGAAGTATCAGCAAGAGAACATTGAAAATGCAGTGATAGAAGAAATGTTTTGAGCTTCAAGAACCAACTTCGTGGAGCTTGGCGTAATCCGTAAAGAGCTTTAACAAGCTTACAAACTAAAGGAGTACCAACAGCATTCGTTTGTTCAAAACCGGGCGGTTGAATCATAAAAACCTCTTCACGAAGATCACCTTTCAGAAACGCATTATTTACGTCAACTTGATGCACAATCCAACCATTAGTGACAGCCAAAGAGATGAGGACATTAATGGTAAGGGATTTAACAACCGGACTAAACGTATCATTGAAGTCATGACTTGGGACTTGTGAAAAACCTTTCGCCACTAAGCGAGCTTTATAACGATTCACCGACCCATCAGCATTACGCTTAATTTTAAAAATCTACTTACATCCGATAGCCCGTCGATATGCTGGTAACTCGACAAGTTCCCAAGTTCCATTAGCCATCAAAGCAGAATACTCTTCGAGAATTGTAGTACGCCATTCAGCAACTTCCATGGCATCATTAACAGACTGTGGAATTTCATCACAACTTAGGAAATAGGACTTAGGCTTAAAAATTCCCATCTTACTTCGGGTTACCATAGCATGAGTATTGGTGCTAACTGCAGATTGTGAGGGCATAGAAACAGATGATGATTCTGCAGGAGGAGGAACAATATTGATAATTTCTTCAATTGGGAAAGAATGTGGTCCTTCATGTGCACAAGCTGGTGCTTCTTCACATGGTGAAGCATGTAAACTTTCATTCATTGAAGTATTGGCTTCATCAAAGGAAGCAGGAACTTCTTCATGTAATGAAGTATTGGCTTCTTCATGCGTGGAAGCAGTAGCTCCTTCATTGCTATGCAAAAAATCAGCACCAAGTGTAGAACCAATAGGGCGAGAGGAAGGTTCTTTAGAAACAGGGGCTGAAGACGGTGCACCATCAGGCCTTAACATCCGAGACACTGGATCACTAGAAGGATCAGTTGCATCAACGATCCCAGCATGACGAACAAGTGGGACTGATTCAGACTGGAAACTAACATGCTCCTCTACAGTAAGGGATGATGTTGCAAAAGGAAAAGAATTTTCATCAAACCTCACATGTCGACTGATGAAAATATGTCCACGAGGACCAAGGCATTGATACCCTTGATATTTAGGAGAATATCCTAAGAAGGTACACCGAGAGGACCGAAAACTGAGTTTGTGTCGATTGTAAGGACGCAAACAGGGGTAGCATGCACAACCAAATACCCGAAGAAAATTATAGTCTGGGTTGCGCCCTGTAAGTTTCTTGTAAGGAGAGATATTACCTAGAACTCGTGAAGGCAGCCTGATGTGAGCACGTTTATGCCACCCAACGATACAACTTCAAACTTTCAGGGAAGTTTGCTTTTTCATTTGTTACATACTGATGTGCAACATTTCTTATACTTATATTATTTATATCAGTGTGTTTACTATGTATATAGTATGTTTGGTGTGTTTTGAATAAGTTTAATATAACTTATGGTGTGTTTATATTTGTTTGTGTGTTAATAAATAATTGTGCACTTGTTTACGATTTGTATTATTGTTTCCATTAAGTTTACAATGCTTTGATGGAAGTTTGTTGCCTTTTGACATAGGTACGTAGGAGGACACTAGCTCAAGTGAGTATATGCAGCTCCACTCCAGCTCAAGTGAGCATATGCAGCTCAAATCTAGCTCAGGAGAGTGCAACCAGCTCATTTTCAGCTCATCACACTTTCAGCTAGTTCGTTTCAGCTCAGCTCATTTCAAGTCAGCTCAACTTTAGCTCCACTAGCTCAACTTCAGCTGACAAGTCCAGAAGTAGCTGAAAAGCATCTTGCATATCGGGGAGTGTGCTAGTGCACATGTGGCAGCCTAGGTGGAATATGGTCATCTCCAGCACCCACGTGGCAGCTTGGCACATGTGTGTGAATGTGCAGCCGAATCAGCCCGTTTTCTCCTTCATTATATGCCATTTGCAAGAAAGGATAAGCCCAAGTGGTTATGTTTGAATTTCAAACATAAAAATCACATGTTAAATGTGATTTTCATGTGTTTTGGGCGCCTAAACTTGTGGCTGCCAATTGAGTCCGCCAAAAAGGAGTTATTTTCACTCAAATTCAATTTTTAAACTCATTTTAATATCAGCCACACAACTTAAACGAATTTGGCAGCCCTTGTACCTATATATATGTGTTTAAACAATGTAATTTGGAAAGATTTTTTTGGAAATAAATTTTTTGAGAGAGTTTCTCTTGTTCGGTTCTTTTTAGAACTATCTTTTGACATTTCAAACTGAGTTTTGTTGTGTCAAATTTTACTTGATACTTTGGGTTCCTAGATCGCTATCTAGTGGGTCCAAGTCCTCCGACGAGAAGCATATTCGATTCGGGTTTGCTCAGTAGATTGTGCAGGTTCTTTCGAGCTTTCCGTCTTTGACGTTAGACATATTCGATTCGGGTTCGTTCAGCAGATTGTTCGAGTTCTTTCGAGTTTAACGTTGCCAAACTTTCGCTGATTTTTCAGCAACGTTTCTGCCATATTTTGGTCTCCGTGACAGCCATGAAATCCCGTTGAAGCCTTCATCTTGTTCGAGTCCAAATCTGTCCAGAAATTCCTACACCTTTATTCTGTCCTTTTTTGTTTGTTTGTTTTTTTTTCTTTTTTTATTTTAACTATCTAAAAACGTCCATTCTTGTGTTTTATTGCAGAGAATGTTTGCTACGATCCTAGATCCGTTTACGAACAAGGAGCGTTGTTTCTGAAGCAACGTACCCCTTTATCATAAATATGTGGCAGCCATGATATTACCCAGAACTCGTGAAGGCAGCCTGTTGATTAAATATGTGGCACTCAATATAACATACGACCAATATTTAAAAGGAAGGGAAGCATGAGCAAGAAAGCACAAAGCATTATCTACAAGCTGGCGATGTTTACGCTCAACAACTCCATTTTGTTGAGACGTATGAGGACACATGACTCGGTGTTGTATACCCAAAGTACTTAATTTTCCAACTAAGGCTTGAAATTCCCCTCCCCCATCAGTTTGAATGGCCTTAACAGTAGCAGAATATTGTGTATGCACTAAAGCAATAAAAGCATCAAAGACAACAACAACCTCATTCTTATTACGAAGCAAATAAGTCCAGCAATTTCGACTGTACATATCCACAAAAGAAACGTAATAGTAAAAACCAGAAGAAGTTATAGACACAGGTCCCCACACATCTATCTCAACAAGTTCAAATGGTGTCTTATACTCAGTAGTAGACAAGTGAAACGGCAAAGCATGGGACTTCCCAAGTTGACAAGCCTCACACAAATTAAACTTATCAACAAGAATATCCTTACACAAAGTAGCACTTAACACATTTGGGGAGGGGTGCCCGAGTCTTTTATGCCAAAGCCAATATAAGGAAAAAATTTAGCAACAGAAATATGATGAACGGAAGGCTGCTGTTCTACTGCTCGAATCGGAAAACTGTATAAACCACTATCTTGACTGCCACGCAACAGAACCTCGCCTGAGCTTTCATCCTTCACACAGCAATCATTTGCGTGAAACTCAAAATAAACCTTATTGTCAGAAGCAAACTTAGATACGGATAACAAACTTCTAGAAATTTGTAGCACATGAAGTAACTGATCAATTATTAACTGTCTACGAGGGGTATGAATATTCGAATAACCAACATGGCTTATGCAAATAGCAGTATTATCACCTAAGTGCACCTTACCCTGACCATTATAAGAGGTTGCAGAAGTCATAACAGACTTAGTGTTGCTGACGTGGTGGGTGGCTCCCGAGTCTGGGCACCATCGAACCAAATCTGGTACAGCACCAGTGACCACAATCGAATTCACCTGTGGACAATCATCAGGTGGACAAGGCTCATGAACACCATTGGCACCTGCAGACTCAACAACAAATGGTTCATAAAATTGATCAAACTCATCAGTTTTATAATGACATGCATTAGCCTATGGTTGATCAGCTTCCCGTGGTTGTTGTTGCTGAAACGAAACACCTTTGTAATTTTGATCGAAGCGATACCAACACGTATCTGCCATGTGTCCTAATTTCCCACAAACTTGACATTGTGGCCTGGATCTGCCCCTGGAACGTCCACCGCCACAATTAAAGCCACCAAGAAAACCTCGACCTTGATTCGAAGGAGGTCGACTATAATCAGATCTGTGATAAGAGGAATCCTGCTGATACTGAGAAAAATGAATACCGACAGGAGCTTCAACAAGATCTGTGAGCCTTGATTCAGCATCGACTAAAACGGATACCACACCATCCAAAGAAAATGGATCTCGACTCGCTGTAATAACCGCAATAAAAGGAGCATACTCTGGAGGTAAACCGTTCAATATTGTTGCTATATGCTCAACATCAGCCACCTTGTGCCCAGAAAGTGCCAACAAATCACATATCTCCTTTATTTTGACAGTATACTCTCGCATACTTAGAAAGCCCTTCTTCATAGACCGAAGCTTGCAGTGAAGGTGCATTACCTTCGTTGTCGAAAGCTTTGAATACAAGCGAGTTATAACGCTCCAGATATCAGCCGAAGTATCAGCACCAACGAGTTGAGGAAGTATATCAGGACTTACTGTCGACAGCAACCAGGATGCAAGTGAGCTATCCTGCTTTACAAATTGGACATATTCTGGATTCACAACTCTGTCACCAGTCGAACGCTCAAGGATCTTTACTGGTTTTGGTACTTCAGGATCCAAGAAGCTTTCCAAACCGAGACCTCGAATTGTCAATATGACCTGCTGATTCCACAGCAGAAAGTTTGAATCATCGAGACAAACATTAATGCGTTTGTTCGAGAACATTTGCGCCGGAGAATCATCACTACCGCGAGTTGCTGTCGAATCACCGTCGGTTAAGGGAGAAGGAGTAACCATGATTATAACTCAATCAAGAAGCCACGAACAGTAAAGCAAAACACAGAATCAAAGAACAAGAAGGAGAGACGAAGAAAACGAAACGGAAAATAGAGAACAAGGAAAGAAAACACCGTCAAACAATGAACAAGGCTTCGCCGCAAGGATCGGCTGCACTCCGACCTTCCACCGTAGCTCTGATACCATGAAGAAATGGCTCCGATGAAGCAGCTGACGGCGTTAACAATCAAATGAGGTGGACCGGTGAAGAGAGGAAGAAGACGGCCGAATAGCATTTAGGGATTTTAGAGAGAATTTGAGGAAAATCTGGTTTATTTTATTAATCATGGTAAAAACAAATAATGGGTTACATCTTCTTGGGCTTTTACCCAATGTGCTCTATTTATAAGCTGCCCATTACACATACTAGACTTGGGCCAGCTGTATCTAACAACCTAACAAAAATCTGTTAAAAAGAACTTCCTAGAGAAAATAGGAAACAAGCGAAGCACCTAGAGAAATAATGGAACCTCCTAGAGATGACTGGAAAATCGATCGAGAATGATCCTATTAGCTAGCATGTGGACCAGCATTTAAAATAGTCATGTTTTGAGTTTTTTCTTCTTCGTACAACACCCTTTGTGTCTATGATTATAAGTAGCTTGAATACTTGGATATTACCCTATGATCACCATATTGTGATAACCAATCTGAAGTTGCCACAAACCTATCCAAACGACATCGGATTGGGTTGTTCTCCTCCTTATTGTACCACGTATACCAACCACGATAGGGTCTTATATCTAGTAGCCCATTATGTCCAAAGAGTTTCCCAGAAGTCATCCATGTCTTGTTCAGATCTTCTTCTCCCCTTATCTGTTATAATTTCATTGAAATCTCCTCATATGAGTCATGGAAGGTGTGAACCTTCTTTTATTTGATTTAAGACATGTCATGTCAAAGATTTCCTTCTATCACTATAACCATGTATGCCTGTGCTCCAACCCTAACTTAACATCACTATCAATATGGATGTTCGAATATGCAATTAATGACACGTCAATTTTGTCTGCACGTCATTAGTAATCCAGTTGATTCTTGTCCACTAGGAACCGCAATGTAACTGGCCGTGTTAACGCCTGTTCTTATGTTCTCAACTTGTCTCACATACGAACACCACATGAGGATGTTTGGAAGCGATAAGCGTCTTAAAGCCTGAACTATCGCAGTGTTCCCCAGCCCACGACAATTCCAACATAGGCCTATAAAGGCGCCTGACGGGGCTGGGTCACAGCCTTCGCCGATTCAGAAATATTTTCCTCATATGTATTATCAATAGGTTTTTGATTTTTCAAGGCAGCCTGTTCAGTAGCTTCAAATCTTCCTTGACGGTTCCTTTTGCTACCCCTATTTTTATAGTTTGAATCGACCATTATCTTCTTAGGCCTTCCTCGAGTTTTCCCATAACCATTGCTCCAGCCACTTAGGTTAATTCCTCCTCATTTCCCATAACCATTGCTCCACCCGATATCAGAGTCTCGTTTCTTAGCTGGTTGCCTCTTCCATGGTGGTGGAATACACATCCAACCTCCATAGTGTGGCTTGGCTGCTGTATTTTTAATCTCAGCTGCACATGCATCCTTTATATGGCCAATAATTCCACACCAATGGAAAAAACTTGGCAGCCCCTCATATTTAAGCATGTAGAGTCTTGGTTTCCCCACATTCACACATCTACGTAGTGGAGATTTGTTGTCCATGTCTACTCTGATCCTTAGAAAATCACCACAACTTCCATTCTTTTTGTCCTTGTCGATTGCAATTGTTGTTCCATCACGTTACCTATACGTATGCCCAACTGGTCTGACATTTGCCCCAATAATGTGAACCCATAGTTGGACCCTATTGAATGAGTATTCTCCAGGGTTGAAATTTTCCAGTGCTAACCAGTCATCATCGAATGTATCCAGAATATTGTCTTCCATAATCTCTTGTGTTCTGAATTTGAACAAGAAAAAGTTTTTATTCAGAGTTGTAAGATCCTCAACACGTTCATCCTTCCAAATAGCCCTAAACACTCTCAAGACCGAGTCAGTATTGAATGGCTTTGTGTTGAACAGTTTGCCAACCAGCCACCGCTCAGATCCTTCTTCAAAGTTGTCTTCCACAATTTCATTCTCTGCTTCAGTGATGGTGATCTCATTCATCATCTTGGTGAGCTCGTTGATCATTATCTCTTTTTCCTTCTTCAAAGAAGTGTTATTGTTAGGCTTTTCTTTGACATATTCGAACTCTTTCTTTCTTCTTCTTGAAGAATTTAACTATGTATCTTTTAGTATTCTTTCAATTAAATGTTCTTCTGTTTGCTTGCAGTAAACGTACTCATTTTGATGTGTGCATACTTTGTGTTGCAGCACTCATTCTGCCTTGAACAATCAGTTGTAGGCTTTTAGTATCAAGCTCACATTGGTTGCACCTGTGGAAACTTGATTTTAGTTTATTGTTATTTTTAAATATGAACCTTTTTTGTCTGTTAACATTTTTCCTACACTTGGACACAATTTCTCTTATGCTGCTGCCTAGTGCCTACAACCTGCAAAGTTGTTTAACTAATTTTTCGTTGATTTTGCATTCTATGCAGTCTGGCATAATAGATCCTGATTGTAGACTAATTGGACTTCATCTATATAATGGGTTGTTTAAGGTACGAACACTGGATGCTGCAATTCCACCATTAAGTCTACTTAATTTTTGTACACTATTTCCATTTCCAGAAAATGTTGTGCATTATGTTTTTTATTCTCAGGTTATTCCTTTCGATAATCAAGGGCAACTCACAGAAGCATTTAACATAAGGTATTCTTTGTTGCTCTTCTCCAGTAATTTTCTGACAAATACAACCTTCTTTTTTTATAATTGAATAGATTGCCCATTGTCCTAAGTTTGAACTAAGAGTGAATAATATATTCTCTTTTTGTTACATACTGCTTAAATTTTGCTACAATAATCTAATTTTTATTGATTAACTAAGGTTATAATTGTGGCTTATATTTCATTATACACCTAATTGTTTCTATTATTTGATGTTATGTTCAATTAAATATGCATCGGATACCGCTTTAATGCAAAATCCTTGGTACTTACGGTTGCTCGCTATATTTCAGGCTTCGGGAATTTCAAGTTTCTTTATGCTTGCTCAAAGCCTACAATTGTAGTTCTATGTCAGGTTTCAATTTTTTTCTTCAAGTACATATTGTGGACTTATGGATACTCCCTCTTAATCTCTTTATTTTTTTCCTTAGTTTATGCATAAAAAAAATAAGGATTAATTACTGGAATAGTTACTTATGTTTCCCTCCAATATAAAGTTGGTCACCAATTTTGAAAAACGACCAGTAAGTTCACTTACGTTTTTAGCGCGTAAACTTTTGGTCACTCAACTGTTTGTTGCCGTTAAACATTGACGGCTTGCTGACCCGACAACGAAAAAATAAGGGTAAACTAATGCAATGACCACTAAAGTTAATCACATGTACATTTTTACTCCCCAATTAAAAAAAATAAACATTATGGTCACTACTGAAAAGGTTTTTTTATAATTCCACCCTTGAATTTTTAGAAATTCATTTTTCAACCCTAAAACTTTACAATCAATTAGTACAAAAATATTACAAAAGCTTAAATGAAAAATAGATGCCCAAAGTATATCATTTTTAAATTTTAGGTGCCCAAATTGCTCCTATTTAATAACTAAACTTTCAAATTGCTCCTATTTTTTCACTCTAGATTATTTTATTATTATTATTATAACATGTCATGTCATTTTTTATTATTATTAAATAAAAAATAATTTAAAAATAAAATAAAAACATTTTTTTATTATTAAATTTAAAATATTTAAAAAAATATTTCTTCTTAAAATAATTTAGGTGTCTAAAGTATTTTTTTGTAAAAATAGGTGCCCAATGTTTCGATAGTTACAATTTTAGGTGCCCGACTGTTAAATGGGTGTTAAAAAAATTATCAACCAATTAGTGCTTGACACGTGACATTGATTTTATTTTTTTTAAATTTTTTAATGAAAAATACTCAGATTTTTCAATTTTTTTTATAAAATCTCAAAATTTTACAAGTTTCACAAAACAGTCCGTAAATTCAGAAAAAATCCCAAACTTTCACCGTCGATTGCCGCCGCTTCAGCCGCCGGTTGCCCTCGCTGACCATAACCACTTAGTCGTCAGATTAAGGCGACCATTTCCCCTAACACGGCATCGCTGAAAATGCCCAACGGCGTGCAGCCGAGCGTCAAACACGAACGCCGATTTCGTGTTCGACATTCGGCTGCACACCATTGGGCGTTTTTGGCAACGGCGTGTTAGGGGAAATGGTCGCCTTGGTCCCGCGACCAAGTGAGTGTGGTTAGCGACATCGACTGGCGGCGGAAGCGGCGACAATCGACGACGAAAGTTTAGGAATTTGTAGGGATTTATGGGCTGTTTTGTGAAGCTTGTAAAATTTTGAGATTTTATAAAATATTGAAAATTTTGAGTATTTTTCATTAAAATAAAATTTAAAAGAAAATTAAAATTAATGACACATGTCAAGCACCTATTGGTTGTCAATTTTTTTAACACTCATTTAACAAACGGGCACCAAAAATTGTAACTATGGAAACATTGGCACCTATTTTTACAAAAAAAAAAAAAAAACTTTAGACACCTAAAATATTCTAAGAAGTAATATTTTTTAAAATATTCTAAATTTAATAATAATAAAAGTGATTTCATTTTATTTTTAAATTATTTTTAATTTAACAATAATAAAAAATGACATGTCATGTTATAATAGTAATAAAATAATCCAGAGTGAAAAAATAGGAATAATTTGAAAGTTTAGTTATTAAATAAGAGCAATTTGGGCACCAAAATTTAAAATGGCTATACTTTGGGCACCTATTTTTCATTTAAGCCTTTATAATATTATTGTACTAATTGATTGTAAAGTTTTAGGGTTGAAAAATGAATTTTTAAAAATTTAAGGGTGAAATTATAAAGAAACCTTTTCATTAGTGACCATAATGTTTATTTTTTAAAATTGAGGAGTAAAAATGTACATGGGATAAACTCTAGTGGCCATTGTAGTAGTTTACTCTTATTTTTTTGCTGTCAGGCCAGCAAGCTCAATGTTTAACGGCAACAAACGGCTGAGTGACCAAAAGTTTACGCCCCGAAACCGTAAGTGACCTTACTGGCCGTTTTTTAAAATTGGTGACCAACTATGTACTGGAGGGAAACATAAGTGACTATTCCAGTAGTTAACCCAAAAAATAATTTATTAATGTAGCCTTGAGCTAAATACTTTCAAAAAACATAGTTAAAATTACTAAAGAAAAAGTGGTTTTTCATGGCATTAAGCTCGAGTATAGTAAAACCTCTATAAATTAATACCCTTGGGACCATAAAATTTTATTAATTCAGAGATATATTAATATATCGATAAATTAATAATTTATTAATTAAAATAAAATTTCTAAATTCAGCAAATATAACTTTGATAAAGATATTGTGTGCAAATAAATTGTAAATTGTACATAATATTCCAATTAATTAAAAATAAGTAGATTCATGTATATGTTATTAAATATATTCATGTATCAAATTATTTATATCTAACTAGACTAATGTGTTGAGTGGATCGAAAGATCGATATGAACCAAGAGGGGGTGAATTGGAAATTTAAAGTTTGTGTGGTGGAAATTTGCAAATTAAAAGATTGACAAGAGATTTTAGAGTGGTTCAAGTTCCAAATGAACTCTACATCCACTACCTTAGCTTCACTAAGGATTTGCAACAATTCCACTAATTGCTCTTTCCCTTTTTTAGGCTAAGGAGGCAACCCTTACAATTTTGGTTAAATTTTCTACCCAAAATTTAACCCAATCCTCACAACAAGGTAACAAAGAATTGGATGGCTAATAGAGTATCTCTCAATACAAATTATAGCCCAATTACAAGCACTCAACCCAATTGAACAAGATAAGAATGAAAATTACAATTGGAGTTTCTAGACAATATGGGATTTTTGCACAATTGCTTGGATTTGATGAATAGATGTTTTCTTGAAGATCAATAGTTGTTGCTGTAGCTTTTGGATGTCTCTTTTATACCTTCTAATTGTTTTCTAGCTGTTTGGGTGGTTGGGAACATAAATGGAGCCGTTGGAACCCTCTCTTACCACCATAAATGCACTTCTGCAGCTATGCGTATCGGTACGCGGGGAGGTGTATCGATACCTGTCTCAGAAAAGAAAGAGTCGTTGTGTGCAATAAATAAGGGGTATCGATACGCGCGTAAGCGTATCGGTATGGGGTATCGAAACGGGGGTTTGCCGTATCGATACCTTTTTCTCAACTTAGCTCACTGTCGATTTCCGTATCGGTACGAGGGTTTAGCGTATCGATACGGATCAACGACCATTTAAAATTTGGTTACCAACCAATTGACACCAACGGTCACAAAATTTAAACCGACTTATATTTAAAAATTATTAAGGTCGTATCGATACGAGGGTTTGCCGTATCGGTACGCCATTCAAACTCTTTAGACTTTAACACAAGGGCGTATCGATACGAGGGTTTGCCATATCGATACGTGTTCCTTCAGTAGCCAACTTTGGTAAAAAGGTATCGATACGCTTGGGAGTGTATCGATACACCTGAACGTTTTTCAATAGTTTGGCCTTGGAACACTTAGAAAATATTTTGAGTTTGAGTTTTTCAAATCAGTTTTAAAGAGTTGGTGATTTAAAACTTATTAAGGGACTTACAAAAACAATTTTAAGTTTTTCAAATTGATCCTTAAAGATCTAATTATATCAAAATCAAACATAGGTTTTACAATCTCCCCATTTTTGATATAACAAAACTAAAACTTAAAATTTTTGACATTTTGAAAAATCTTTACAAAGTTAACTCCCCCTTAATATAAGCTTGGTAACCTTTGAGTTAAAATCAAAATATTTGAAGTGTTGAGCTAGTTTCTCTCCCCTTTTTTGTTAGATCAAAAGTATTGAGACAATTAAGTGCATAAACATAGGCAAAGGTATAAATAAGCAACATTTATTATTGATCATAGCATCAAACTTAAAATCCAAACAAAAATAGAAAATCAAAGCATATGTTTAAACATAAAGCAAACTTAATCCTAAGAACATAAATCAAAGGTGCATAAAAAGAAAATCCTAAATGATATGCATGAGATGCAAGAAGAAACGTCTAGGCATCGTCTTCGTCATCTTCATCATCTTCATCATCAACTCCCATTGGCTCATTATCCCGCATGCTATTGCGCCACTCATCATGGAAAGCGGAGATGGAAATATTCAAAGAATGGTGGCCGCTTTCAAGGGATGTGAGGCGATTCTCCATACCCGTCATCCTTGTATCAAAATTTGTTTCAAGGAAAGTAAGATGAGTGTTCATGTCTGTGCGCAACCCGGTAAATTGCTCATTGAGGTAAGTCATGAGAGCACCCATGGAGGGTTGTGGGATTTTAGGAGCTTGAGGAGCTTGAGGTTCTTCAAATACGGCGGCGACCTCGGGTGGTAGCTCGGCAAGACGTACCCATTCACCATTAAAATATTGGAACTTTGCTCGTGCAAGAGATCGCTCATCAATGGGATCGGTGAGGGGAGTTGGGTAGTCAAAAGAGCAATCAATATCCTTTTTAACAAAGAAATAACTTAAGGCCGTACCATATGTAAAGGAGGTGACGAGAGTTGTGTGACGATTTTGCACAAGGTAGACGATCTCCGCGAACATGAGTCGAGCAAGATTTGGGCGCTTTCGCTCACGGAAGCAACGTATCCAAAAATCATCCACTTGACGGATGGTGGAATATTTTCCTCCGGAGGGACGAAACCACCAAGACACCATCAAATGTAAGATTCGGTCTTGAGCATTTAGGGCGGTGACGGATCCACTAAGAACATGCCCCAAAGCATGCTCATCGTCAAGGCCTTCATCCTCTAATTTAAAAACTTCACAAATGGATTTGACATCAAGGATGATTTTCTTTCCCATGAGATAAGAGCTAATGGCAACAACTTCCCCATTACGAGTAATACATTTGGCATTAGTGTAGAAAATCAAAACCAAAAGACGATAATAAAAACCGGGAATAGATATGAAATCCATGAAATTCCAACGTCGAAACAAAGGAAGATATTCAAACTTAAAACGCTCCGAGTCGAGAAAAGGAACGGATATTACCCTTTCGGCACGAATCTTATAATTCTCAAATTGACGAAAATAAGTTAGACCCGTGGGACTTTCAAAGGACTGCTCATAGATGGTTGAGTAGTTCGGACGAGCAGTCCCTCCAAGGGTGGATGATTCACCGGTTTGAGAAACCCTTGTACGCTTCCTCGATGGTTCCTTTGGTGCCATGATCTAAAAGAGAAAATATGCAAAAGGATTTCTTCAATTTTGAGTAAAAACCAAGGTAAAAAATTTTTTTAAGTAAAATTTGAAGAAAAATTTTGAAGAACAAAAGTTTAAAAAAATGAAACAAAACAAAAAAACAAAAAAAATTGAAAAAGAAAAAGAAAGAAAAGATTACCTTGATAGAAACTTGAGAGATTGAATAAATTCTAGCACAATTGTGATGAGAGAGAGCTCAAAGCTTTGCTTGATTGAAAAACTCTTTTATATTTGAGTTGAGGTGTGAAAAATATTAAGGAGGAAGAGCCTTTTTATAGGCAAAAACGGCTAGGGTTTTTAGGTTTTGAAGAGTTTTAATTTTGGTAAAAGTTGAACACATTAAAAGCCAAATTTAAAGTTGTCTGCGCAATCGAGTATCGATACGCCTGAGGGTGTATCGATACGGGGGTAGAATCATCATTTCCGCAAAAATGCCCGTTGAAGAGTCGTATCGAAACAGATGAGGTCCGTATCGAAACGACCCATATCGATACGAGTTTAATCGTATCGATACCCGTGTAAGCGAAATAAATTCTGGGAAACTGAATGAAGAACACGTATCGATACGCGTAGATCCGTATCGATACCGTATGCCCAGAAATGCATATTTGGTTTTAAGAACAACCATAAACTCGAATTTAACATCTCCTAAAAGTATGCAAATGATGAATGAACAGTTCTAAGCATATTTTAATAGAAGCATACCCCCCTAACTATAGGCATGGATGAAATTAGGAGTCTAAACACATAAACATGGCATTTCACAAGATCAAACAAATTTAAGCACAAAAGAGGTCCTAAAAGGTCAAGATAGGCTAGCTAGACCTAACTCTCTCATAAGGGACCAAAAACGCTCTTTGTCTAAAGGTTTTGTAAATATGTCCGCTAATTGATTTAAGGTGTCTACATACTCTATAACCACATCTTCTTTAAGGACATGATCTCTAATGAAATGATGCCTTATCTCTATGTGTTTGGTTCTAGAGTGTTGGATGGGATTTTTTGTTAGGCATATTGCACTAGTGTTGTCACATTTTAGGGGCATGGTTTCAACTTTCATTCCATAATCTAAGAGTTGTTGCTTCATCCAAAGGACTTGAGCACAACAACTCCCTAAGGATATGTACTCGGCTTCGGTGGTAGATAAGGCTACACTATTTTGTTTCTTAGAGAACCAAGATATGAGCATACTACCTAGGATATGACAAGTTCCCGAAGTACTTTTCCTATCGATTTTGCAACCCTCATAATCTGCATCCGAGTAAGCATGAAGGTTGAAGGTAGAGTCTCTAGGGTACCAAAGACCTAAACAAGGAGTATCTCTAAGGTACCTAAAGATTCTCTTAACGGCTATAAGGTGAGACTCTCTAGGACTAGCTTGAAACCTAGCACACAAGCAAACACTAAACAAGATATCTGGTCTACTTGCGGTAAGGTAAAGCAATGATCCAATCATAGAGCGATAAAGCTTAGAGTCAACACACTTACCTCCTTCATCTTTGTCAAGCTTTGTAGATGAGCTCATAGGTGTGGCTTGAGGCTTTGCATTCTCCAAGCCAAACTTCTTGAGCATGTCCTTTATGAATTTTGCTTGGTTGATGAAGGTGCCATCCTTCTTTTGCTTGATTTGGAGTCCCAAAAAGAATGAGAGCTCCCCCATCATGCTCATCTCAAATTCACCTTGCATTAACTTAGCAAACTCTTGACAATGACATTCATTAGTAGAACCAAAAATAATATCATCAACATAAATTTGAACTACTAAGATGTCATTTTTATACATTTTTATAAAAAGTGTAGTGTCCACCTTACCTTTTTCAAATCCTTTTTCAATTAAAAAGTTTGAAAGTCTTTCATATCAAGCTCTAGGAGCTTGTTTTAAACCATAAAGAGCTTTGGTAAGTTTGAAAACATGATTTGGAAATTTTGAGTCTTCAAAACCCGGTGGTTGTTCCACATACACTTCTTCATTTATAAAACCATTTGAAAATGCGCTTTTAACATCCATTTGAAAAGGCTTGAAATTATGATAACATGCATATGCAAGCAACATCCTAATGGCTTCCATTCTAGCTACGGGTGCATAGGTTTCATCAAAATCTATTCCCTCTTCTTGAGTGTTACCTTGTGCTACTAGTCTAGCTTTATTTCTTACAATGTTACCACTATCATCTAGCTTGTTCCTAAAGACCCATTTAGTTCCTATTGTAGATTGATTACTAGGCCTATCAACTAATGTCCAAACGTTACTTCTCTCAAATTGATTTAACTCTTCTTGCATAGCCATAATCCAAAAGTCATCTTTCAATGCTTCTTTAATATTCTTAGGCTCTATGCATGAGATAAATGCAACATGATTCATTAATCTAAGAGAAGATCGAGTGGTTACCCCCTTGGATGGATCACCCAAGATTTCACCATCTTTGACATAGTTCAACTCCCTTGGGTAGCTCACTTTCTTCTCCTCAAGAGCCAAGTCCTTCAAGGCTTCAAGAGGTGGATCTTGTGTGTCCTCTTCTTTTGTTGGAATCTCATCCTTCTTTGAAGTTTGTCCTCCATCAAAGGCATTTATGATTCCTAGATCATCATCATCACAAGAATCCTTCCTAGGAAGGAGGTTATTGTTGCGTGTAAAAGTGTCTATCACAATTGAGTGCAAGTGTACACGTCGCAAGTAATAAAGTGATATTAGAGTATCAGATATCGTCTCCACAGGGACTGGGCTAACCCTTTCCTTCGCTATCTGCACAAGGGAAAGAATAGATTAAGATATTTGTCACGAAAATAATGAAGTAAACATAAATAAAAGAATAAAGATATCAAGATAGAGAGAATGGGCTGGTATTGAATTGCTCAGTAGTGCAGGTATTGCAGAGTTTAGGAAATCCAGTTCTATCGTCGTGCCCGTCGCGGACAGCACCTGTCGCGGCGGCAGTCCGTTGATTGTCGCGGCAGCAAACACTCAACTCAGTACTTTCAAGTTTGGCAAGAATCCCAGATCTGCCTTGGCCTATCCCTAGGTCCAAGTTTGTCGATGATCACGTCTTGATGATACCTCCCGGCGTGAATCGAAGGATGAACACCGAGGTGTATGAATTCTTCTTTAGCCACTTAACCTCGCCCTATCCCTAGGCACGAGATAGTTCAACTATAAACTAGAGAACTTGCTCTTATTTCTTTCGTATACTTAACTCTCTCGATGCTAAGTAAATAGATAACCTCACAATGCTCTCCCGATGCTCTTGCAAGATATTAATAACCAAAATAAGAGAACTTGAAGTTTATTTTATTGAACTGAAAATTCCTAAAACAAAACAACCCTTGCAACTACTTTACAAATCAACCCGTGACCCTAGGGGGTTTTAGAACATGTCGACGGCGGGTAAACGGCGGAGGGTTTTTGGTTGTCGGTTTAAAGGGAAATCGGCTATGGGTTATGGGATATGCCCTAGGTTAAAATATATGCCCTTATATAAGCTTTGGGCTCAAGTATTCTAAGTTAACAAGGATTACAACTTTAATTAAAAGTATGATTCTAATAAAGACTTAATCTTCAAGGATCCTACTTTTCAGCCGTCCTCCTTGTTTCTTGGGATTTTCTCTCTTTGAGCTTTGGGCTTGACATATCTTTAGATCCGGGGCTTGGAAAAATATTTGGTTTTCACACGACAGACGAGCATAATTTTCTCTATCTATCGAGGTCCACTTTGCTTTTTCTCCACTAACTTGCTGTCGTCCTCCTGTCACGGCAGCACCATGGCAGCATCGTCCTCTTTATCTGCTTGTCCAGTTCAGCTCTCCTTCTTCTCTGCCCTGCGCCTGCCTTCACCGTCTACGACGGCGGCAACCTGCCAAAATCAGCCATTTTTAGTAGAATCTGTGCCTTTTATATATTTGTGATGTTTTGCTGTAAACTGACCTAAATGCAATGAAATGATGCTTGAATGCAGCAGAAATATGGGTTAAAAAGGGTGTAAATAATAGTACTTTTACACACTCAACACACCCCCAAACTCAAGTTTTTGCTTGCCCTCAAGCAATTAGGACCTAAAAAAATTGAAATATTTTTGTTTTGGCTTTCAAACAGTGAACTTTCCCTTGCCTGTCGTTCGTTCCCTGTGGCGGCAGCAACCTGTCGGATAATTTAGGATCTATCCGGACTCTCACTATAGTTCTCGTGCAGTGTGTGCATGCTTGTGAACAGTTATATGCTAAGACTCTCTTAGTTTCACTAGAATATTCAACTCTTAACTTGAATTTTTATGCCAAAGTTTATCTTTTTGAAGGCACATTTTCATGCTTCTTTTGTTTTGACTCGATTTCTCTATTTTTCAAGCTAAAGTTTTACTAGAGCCAGTTTTAGGCACCTCTAGTTAACTTCCTAGAGCCAGTTTCGGGCACCTCTAGGATTTTTGAGTCTCTTTTTCTAAACTTCTTTCCTAGAGCCAATGTTAGGCACCTATAGGGGCTATTCAAGTGCTAAGCTTCCTATTCTAGTTTGGCTAAAAGAAGTCTAAGCAGTATAACAGTCACAATGGTGTTTAAGTTTTCAGAACTATAGAAAGGCTCTAAACTTCTCCTTAAACTATCCTAAAGATGCTGCCACGACAGAGCTGTCACGACAGGCAAGTTCAACTCACATTTTTAAGCCAAAATTTTCAGTTTTTTTGTGTGAAAAATAACTAAGTAAAAGATACCAATAATAAACTAAGATGTACTTGGACTCCATTAATATGGAGGGTTGCCACCCCCAAACTCGAGGGTTGCATTGCCCTCAATGCAAATGACAAAATGAAAATAAATGCAGGCAGTACATCACAAAATATATCAATAGCAGGCAGCAATAAGAAAATAAGAAACTTAAATTTTAATCACTGTCTTCACTGCTGCTGCTGAGGCGGATCTGGCGGCGGGTTCTGGTTCGCGGGGCGGGTTGGGGTGTTTGCTATACAACCTGAATATCAGAGTTGTTGCCGCTGCTGTCACTGCTGCTGCTGGCCTTTGGCAGAGTTTTCTTATTTGCCATTATTTTCTGCCTCTTTACCGGTGTAAATTCTTTCGACAGGTTCCTCTGAATAGAGGGTTCATCGTCACTGTCTGCCCAGACGGAGGAGGAAGAGAACCCAGCAACAAAGGCAGCAAGGTCATCCGAGGGAACTAGTCGCTTTGTTCCTCGAGCGGATGTTTCGGCATGGGTGTTGCCGGCTGCCGTCAGGGCAGGTGATGGAATGGAGGCATCAGATTGTGTATGTAGTGTGGCAGCAGGTGTATGTGTGTGGGCAGGGGTGGGGACAGTGATGTAGTGGGCAGGGAAGGTGGGAAAGACAACATCAGGGAAATTTAAAGTGTTGTGAATAAAATTTACCGTGGATGCGGAAAAGTCCTTGATGAATGTGATGAGGCCCAGCTGTCTGTCCTCCATCCTATGAATAGCAGCTAGGATCTGATTGGAGGGGTCTGTCGGAGCAGCTGCTGCGGCGGCAAGTTAAGGATTTGGCTGCTCTGATGATTCAGCTGGGGCAACAGTGAGGTTGGAAGATGAGAGAGGGGTTGCCACTGTCAGCTCTATGAGGCATTCCATTCGGTCCCCTCTTCTGTCAGTTCTGCCATGACAGCATCATAGGCAGCATCATCCAAGGTGTCGAGGAACTGCGGATGTTCATCATCATTGGGGCCTATGCAGAGGCCATATAAAGAGTTGATGTACTCGGCTGTGAACGGTACTTTTGTCCCTCTAAAAATTATTGCTGTCGCTGTTTTGCTGCTGATGGCATCATAAAATTTTCTCACCAGCGTCTCGTTCATTTCCTCTGGTTGCTCCGCAAATGATTGCCATAATAGAGCTCTAATCTTCCTAGCGATGAAAGGCTTCAGGCCCAGATTCTTTGCCTCTGGAGTATAAATGAAGCCTCGTTCTTCCCACAGATCTCTGGTTGCAAAGGACTGTGGGGGAGTTGCTGCCGGTGAGGAAGTAGAGGCAGCATTGCGGCGGGTTTTTCTGGAAGACATGTTAGTGCAAGGGTTGTGAAAAGTAATTGAAAGCAAATGAAAACTCAAAAAAGGAGAGCGAGTAAGAAAAGCAGAAGTGAGTGAAAATTAAAATGAAACGGGGTTTTATAGAAAAGGAATTGCTGCCCGTTGAAGCTGTAACGGCAGGCGCGAATAACGGGGCGGCTGTCGAGCTTTAGCGTGTCTGACGCGTCTGACACACGTTTCCGCGTCTGTCGTGACAACATGGTGGCTGCCTGTCTTTTCCGCGTCTGTCGTGACAGCATGGTGACAGCCTGTCTTTTCCGCGTCTGTCATGGCAGGCTGGCGACAGCCTGTCTTTTCCGTGTCTGCCGCGGCAGCTGGAACGACAGGCCTCTATATTGGGCTTTGTTGGGCTGATGGATGGGTGGTGGGCTGAGTTCACTTCTTCTGTTCTTCTTGGCTCTTTTATTTCCTAAAAACAGTAAACACAAAAAAACATTATTCGAATAAAATAAACCTTATTTCCTAATAATAAATAAGTAATAAAAATACTCCCTGTTCTATTGATGCTTGAGGGGTCATTTCCGGTACTTCTTGAAGTCCATCTGTACCCTCCATTTGGTGATTTTTCTCATGGTGGGGGCTCCTTTCTTTCTCTTCCCTTTGTAGTCCATGAAGTCCTCCCTTCTTGGTAATGTTTCTGAGGGCATGAACATATGATTAGAAAAAATCAAATTGACATTCGACCATAAACTTACCTTGTTTTCGTTGAATGTTGTTGTGGTTGAATGTATCCCTTGCTGCCGTGCCCGCTGCTGCGGCATGCAGTTATTTTGACAGTTCTTTATCAGGTTATTTTGCAGGTCAATGGGACATTGGTAAGTGCCATCACTCTCTATATCAAATTCTGTTGACCACTCGTAGATCTCCATCAGTAGAGACTTTGATAATTCTGAGTCCACCGGTGTTGGTTCCTCTAATATCTGCAATGGAATCGGTGAGTTTTCAAAGAATTCAAAAGGTTCATTTATTACCTGCTCGTATTCCATTTGTGAAGAACTGTCATTGGGTAGCTCTTCTAGGTGGTCGTGTGAGTGCCATGACAGAGATGGATGTGTGCAATCTTGGTCGGGCATAACCGAGGTAGTGGGTTGAGAGTTTGCCTCTGTTGTGGTTGCTGCTTCAGCATCAGTTTCTGCCGAGGCGGCAGTTTCCGCTTTGACTGGGGTTTCTGCCTCGGAAGTGGTTTCTGCCGTGACATTCTCTTGCATTTCACTCAGCGTTGTCTCGGTGTTGCTCCATTCCGGCTCCTCGATCATTGTCATGGCAAGTTGTTGCTCAGACTCATCATATGTTGGGTATTCCTTCACATGGGCGTCCTCGTCATCTTGCCTCGAGATTTCAGGTTCAGTCGTGGCATGAATGGGGACCGGTCTGCTCAAGAGTGCATCCATCTTGGCGATACTTGCGTCCATAGAAACCGACACTTCTTGAGTGAGTGACATGAAGGCTTGTAGCGTGTCTTCTAAGGATTTTGACTGCTCTTGAGGATGATGACATTGCCAGGGCAGGTCGGGTTCTGCAGCAAAACTGTTATGGTATAAAAAATTTTGTGGGTTTTGATCGTACCATAAAAAATTTTGCTGCTGCGGCATCGGCATTTGCTGCCCCTGTTGCTGTCGTGGCAACATGTCTTTACGGTAATTGCAAGAACTTTCCCACATCAACTCTCGAATGGTTTTTCCTGGCATGTTGATGCCCTTGAACCTGTATTTTCACCTGAGTTTTTTTTTGTTAAAAAAATAATAAAAATAAAATAAAAAGAAAAGAAAAGTGCAGAAGCTAGGGTAAGAGTGTGTTGCCAGTCCCCGGCAACGGCGCCAAAAACTTGTTGCGTGTAAAAGTTTCTATCGCAATTGAGTGCAAGTGTACACGTCGCAAGTAATAAAGTGATACTAGAGTATCAGATATCGTCTCCACAGGGACTGGGCTAACCCTTTCCTTCGCTATCTGCACAAGGGAAAGAATAGATTAAGATATTTGTCACGAAAATAATGAAGTAAACATAAATAAAAGAATAAAGATATCAAGATAGAGAGATTGGGCTGGTATTGAATTGCTCAGTAGTGTAGGTATTGCAGAGTTTAGGAAATCCAGTTCTATCGTCGTGCCCGTCGCGGACAGCACCTGTCGCGGCGGCAGTCCGTTGATTGTCGCGGCAGCAAACACTCAACTCAGTACTTTCAAGTTTGGCAAGAATCCCATATCTGCCTTGGCCTATCCCTAGGTCCAAGTCTGTCGATGATCACGTCTTGATGATACCTCCCGGCGTGAATCGAAGGATGAACACCGAGGTGTATGAATTCTTCTTTAGCCACTTAAGCTCGCCCTATCCCTAGGCACGAGATAGTTCAACTATAAACTAGAGAACTTGCTCTTATTTCTTTCGTATACTTAACTCTCTCGATGCTAAGTAAATAGATAACCTTACAATGCTCTCCCGATGCTCTTGCAAGATATTAATAACCAAAATAAGAGAACTTGAAGTTTATTTTATTGAACTGAAAATTCCTAAAACAAAACAACCCTTGCAACTACTTTACAAATCAACCCGTGACCCTAGGGGGGTTTTAGAATATGTCGACGGCGGGTAAACGGCGGAGGGTTTTTGGTTGTCGGTTTAAAGTGAAATCGGCTATGGGTTATGGGATATGCCCTAGGTTAAAATATATGCCCTTATATAAGCTTTGGGCTCAAGTATTCTAAGTTAACAAGGATTACAACTTTAATTAAAAGTATGATTCTAATAAAGACTTAATCTTCAAGGATCCTACTTTTCAGCCGTCCTCCTTGTTTCTTGGGATTTTCTCTCTTTGAGCTTTGGGCTTGACATATCTTTAAATCCGGGGCTTGGAAAAATATTTGGTTTTCACACGACAGACGAGCAAAATTTTCTCTATCTATCGAGGTCCACTTTGCTTTTTCTCCACTAACTTGATGTTGTCCTCCTGTCACGGCAGCACCATGGCAACATCGTCCTCTTTATCTGCTTGTCCAGTTCAGCTCTCCTTCTTCTCTGCCCTGCGCCTGCCTTCACCGTCTACGACGGCGGTAACCTGCCAAAATAAGCCATTTTTAGTAGAATCTGTGCCTTTTATATATTTGTGATGTTTTGCTGTAAACTGACCTAAATGCAATGAAATGATGCTTGAATGCAGCAGAAATATGGGTTAAAAAGGGTGTAAATAATAGTACTTTTACACACTCAACACACCCCCAAACTCAAGTTTTTGCTTGCCCTCAAGCAATTAGGACCTAAAAAAATTGAAATATTTTTGTTTTGGCTTTCAAACAGTGAACTTTCCCTTACCCGTCGTTCGTTCCCTGTGGCGGCAGCAACCTGTCGGATAATTTAGGATCTATCCGGACTCTCACTATAGTTCTCGTGCAGTGTGTGCATGCTTGTGAACAGTTATATGCTAAGACTCTCTTAGTTTCACTAGAATATTCAACTCTTAACTTGAATTTTTATGCCAAAGTTTATCTTTTTGAAGGCACATTTTCATGCTTCTTTTGTTTTGACTCGATGTCTCTATTTTTCAAGCTAAAGTTTTACTAGAGCCAGTTTTAGGCACCTCTAGTTAACTTCCTAGAGCCAGTTTCGGGCACCTCTAGGATTTTTGAGTCTCTTTTTCTAAACTTCTTTCCTAGAGCCAATGTTAGGCACCTATAGGGGCTATTCAAGTGCTAAGCTTCCTATTCTAGTTTGGCTAAAAGAAGTCTAAGCAGTATAACAGTCACAATGCTATTTAAGTTTTCAGAACTATAGAAAGGCTCTAAACTTCTCCTTAAACTATCCTAAAGATGCTGCCACGACAGAGCTGTCACGACAGGCAAGTTCAACTCACATTTTTAAGCCAAAATTTTCAGTTTTTTTGTGAAAAATAACTAAGTAAAAGATACCAATAATAAACTAAGATGTACTTGGACTTCATTAATATGGAGGGTTGCCACCCCCAAACTCGAGGGTTGCATTGCCCTCAATGCAAATGACAAAATGAAAATAAATGCAGGCAGTACATCACAAAATATATCAATAGCAGGCAGCAATAAGAAAATAAGAAACTTAAATTTTAATCATTGTCTTCACTGCTGCTGCTGAGGCGGATCTGGCGGCGGGTTCTGGTTCGCGGGGCGGGTTGGGGTGTTTGCTATACAACCTGAATATCAGAGTTGTTGCCGCTACTGTCACTGCTGCTGCTGGCCTTTGGCAGAGTTTTCTTATCTGCCATTCTTTTTTGCCTCTTTACCGGTGTAAATTCTTTCGAAAGGTTCCTCTGAATAGAGGGTTCATCGTCATTGTCTGCCCAGACGGAGGAGGAAGAGAACTCAGCAACAAAGTCAGCAAGGTCATCCGAGGGCACTGGTCTAAATGCAATGAAATGATGCTTGAATGCAGCAGAAATATGGGTTAAAAGGGTGTAAATAATAGTACTTTTACACACTCAACAGTTATCATCGAATACAACATGAATAGATTCTTCTACTACTAAAGTTCTTTTATTAAATACTCGATAGGCTTTAGAGGTTAAAGAGTAACCTATGAAAATAGCTTCATCACTTTTTGCATCAAATTTACCTAAGTTGTCTTTTCTATTATTTAAAACAAAACACTTGCAACCAAAAGGGTGAAAATAGCTAATGTTAGGCTTTTTAGATTTTAAAATCTCATAAGGTGTTTTCTTTAAAATTGGCCTAATCATTACTCGATTTACAATATAGCAAGCGGTGTTTGTGGCTTCCGCCCAAAAATATTTAGGTAAATTGTTTTCACAAAGCATAGTTCTAGCCATTTCTTGCAAACTTCTATTTTTCCTCTCAACTACCCCATTTTGTTGAGGAGTTCGAGGAGCCGAAAAATTATGGCTAATACCATTTTCATTTAAAAAATCTTCAAACCCCAAATTTTGAAACTCGGTTCCATGATCACTTCTAATATGTGAAATTTTAAGTTCAAGATCATTTTGGGTTAGTTTTGAAAATGTGATGAATTTTTCCAAAGCCTCATCTTTCGTACTTAAAAATAGAACCTAAGTAAATCTAGAAAAATCATCAACAAGTACAAAAGCATAAGACTTACCACCCAAGCTCATAGTCCTAATTGGCCCAAATAAATCCATATGGATAATTTGTAAACATCTACTAGTAGAAACATCATTAATGGATTTAAAGGAAGACCTATGTTGTTTACCCTTTGAGCATGCATCACAAATTTTATCATTTGAAAATTTTATCTTGGGTAAACCTCTAACTAGATTAAGGGATACTAGTTTTTCTAAAACACTTATGCTAGCATGTCCTAGTTTCCTATGCCACAACCATGCATCATTTTCATTTTGTGCTACTAAGCATGCATGAGATGTATGAATGTCATCTAGATGCACCATGTATATGTTCCTTATGCGATGACCTATGAGCATAATATTATTAGATTTAATGTCTACAATTTTGCATCCATTTTTATCAAATAAAACATTAAATCCTTTATCACACAATTGACTTATGCTCAATAAATTGTGTTTAAGACCATCGACATATAAGACATTTTCAATGAGAATAGTAGAGTGATTACCTATGGAGCCAATACCTTTAATGTGGCCTTTGGAGTTGTCACCAAATGTCACTACTCCTCCACCTTTTGGCTTTAGATCCATGAATCTACTCTTGTCTCCGGTCATATGCCTTGAGAATCCACTATCAAGGTACCATGAGTTTTAACTTTGTGCTTTGGCCTTGTAGCAATGCTCCCCCTACAAACAAAGATATTAAGCTTTTGTTTTTGGTACCCAAATCATTTTGGGTCCATGAGTGTTAGCTCCCAAAACCTTGGTTCCCTTAGGAATTCAAGATGACATAGCACTAATATTATTAGATTTTACAAGTTCCTTAGGAACCCATACACTTCTAATTCTTTTAGCTCTACTATGTCTAGGATAGCTACCTTGTTTGTAGTAGTTAGTCTTTTTCTTAGGTTGGTGTGTTCTTGAGGATTCACCTATTTCATGCTTGACACTACCAACATTTTTCAAAGACTTTTTGAGCTCATTTAGCTCATCCAACACCTTTTGGTGTTCACTATTACATTGAGACAAAAGATTATTAAGGTCAACATTTTCATCTTGAAAGAATTTTAGTTCATCTTTTAACCCTAATATCTTTTTCTCAAATTTTGAATTAGCTTGAGTGAGTGAGTCATTTTTCTCATTTAGTTCCAAAATAATCTTTTTGTTCCTAATGACCGGCTCTTTATATTTCTCAACTAATTCATCATAGACCTCTTCTAACTCATCATATGCATCATTCAATTCTTCAAATGTAAAATCTAAAGTAGATGAGTTAGAGGTTACCATGGAGGAATCTTCCCCAAGTGCCATGAGGCAAAGGTTAGCTGTTGCGTGTAAAAGAGTCTATCGCAATTGTAATGCAAGTGTACACGACGCAAGTAGTGAGTGATACGAAGTATCGGATATCGTCTCCACAGGGATTGGGCTAATGACTTCACCTTGATTCACTGCACGAAGTAAAGAAAATAATTAAGAAAGATGTCACGAAAATAATAAGGAAAATTGTAAATAAAATAATTGAGATATCAAGATAGAGAGAATGGGCTGGTATTGAATTGCTCGGTAGTGCAGGTATTGTATTGCTTAGGAACTCCAGTTCTGTCGTCGTGCCCGTCGCGGCAGCACCTGTCGCTGCGGCTGTCCGTTGGCTGTCGCGGCAGCAGACCCACCTACTCCGTACTTTAAGTTTGGCAAGAATCCCAGATCTGCCTTGGCCTATCCCTAGGTCCAAGTCTGTCGATGATCACGTCTTTGATGATACCTCCCGGCGTGAATCGAAGGATGAACACCGATGTGTATGAATTCTTCCTTAGCCACTTAACCTTGCCCTATCCCTAGGCACAAGATAGTTCAACTATAAACTAGAGAAATTGCTCTTATTTCTTTCGTATACTTAACTCTCCTGATGCTAAGTAAATGGATAACCTCACAATGCTCTCCCGATGCTCTTGCAAGATATTAATACCAAAATAAGAGAACTTGAAGTTTATTTTATTGAACTTGGAAAATCCTAAAACAAAACAACCCGTGGCCCTAGGGGGAATTTAGAACATGTCGGTGACGGGTAAACGACGGGTAAACGGCGGAGGGGTTTTAGATGTCGGTTATGGGGTATGATTTGTGGATTCTCTCCTAGGTTAAAATACATGCCTTTATATAAGCTTTGGGCTCAAGTTATCTAAGGTAACAAGGATTACAACTTTAATTAAAAGTATGATTCTAATAAAGACTTAATCTTCAAGGATCCTACTTTTCAGCCGTCCTCCTTGTTTCTTGGGATTTTCTCTCCTTGAACTTTGGCTTGACATATCTTTTGATCCGGGGCTTGGAAAAATATTTGGCTTTCACACGACAGACGAGCAGATTTTTCTCTATCTATCGAGGTCCACTTTACTTTTCCTCTTCATAAGGTTGCTGTCACCTTGCTGTCACGACAGGTCCATGGCAGCTTCGACCTCATCGTCTGCTTGTCCAGTTCAGCTCTTCTGCTTCTCTGCCCTGCGCCTGCCTTCTTCGTCTACTATGGCAGCAACTTGTTGTCGTCCTATGTTGTCACGGCAGCTCCATGGCAGCATTGTCCTCTTCGTCTGCTTGTCCAGTTCAGCTCTTCTGCTTTTCTGCCCCGCGCCTGCCTTCACCGTCTACGACGGCGGCAACCTGCCAAAAACAACCATTTTTAGTAGAATCTGTGCCTTTTATATATTTGTGATGTTTATCTGAAAACTAACCTAAATGCAATGAAATGATGCTTGAATGGAGCAGAAATATGGGTTAAAAAGAGTGTAAATAATAGAACTTTTACACACTCAACACACCCCCAACCTCAAGTTTTTGCTTGTCCTCAAGCAACTAAGACAAAAAAAATGAAATATTTTTGTTTTGGCTTTCAAACAGTGAACTTTCCCTTACCCATCATTCGTTCTCTGTGGCGGCAGCAACCTGTCGGATAATTTAGGATCTGTCCGGACTCTCACTATAGTTCTCGTGCAGTGTGTGCATGCTTGTGAACAGTTATATGCTAAGACTCTCTTAGTTTCACTAGAATATTCAACTTTTTTTACTCGAATTTTTATGCCAAAGTTTATTTTTGAAGACACATTTTCATGCTTCTTTTTCTTCTATTTTCAAGCTAAGTTTTACTAGAGCCAGTTTTGGGCACCTCTAGTTAGCTTCCTAGAGCCGGTTTCGGGCACCTCTAGGTTATTGAGTTTCTTTTGCTAAACTTTTTTTTTCTAGAGCCAGTGTTAGGCACCTCTAGGGGCTATTCAAGTACTAAGCATCCTATTCTAGTTTGGCTAAAAGAAATCTAAGCAATATAACAGTCACAATGGTGTTCAAGTTTTCAGAACTATAGAAAGGCTCTAAACTTCTCCTTAAACTGTCTTAAAGATGCTGCCACGACAGAGCTGTCATGACAGGTAAGTTCAGTTCACAATTTTCAGCCAAAATTTTTAATTTTCGTTTTTTTTAGAAAAGTACTAAGTAAAGGACACAATTTAACTAAGATGTACTCCATGAATATGGAGGGTTGCCACCCCCAAACTCGAGGGTTGCATTGCCCTCAATGCAAATGACAAAATAAAAACGAAAGCATATGAAGGCATTACATCACAAAATATATATGGCAGGCAGCAATAAGAAGATAAGAAACTTAAATTTTAATCACTGTCTTCACTGCTGCTGCTGAGGCGGATCTGGCGGCGGGTTCTGGTTTGCGGGGCAGGTTGGGGTGGTTGCTGTAAAACCTGAATATCAGAGCTGTTGTCGCTGCTGTTACTGCTGTTGTTGGCTCTTGGCAGAGTTTTCTTATCTGTCATTCTTTTATGCCTCTTTACCGGTGTAAATTCCTTCGACAGGTTCCTCTGAATAGAGGGTTCAATGTCACTTGTCTGTCCAGACGGAGGAGGAAGAGAACCCAGCAACAAAGGCAACATGGTCATCCGAGGGCACTGGTCACTTTGTTCCTCGAGCAGATGTTTCGACATGGGTGCTGCCGGCTGCCGTCGGGGCAGGTGATGGTATGGAGGCGGCAGATGGTATGGAGGCGGCAGGTGATGAAAGGCTTGAGGCCCAGATTCTTTGCCTTTGGAGTATAAATGAGGCCTCGTTCTTCCCACAGATCTCTGGTTGCAAAGGACTGTAGGGGAGTTGCTGCCGGTGAGGAAGTAGAGGCAGCATTGTGGCGGGTTTTTTCTGCAAGATATGTTAGTGCAAGGGTTGTGAAAAGTAATTGAAAGCAAATGAAAACTAAAGATGGAGAGCAAGTAAGAAAAGCAGAAGTGAGTGAAAATGAAAATGAAACGGGGTTTTATAGAAAAGGAATTGCTGCCCGTTGAAGCTGTAACGACAGACGCGAATAACGGGGCGGTTGTCGAGCTTTAGCGTGTCTGATGCGTCTGACAAATGTTTCCGCGTCTGTCACGCGTCTGTCACACGTTTCTGCGTCTGTCGTGACAGCATGGTGACAGCCTGTCTTTTCCGCGTCTGTCATGGCAGCCGTAACGACAGGCTTCAATATTGGGCTTTGTTGGGCTGATGGATGGGTGTTGGGTTTAGTTCACTTCTCCTGTTCTTCTTGGCTCCTTTATTTCCTAAAAGCATTATTCGAATAAAATAAACCTTATTTCTTAATAAATAATAAATGATAAAAATAAAAATAAAATTTAGGTTAAATTAGGGATGCCAGGTGGGGCATCTTCTAAGGTAACCACTTCCTGCATTCATGGGGCTTCAGTCTCCTGATAATACTTGAGGCGTCGTTTCCGGTACTTCTTGAAGTCCATCTGTACCCTCCATTTGGTGATTATTCTCATGTTGGGGGCTCCTTTCTTTCTCTTCCCTTTGTAGTCCATGAAGTCCTCCCTTCTTGGTAATGTTTCTGAGGGCATGAATATATGATTAGAAATAATCAAATTGACATTCGGCCACAAACTTACCTTGTTTTCGTTGAATGTTGTTGTGGTTGAATGTATCCCTTGCTGTCGTGTCTGCTGCTGCGGCAGGCAGTTATTTTGACAGTTCTTTATCAGGTTACTTTGCAGGTCAATGGGACATTGGTAAGTGCCATCACTCTCTATATCAAATTCTGTTGACCACTCGTAGATCTCCATCAGTAGAGACTTTGATGATTCTGTGTCCACCGGCGTTGGTTCCTCAAATACCTGCAATGGAATTGGTGAGTTTTCATATAATTCAAAAGGTTCGTTTATTACCTGCTCATATTCCATCGGTGAGGCATTTTCATTGGGTAGCTCTTCTAGGTGGTCGTGCGAGTGCCATGACAGGGATGGATGTGTGCAATCTTGGTCAGGCATAATCTAGGTGGTGGGTTTAGAATTTGCCTCTGATGTAGTTGCTGTTTCAGCATCAGTTGCTGCCGAGGCGGTAGTTGCTGTCGAGGCGGTAGTTGCTGTCGAGGCGGCAGTTTCTGTCGAGGCGGCAGTTGCTGTCGAGGCGGCAGTTGCTGTCGAGGCGGCAGTTGCTGTCGAGGCGGCAGTTGTTGTCGAGGCGGCAGTTTCTGTCGAGGCGACAGTTGCTGTCGAGGCGGCAGTTTCCGCTTTGACTGGAGTTTCTGCCTCAAAAGTGGTTGCTGCCGTGACATTCTCTTGAATTTCACTCAGCGTTGTCGCGGTGTTGCTCCATTCCGGCTCCTCGATCATTGTCATGGCAAGTTGTTGCTCAGACTCATCATATGTTGGGTATTCCTTCACATGGGCGTCCTCGTCATCTTGCCTCGGGATTTCAGGTTCAGTCGTGGCATGAATGAGGACCGGTCTGCTCAAGAGTTCATCCATCTTGGCGATACTTGCGTCCATAAAAACCGACACTTCTTGAGTGAGTGCCATGAAGGCTTGCAGTGTGTCTTCTAAGGATTTTGACTGCTCTTGAGGATGATGACATTGCCAGGGCAGGTCGGGTTCTGTAGCAAAATTGTTATGGTATAAAAATTTTTGGGGGTTTTGATCATACCATAAAAAATTTTGCTGCTGCGGCATCGGCATTTGCTGCCCCTGTTGCTGTCGTGGCAGCATGTCTTTCCCGGCATGTTGATGCCCTTGAACCTGTATTTTCACCTGAGTTTTTTTTGTTAAAAAAATAATAAAATAAAAATAAAAATAAAAATAAAAGAAAAGTGCAGAAGCTAGGGTAAGAGTGTGTTGTCAGTCCCCAGCAACGGCGCCAAAAACTTGTTGCGTGTAAAAGAGTCTATCGCAATTGTAGTGCAAGTGTACACAACGCAAGTAGTAAGTGATACGAAGTATCGGATATCGTCTCCACAGGGATTGGGCTAATGACTTCACCTTGATTTACTGCACGAAGTAAAGAAAATAATTAAGAAAGATGTCACGAAAATAATAAGGAAAATTGTAAATAAAATAATTGAGATATCAAGATAGAGAGAATGGGCTGGTATTGAATTGCTCGGTAGTGCAGGTATTGTATTGCTTAGGAACTCCAGTTCTGTCGTCGTGCCCGTCGCGGTAGCACCTGTCGCTGCGGCTGTCCGTTGGCTGTCGCGGCAGCAGACCCACCAACTCCGTACTTCAAGTTTGGCAAGAATCCCAGATCTGCCTTGGCCTATCCCTAGGTCCAAGTCTGTCGATGATCACGTCTTTGATGATACCTCCCGGCGTGAATCGAAGGATGAACACCGATGTGTATGAATTCTTCCTTAGCCACTTAACCTTGCCCTATCCCTAGGCACAAGATAGTTCAACTATAAACTAGAGAACTTGCTCTTATTTCTTTCGTATACTTAACTCTCCCGATGCTAAGTAAATGGATAACCTCACAATGCTCTCCCGATGCTCTTGCAAGATATTAATACCAAAATAAGAGAACTTGAAGTTTATTTTATTGAACTTGGAAAATCCTAAAACAAAACAACCCTTGCAACTACTTTACAAAACAACCCGTGGCCCTAGGGGGAATTTAGAACATGTTGGTGATGGGTAAACGACGGGTAAACGGCGGAGGGGTTTTAGATGTCGGTTATGGGGTATGATCTGTGGATTCTCTCCTAGGTTAAAATACATGCCCTTATATAAGCTTTGGGCTCAAGTTATCTAAGGTAACAAGGATTACAACTTTAATTAAAAGTATGATTCTAATAAAGACTTAATCTTCAAGGATCCTACTTTTCAGCCGTCCTCCTTGTTTCTTGGGATTTTCTCTCATTGAACTTTGGCTTGACATATCTTTTGATCCGGGTCTTGGAAAAATATTTGGCTTTCACACGACAGACGAGCAGATTTTTCTCTATCTATCGAGGTCCACTTTACTTTTCCTCTTCATAAGGTTGCTGTCACCTTGTTGTCACGACAGGTCCATGGCAGCTTCGTCCTCATCGTCTGCTTGTCCAGTTCAGCTCTTCTGCTTCTCTGCCCTGCGCCTGCCTTCTCCGTCTACTATGGCAGCAACTTGATGTCGTCCTCTGTTGTCACGGCAGCTCCATGGTAGCATTGTCCTCTTCGCCTGCTTGTCCAGTTCAGCTCTTCTGCTTTTCTGCCCCGCGCCTGCCTTCACCGTCTACGACGGCGGCAACCTGCCAAAAACAACCATTTTTAGTAGAATCTGTGCCTTTTATATATTTGTGATGTTTTGCTGAAAACTAACCTAAATGCAATGAAATGATGCTTGAATGGAGCAGAAATATGGGTTAAAAAGGGTGTAAATAATAGAACTTTTACACACTGAACATTAGCCACTTCTTGTTCGTCATCCTCCGATGACTCCTCATCACTCCAAGTAGCAAGCTTGGCTTTGAGCTTCTTCTTCTTCTCAAAGCCCTTCTTCTTGAGTTGAGGGCACTCCGAACGTATGTGGCCGGGTTGTTTGCACTCAAAGCAAATGATAGGATCCCTTCCTTCTTCTTTGTTCTTGCTTTTGATGTCCATCTTTCTTTGGATTTTTCTTCCACGGTGTGACCTCATAAAACGTGAGAATCGTTTGGCTATCATAGCCAATTCTTCTAGTTCATCCTCCTCACTAGAAGAGCTCTCTTCATGTTGTGAAGCTTTAGCTTTGAGAGATATTCCCATCTTCTTCTTCTTCTCAACCTCAAGCTTCTCTACTTTTTTCTCTTCTTTCTTCTTTTCTTCTTCCCTTCCTTGCTTCATGATCTCATGAGTAAGGAGAGAACCCACAAGCTCATCCAGCTTTAGAGTTTTCAAATTCTTAGCTTCAATGATGGCAGTTCTCTTCCCATCCTAAGATTCGAGAAGTGAATAGAGTAGCTTCCGGACAAGCTTGTCTTTCGATATGATTTCTCCAAAACCTTTGAGCCCATTGACAATAGTGGAGAAACGATCAAACATCTTGGATACCGTCTCATCGGGCTCCATCTTGAAATTCTCATAACTAAGATTGAAAATTCCAATCTTAGTTTCTTTAACATCGTTGGTGCCCTCGTAGGTAGTCTCAAGAGTGTCCCATACTTTTTTGGCACTCTCGATGGATGAGACCTTATAATAGATGTCCGGACCAAAAGAACAAAAGAGCATGTGGAGAGCTTTATCATTGACTTGAATCTTTTTCCTTTCTTCTTCACCCATCTCCATCTTTTTCTTCAAGACCATTTTGCCTTCACCATCTTACTTCAATGGAATATAATGGCCATCTTTAATGACATCCCACACTAGATAGTCATTTGACTTGATGAAGAGACGCATTCTATTCTTCCAAAAAGAATAGTTATCACCATTAAAGAAGGGAGGCTTTGTAGTGGAATGAGACTCATACATGCCCGAACCAGAGGTTGAAGCCATCTCTTGATATATGATGATCACACTCTTCCAAGGAACTCCTCTTGTGGTTGTTAATCCTCAAAGAGGTAGGCTCTGATACCAATTGTTGAGTGGATCGAAAGATCGATATGAACCAAGAGGGGGGTGAATTGGAAATTTAAAGTTTGTGTGGTGGAAATTTACAAATTAAAAGATTGACAAGAGATTTTAGAGTGGTTCAAGTTCCAAATGAACTCTGCATCCACTACCTTAGCTTCACTAAGGATTTGCAACAATTTCACTAATTGCTCTTCCCCTTTTTAGGCTAAGGAGGCAACCCTTACAATTTCGGTTAAATTTTCTACCCAAAATTTAACCCAATCCTCACAACAAGGTAACAAAGAATTTGATGGCTAATAGAGTATCTCTCAATACAAATTGTAGCCCAATTACAAGCACTCAACCCAATTGAACAAGATAAGAATGAAAATTACAATGGGGGTTTCTAGACAATATGGGATTTTTGCACAATTGCTTGGATTTGATGAATAGATGTTTTCTTGAAGATCAATAGTTGTTGCTGTAGCTTTTGGATGTCTCTTTTATACCTTATAATTGATTTTTAGCCGTTTGGGTGGTTGGGAACATAAATGGAGCCGTTGGAACCCTCTCTTACCACCATAAATGCACTTCTGCAGCTATGCGTATCGGTACGCGGGGAGGTGTATCGATACCTGTCTCAGAAAAGAAAGAGTCGTTGTGTGCAATAAATAAGGGGTATCGATACGCGCGTAAGCGTATCGGTACGGGATATCGAAATGGGGGTTTGCCGTATCGATACATTTTTCTCAACTTAGCTCACTATCGATTTCCGTATCGGTACGAGGGTTTAGCGTATCGATACGGATCAACGACCATTTAAAATTTGGTTACCAACCAACTGACACCAACGGTCACAAAATTTAAACCGACTTATATTTAAAAATTATTAAGGCTGTATCGATACGAGGGTTTGCCGTATCAATACGCCATTCAAACTCTTTAGACTTTAACACAGGGGTGTATCGATACGAGGGTTTGTCGTATCGATACGTGTTCCTCCAGTAGCCAACTTTGGTAAAAAGGTATCGATACGCTTGGGTGTGTATCGATACACCTGAACGTTTTTCAATAGTTTGGCCTTGGAACACTTAGAAAATATTTTGAGTTTGAGTTTTTTAAATCAGTTTTAAAGAGTTGGTGATTTAAAACTTATTAAGGGACTTACAAAAACAATTTTAAGTTTTTCAAATTTATCCTTAAAGATCTAATTATATCAAAATCAAACATAGATTTTACATAATGCATGTTACTAAAGTAGTAATTGTAATATTTATGAATTATTAATTTATAGTTTTGATGGGATCTTTATATTTATAAAGGGGATCTTCAAAAAATTATTATATTATTATCTTATTGAATTTGATAATTTTTTATATTGACCCAAGTCGGGACCGAAAAAATTTATTATTTAATAAAGTTTATTAATTTAAAGAATATTAATTTATAAAAAATTTATTGTATTGAATTATATTTTTTTTGGTAATTATCTAGTTCTCTTGCCTTTATGTTATGCTCTATCTTACAGGATAACAACGATGCACGTCATGTTAAACCTAATTCAGAACTATTATTAACAATGCAGCTGATAAAGTTAAATCCACAACCTGATGCAAAAGGTTCATTTGTAGAAGTAGAAGTTTTAGACACATATGTCAATTTGGGGCCTATCGTTGACTTCTGTGTGGTTGACCTTTGGAGACAAGGGTAGGGTCAAGTTGTAACTTGCTCAGGAACTTATAAACACGGTTCTCTTCGATAGTTCGAAATGGAATAGGAATCAATGAACATGTCTGTTTTGTGTTTTATAGAATTTCTTCATGCTTAATCAAGTTTACCATTTTATACTTGCATCAGCTCACATCTTGGTGCATTTATTATGCATGTTAGATCCATTTTTAATCTAGTGACATAAAAATTGCATGTGAACTAAATTTTTAATTCAATTAAATCTATTTTATGATAGAATTATTTTTTATTCTTTATAAAAATTATTAAATTTATTTTCATAACTCTTGTGGGTAATTATAATAATTTTTATCTTAATAATTTTTTTTCTTGAAAGATAAATGCCTCATTAAAAACTCCCTATAAATCTTAATAGGAAAAAAGAGTGCCTAATTTTATTACTCCAACAACCATATGTCAATTACATATAGACCTGGCAAACTTGACCCGAGACCCGAAACCCGAACCGAATCGAACCGAACCGAACCAAAATTTTTTGTTGAACCGAAATGGACCCGAACCGAAATAGACCCGAACCGAATGGACCCGAACCGAATGCTACCCGAACCGAAAACTAAACCGAAAGCTGAACCAAATATCAACCCGATTTTAACCCGATTTTGACCCGAATATCTATTGTTAACAATATAATAAATAATAAAATGAAGTGCAGAAATTTGAGATCTTGGTGACCAATTTTATAATTTCATCATAAAATATAGCATAAATTGAAATTGTAGACTAAATTGACAATTTGGAAGTGGAGAAATTTGAGAGTCCAATGATCAATTTTGTAACTATACCATATAAATAAATAAGGGTCAATTTTGGCTAAAAATTAAATCTTTGAAATTAAAATGAACGAAAATATCAATATATTAAATTAATAGACTAAATTACAAAGATTAGTCAATTTCAACTAAAAATAAATTTTTAGAGACTACATATCACTACGGGGAGGGGATTTTTATATTTGAAGTCTAAACCGTGGGAATACTTGTGACTAAATTAAATTAAACTAAAACTTAAAGTTGACTAAAATGTAACATTTTAAATGCAACATGACCTAAAAAGTAATTAATCTCTAGCTTAAAAAATTGGTGGCATATTTCCCTCCAAAATTTTGTCTTTTCTCTCTCTATTTTTTCCAATTGTCTTTTTCTTTTTTCTTTTTTCAATCTAGCTTAAAAAATTGGTGGCTTATTTCCCTCCAAAATTTTGTTTTTTCCCTCTCTATTTTTACCAATTGTTTGAGTTTCAATTTAAATTAATTTAATTGAAATTTCACATTTAGTTTTAAAATTATTTTAATTATGTCCGTGATTTATGCTTTTAGATTTTAGTTAGTTCAATTAGATCCTAAGTTTAAAAAATTAAATCATTTCAGACATTATTATTATTATTATTATTGTTATTATTATTATTATTATTATTATTATTATAAACTTTGATTCAATATAACTATACAAAAAAATTATATGGATACATGAAGCTTTGATTTAAATATTTAATCAAATTCAAATGCATAGATTGACAAGTTGAATCAGAATTAATCTCATACACTAATAACTCTAAACTGAACCATAAATACTAAACCTCAAACCTTTAACCCAACTCAAATCAAATTGACCCGAAAATTTAAATGTTGACCCGACCCGAAATTGACCCGAAATTGACTTGATTTTAACCCGAACCGAAAGCGACCCGAACGACCCGAACCGAAAGCGACCGATCCGATATTGACCCGACCCGAAAACAACCGATCCGATTTTGACCCGATCCAATACCCGAACCGAATCCGACTCATCACAGACCCGAATTAGACCCGAACCCGAACCGAACCGATCCGAACCGAATCTAAACCGATTCTAGATAGACCCGAAACGACCCGAACCGAACCCGAACCGAATGACCCGATTGCCACCTCTAATTACATACCACCAACACGTGGGTTTTACTCCCCTGTCACACGGTCAGACATCACACTTACATACTACAGAGCACTTGACTCCTCATGTTTATCTAGACCGTTACATGCCCATTTACCACTCGAAGCTAATTTTTTATGCATAATTAGAATAAAATAGACTTCCTCAATATGCCCTTTTTTGCCAAAGCATGTCAGTACAATTAGATTCTCTAAAGACAAACTTAACTACCCACCCATTGCTATCGCACAGGGATTTGCATTGATTCGCAACATTCATAAATACTATAGGGGCCGAGGAAGGTTTGTTTACCCACAAGGCTGTCAGACTCAATGATTAAAGAGTGAGAACCAAATCACCTCGATAAATCGCATACGATGCAAGCTTCTAGTATTCCGAGCAGTTCTGCATTAGTAGGGTTAGATAAGCCAATAGATTTAGAGAACTGGATTAAGACATTACCCTCATGATCTCGGAGCACACCACCAATTTCTGCGTTTCCAAAGCTCTCATTTACCGCAACATCAACATTCATTTTCCACCACCCTGCAGGTGGAGGTTCCCACGACCCCAACCTTGGTCTGCTAACTTTCCTGACGTGAATAAATTCTGACACAGAGGCTATCGAGTTGGGCCACTTACTTTTCGCCCAATGACCAATTTGAACCAACGCTAAGTCAAAAATCTGGTCTGCTGACAAACACTTCTTATTGAAAATCATGTCATTTCTACTTAGTTAAATAGTCCAAGTAGAGCCGAATAGAGCCATACTCCAAACAGGTTTTAGTGACTCTTTAATTGATTCATTATTCCATACCTGGATAAAAGATTTAAAGTTGTACGGGATTACAATATGGAGATCCTAGAGCTGTCACCAACGCTGCTAGACATTAGGGGTGTTAAAAATTACCCGGTCCGAACTACTCGGCCCGTCGACCCGCATACCCGAAACAAAATTACCGAGTATCCGAAATAAAAATACCCGATTTTTTGGGCTGGGTACCTGGCCCGCTTTTTTTTAGGATATTCGGGTCGGGCCCGGGTCACAAAATGTCCCTTAACCGGGTACCCGACTACCCGATACCCGGTTTATATATATATATATATATATATATATATATATATAATTTTTTTTTATTATTTGACTCTTGAGTTTATATTTTAGTACTTTTTTGTCTTACTCTGATATCCAAATTATCATGGTCCGTGTCATATGCTGCATTTTTTATTGTATGGCAAGAATTAGTGGCAGTGGACAGTGGCACCATCAAACTGGAATAATTTAATTTTAGTTATTAAAATAAGAGTATTGAATCTAAACTAAAATTATTCTTAACTCAACTAATCAATTTAAACAAAATCATCAAAACATGCTATAGCATTTACAATATCATCTGATCATAACAATACTACGTTGTAGCAAGTGAGCATTCATCATTCTTAAATCATGATAAGCAATCAAAGCACGAATCAATATATCTGTCAATCATCAAAGCTTTCAAGGCATCATATATCGCAGCATAAAGCCATCCATACTCATATACCTTAGCATAGTACCAAGATCAACTAGGCTACCAACAAGTCACATTAGCAAGTTATTCATGCCATATCATATCAAATATATATCTAGCCTTTCCTGGGCTCAAAATGCATGAAGATGAAATCTAGATACAAGACTATGGCCACCAACTAGGAGTATACAAAAAGTCATAACCATACTTGTGCTTTAGCTTGTCTTGCCTTGCCTCCAACTCAACGTAGCTTGCAATCTATTAACCATACTTAGTTTGGCGTTCATTTATCAAGATACATGTGATAAACAAGGCAAGAATCAAGGCATGTTCAAGGCACATTTCAAGCTTATCCAAGATGTCATTAGACATTCAACAAGCCCTTAGGCTAGTGAACCCTAGTTCATTATCACAATATATCATTCTTTAAGCATGATTCATAAAGTAGCCAATCTAGGCATTCAAGGTATTAAACATGTCATGAAATTTTAAGGCATTAAACATGTCACGTCATTTTAAGGCATTAAACATGTCATAGCATCATACAATCATACAAGGTCTAATACGCATTATGCATTTATCAAGCTTAGTGTGTACCATTCTTCCCTTAGTTAATTACCAAATATAATTTAATTCCATTTTCATAGCAACATCTAAATAAAGCATAATCATAATCAAGCTTGGTTAGGACCTAAGTCCCAACCCTATTGATAGCTACACTCACAAGAACTCCAAGCTAGTCTTGAATGCTAATCCCCTTGTTTCTTTCCTTTGTTTGCCCAGCCTTAATGCCCTCACAAGCCTCTTCTATCTCTTGGTCTACCATTACATGTATTAATAACACAAATACATTATTAGAATCCATCTATACATCACATAGAAGCCAACATTTTCACATTATACACTAAACTGCCATGTTTCAGGCAGTTTGGACACCCTTCAATATTTTGCTCATAACTTTCAGTATACATATTGGATTTTCAATTACTTCACATCCATATAAAGCTTATTTAACCAGATTTCTAACCATGTATAGCATATTTTTTTTATTATTTCTACATCTATACAGTTTAATGTTCGAAGTTAGGCGATTTTTCATGATCAAATCTGTCGATCTTGTGTTTTAACCCACTTTAGTGATATTTTCAACTTAGGACAATTGCTAGTTTATTTTATCCCCTTTTACCATTGTTTTCCCTGTTATTAAGGTGTCATTTACAGCCTTCATTTTGTTCATTTAAGTACTAATATTTTATTTTTAATCTAAAACAGTCCCTAATCACCAATTAAGTCCCAAACGTGACCAGTTTTGTTCTAACTCATTTTCCAGCAATCCTATGAACATTTTCATGCTTCCAAGGCCTCCATCCTATAGAAAATTCAATTTCCTACAACTTTGTCTTATGGAAATGTTTCCAGTTTTGCCTCTAACATGTTCAAAAACGTAGATTTCTACAGGTTGTTCTACTTGTACGAATCTGGGCAGTTTTGGTGTTCGAACATGTTTCTACTTTGTAATTTCAGTTTAAATTCAATAAAATCACTAATCCAGGAATTCATATGAGCAATCAAGCATCTAATCATAATTTTCTAGAATTCTAAGCTTCCATCAACAACTAATTTATACTAACACAATCAGGTAACATAGAAGAGCACTTATATGGAATTTCTTTTAACATGCATTTGAATATCCTATTCAAGCTTCTAATTTCCTTCAAGCTCTCACGATCTCTTCTTGTTTGAATACCAAATTTCCAGATTTCACTCTCTCATTTTTTTCTCCCTCCATTCGATGGAGAAGAATGTGATAATGCATGTGGAATATGGCAACAAAATTGTTGTCTCCCTCCCTTCATTAGGCCTCCTATTGGGTTCGATACTATCAAGCTAGAATCTACAGTTTCAGGTTTCAAGTTTGCTTTTAACACCATGGCAGAGCATATGAAAGAGTGAGTAGATCTCGAATCAATCAAAGCATAAGCAGGAATTGAGTTTAACTCTATTGTACCTGCGATTACATCGGGAGCTTCTTCCTCGAATGTGGTAAATACGAGCAGGAGCTCGAGATTCCTGATGTGTGGTGGCCGAGGATGGCCTTCTACCTTTACCTTGATTTCCCGAGTGAATAGGTTGGGGAGCTTTATTTCGAACATTTGGTGCTGAACTAACAACCACTAGAGATCTAGTATGAAGCTTGTTCGGATTCTGCGGACAATCCTTGATGTAGTGATCAGATTCTCCGCAAAGATAACACAGATTGGATTTGGTCCTACATTGACCCAAGTGATGTTTTTGACAGAATTTGCAAGTAGGAACTTGTGAAGCTTTGCCCATATTACTCGTACTATCAACATACATTGTTGGGGCTGAAGACTTGATTACCGACTGGGGTTTTGGTATATAATTATTCTTTTGGAAGTGAGTATGACTCGAAGTGTTTCCACCCGATTACTTAGGCTTTTTGGACTGCCATTGTGGTCGATCATCTTGCCTCGACCGCTTGTCTTTCCGAGATTGATAGTGCTTGCTGTTTTTCTGAAGCTCTCATCTTTGCTTCAGTGACAGTAGCTCGGTTGACAAGACTTTGAAAATCTGAGATCTTAAGGGCCGTGAAAATAGGGTTGAGTTCATCATTAAGGCTATCGATAAACATCTTGTACTTATCCGCCTCGGTTTTGATATACTCAGACCCGTACTTGCAGTACTTGCAAAATTCACTCACGTACTGTTCGATGGGTCTCCCGGCTTGTTTCAAATATAAGAACCGCTTCCAACGTTCAGCGAGATATTGATCACTAATGTATTTCTTTTTGAACTCGTCGAGAAAGAATTCCCAATTGACTTTTTCTGGAGGTACAATTAGAGTAGTGGTTTCCCACCAACTTAGTGCTTCGTCCGCAAGTAGCGCGATGGCACATTCGAGTTTGTGTTCATCTGAACAAGAGAGTTGTTTAGTGAGAATCTGAGTAGTGGCATCTAGCCAATATTCAACAACTTTGAGATTCGCCTCGTCAGTACCGGTGAAAGTGTAGGCCCAGTGTCGAGCGAGCTTGTCAATAGGAGCCCTAGATGGTACAAGAGCAGGTGTTGGAGCAGAAGAGTCTCGTTTTAAGGACATAACAAGCTGATCGAACACTTATTTAATGCTTTCAAGACATACTTGTTGCACCGGATTTGTAGCAGGGGCTGCCGTTTCTGGTTCGTTATTCCTTGGAGCTTCTTGCTCCCGTTCTTTACCCTTACGTGCGTTCGATGGTTCTTGAGCCATCCGAACACTCTCGCCCTCATTGGAGGACTCTACGGGACTTTCATCATCTCTCGCTAATCTTGTTTCAGACATGATTCTATATTGATAATCAAAGAAGAGTTGGTTAGGCAAGTGACAAGCTTAATCGAACATATCCAACTCCTTGGTGGCACATTAATTCCTATATGATGCAATAGACCCGGTTTAGTCTGAGGATCGACTAAACCAAAGCTCTGATACCAACAAATGTTACACCTCTCACCCGATTTAGTCGTAAACCGGATAAGAAGCGTTACTCAAGCAAGGAAAAACATGAACCAACAAAAACTTTTGCCTAACTTACCCCTAATAGGTAAGTCAGATTTCTAATCAAACAATCATCATATATCATAATACAATCAAACCATAACACTTGAACAACATGTACATGAATAAACTAACCATTTCAAATGCCAAGCAAACCATATATTAAACCCTGGCATTCTTAACTCAACTAATCAATTTAAACAAAATCATCAAAACATGCTATAGCATTTACAATATCATCTGGTCATAACAATACTATGCTGTAGCAAATGAGCATTCATCATTCTTAAATCATGATAAACAATCAAAGCACGAATCAATATATCTGTCAATCATCAAAGCTTTCAAGGCATCATATATCGCAACATAAAGCCATTCATACTCATATACCATAACATAGTACCTGGATCAACTATGCTACCAAACAAGTCACATTAGCAAGCTATTCATGCCATATCATATCAAATATATATCTAGCCTTTCCTAGGCTCAAAATGCATGAATATGAAATCTAGATACTAGACTATGGCCACCAACTAGGAGTATACAAAAAGTCATAACCATACTTGTGCTTTAGCTTGTCTTGCCTTGCCTCCAACTCAACGTAGCTTGCAATCTATTAACCTGTATTTTGGGAAGAATGAAAACGAGAGTGATAAGTACAGTTAAGTACTTAGTGAGGTAGCAACCTAAGCTAGGCGAGTTTATTCAAATTTTCAAGTGTATCTTATTCAAAAGAGACCTAGCTAGGTTCATGAAGATCAAGCCTATACAAGAATATAAGACATCCGAATAGTCTAGATCATGCAGCGCATTATATCATTTCATATATTTACTCAATCCATAGCCATGGCTTTTTCATATTCATGTGCGTACATATCACTAGTCAATTCCAAGCCAACATTACATATTATCATCAAGATCATAGATTCATAGCAACATCTCAAATGTCATGGCATATCCCAAGTTAAAATCAATGGATTCAATATTCATTTCATGTACATGTGATAGCAGCTTTGCATTATCAGGATTATACCATCCAATTCAAGTATAAGCTCAAGTCAAGTTTCATTTCAAATTCATAGGATATCCAAGCTTTGCTGTAGCAATATTAGATAATCAATTCAAGTTTAGGCCTTGGTATGTATTCAAGTCTAGGTAATCGAGTCACCAACCTAACTGTCGCCAATTCAAGATGCACTGTACTGCTGGTCATATCCCTCCTACTGTCGCCAGTTAAAGGCCTTAGCCCGGTCCGTAGACCACCCAACACACAAATGAGCTCAAGACTCTATGGCATGGCATCCTACCTATGACTCACTAGCTACCAAGGCATCATTTAGTTTGGTGTTCATTTATCAAGATACATGTGATAAAAAAGGCAAGAATCAAGGCATGTTCAAGGCACATTTCAAGCTTATCCAAGATGTCATTAGACATTCAACAAGATCAGGGAGCCCTTAGGCTAGTGAACCCCAGTTCATTATTACAATATATCATTCTTTAAGCATGATTCATAAAGTAGCTAATCTAGGCATTCAATGTATTAAACATGTCATGGCATTCAGGGCATTAAACATGTCACGTCATTTTAAGGCATTAAACGTGTCATAGCATCATGCAATCATACAAGGTCTAATACGCATTATGTATTTATCAAGCTTAGTGTGTACCATTCTTCCCTTAGTTAATTACCAAATATAATTTAATTCCATTTTCATAGCAACATCTAAATAAAGCATAATCATAATCAAGCTTGGTTAGGACTTAAGTCCCAACCCTATTGATAGCTACACTCACAAGAACTCCAAGCTAGTCTTGAATGCTAATCCCCTTGTTTCTTTCCTTTGTTTGCCCAACCTTGATGCCCTCACAAGCCTCTTCTATCTCTTGGTATACCATTACATGTATTAATAACACAAATACATCATTAGAATTCATCTATACATCACATACAAGCAAACATTTTCACATTATACACTAAAATACACTGTTTCAAACAGTTTGGACACCCTTCAGTATTTTGCTCATAACTTTCTGTATACATATTGGAATTTAAATTACTTTACATCCCTAGAAATCTTATTCAACCAGCTTTCTTACCATGTATAGCACATATTATTATCATTTCTACTTCAATACAGTTCAATGTTTGAAGTTAGGCGATTTTCCATGATCAAATCTGTTGATCTTGTGTTTTAACCCAGTTTAGTGATCTTTTCAACTTAGGACCCTTGCTAGTTTATTTTATCTCTTTTTACCATTGTTTTCCTTGTTTTTAAGGTGTCATTTCCAGCCTTCATTTTGTTCATTTAAGTACTAATATTTTATTTTTAATCTAAAATAGTCCCTAATCACCAATTAAGTCCCAAACATGACATGTTTTGTTCTAACTCATTTTCCAGCAATCCTATGAACATTTTCATGCTTCCAAGACCTCCATCCTATAGAAAATGCAATTTCCTACAATTTTGTCCTATGGAAAATTTTCCAGTTTTGCATTTAACATGTTCAAAAACGCAGATTTCTACAAGCTGTTCTACTTGTACGAATCTGGGCAGTTTTGGTGTTCGGACATGTTTCTACTTGGTAATTTCAGTTTAAAATCACTAATCCATCAATTCATATGAACAATCAAGCATCTAATCATAATTTTCTAGAATTCTAAGCTTCCAACCAGAACTAATTTATACTAACACAATCGGGTAACGTAGAAGAGTACTTACATGGAATTTCTTTTAACATGCATTTGAATATCCTATTCAAGCTTCTAAATTCCTTCAAGCTCTCACAATATCTTCTTGTTTGAATACCAAATTTCCAGATTTCACTCTCTTATTTTTCTCTCTCTCTCCATTCGGTGGAGAAGAATGTGATAATGCATGTGGAATATGACAACAAAATTGTTGTCTAACTTACCTCCTAGCCAAGTGTCCCACTTTGTAATTAAGGTGGTGATACTTGGTTAGTTTTATAACCAAGGGAAATGATCCATTAATTAATCAACACTTTATTTATACTATATATCATATTATTATAAGGTTTAATCTAATATAAATTTCATTATCTTATAATATAATATAATTTACATGTTAATTTCTATTATAACCATAAGCTTATATATATACCTACAGCCCTTAGAAACATTTGCCACAACATATAATCATGGAACAATAATTTCTATAGCATACGAACATTAAACATATTTTCCATAGCATATAATCATGACACATTTTTTTAACAATTCTACTAGGCTAGAATTTGAGGTATTACAAGGATCCCCAAATGAACTTTGCAGTGATTTTATTCAATGCAGATGCCACCACTTCGTGCATTTGAAATAGCGAAAAAGTATACTAGTAGGTTTGATAACACGAATTTTACCAATGTTATACGCTTCCACAAAAATACTTTTGTTTTCTTTTCCAACCACACAAATACTTCTAAAATTTATCAATTATGGGCTTCTACAAAACAACCGAGTTTCAGACATTACCTAACGGGAGGTCCATGTAAATCGTGGGGAGCTAGTCATTATTGTAATTGATTGAGGCTTCCCATTCTTTAACAAATGAGTTCTCCACTCCCATCCCAAATAATTTTGTTTTCTTCATGTTTAATCTCAACCTTGATGCTAGCTCAAAGATTCTAAGAATCTTTTTTTATGTTGCTGACGTACTCCTTCTTAGCATCTAAAAAACCATCAAGTCATTTGTAAATTACAGATGTGAAATACTCAATCCATTATCACTAATTGACGCTCCTTGACTAACCCCAAAACCTCCGCCTTGCTAAGGGATAAGCTTAAAGCTTCCCCGACTAAATTAAACTGTAGAGGAGATAGGGGAACACCTTGTCTCAAACCCCTTTTGATGTTGAACTTGTTTGTAGGTGACCCATTTACAAGGAAAGAAATAGAAGCACTAGACACTCACAAGTTAATCCATCTTCTCCACTTGGTTCCGAAGCCCATTTTTTTGCATAATGAAGTCCAAGAAAGACCAATTGACAGTGTCATAGGCTTTTCTAAAGTTTGCTTTAGAGACAATAGACTTTTTTTCCTTCGAGATAGGTCATCCAGGATTTCATTTGCTATAAGTGCGCAGTCTGCGGCTTGTTTCCCTGGGATGAAAGAAAATTGAAACTCTCCAAAAACTTCATTTATGCACACACAGAGTCTTTTTGATAACACTCGTGCAACAATTTTGTACAGGTTCCCAACTAGAGAAATAGGTCTATAATCATCAACACATTCTGGGGTAGCATTTTTAGGGATTAATGCAAGGAAAGAATGATTAGTTGATTTGTAATGCCCCGAGTTTAGGGTTTGAAAGGTAATTGGGTTTGGTTTAAGACTGGTTCGGGTTAGTTGGTTCGGTTTATGCTAGTTTCAGAGTTATTTTCAATAAATGATTTTAAAGGCTTTAAATGATGACAAAAGGGGTGCAAATTATTTTAGGAGAATATTGTTTTGGTAAAATATTTTTAAAAGGGTTTTTAAATAATAAAAATGGATTTTTGGGGAAAAGCTGTCATCTTTAAACCAAATATCACGTTATTTTCTCTCCTAAGCTCTTATCCATTTTCCCTTCATCCAAACAACTTCTCCATTCAAGATTTCAAAGGTAATCTTTATTTTACTTTGATTTCCTCTTTATCAAACTTCTTATTGATGAAATCTTTCCAAAACCCAATTGTTTCTTCATGGTTCCTAATGCTTTTTACTTGAAAAGAGGTGATTGATGGAATTTCCGTTTGGGTTTTGTTTTGATGGGTTTGTGGATGATAATAAATGTATTTTTGATGTTATATAATGGTTAAATGATGGCTTGATAATATAAAACCCAAAACTAGTTGAAATGGTAGTGTTTAAGGTTGAAGTTCTTGAGTTTTTTGCTTGCTTTTGTGAAGAATCAATGGCTGATGGTTTCTTGCCTTTGGGTTGATGTTTTTAGTTGTTAATAGATGTGATATTGATGATAATCTTGCTAGGTTTTAGTTGGAATTCGTTTTGAGTTGATTTATTGATGTTTTCGGTTGATTTTAGATATGAATTGATGAGCGATTGTTGCTAGATGATGGGTTTTTTCCTTGCAGCAAGTTAAGAGGCTTGGAATCACTCTAAAACTCTGTTTTGAATTGATTAGAAGCAGGGGAATTTGATTTGGGAACTTCGGACGCGATATCGGATAATTCGGAGGCTTAATTTGGGTGTTCGACTAACTTTTATGTAGTGCTGGTGAGTGGAATTGTTTTATAAAGCCTTAACATGGTTAAGGACAAGGTTTTGGGGGGTTTAGGTTGAGCTTGAAAAGCTAATCTAAGCTCAAGAGTAAGTTTAGTTTTTTTCTCCTTTGTTTTTGGCTTTTTACTTTGATTTTGTTGAGCCCATTTATATCTTGTTGCAAATGATGAAGTTTACTGTTTTCATATGTGTTGAGATGTTAAGATGACAAAACATGTAAATCTCATGTTTTGATTTGTTTTATGAAGAGTTATATGTTGTTGAGTACATGCTATGCATGGAAATGTGTATGAAATGGGATGAGAATTATTATGCTTGTGGCCTTGCAAAATAGTGGGTAAGTGTTGGCCTTGATGAGTATATTGACACTTGTTGAGATTCTTATTACCGGACATAATTGGTCGACCAATAGGATGAGAGTGCACTATAATGGTAAAATTCGTGTATGGCCTTAGTGATGTTACATTCCACTAAGAAGGAGTACGGTGATGGGCATTCCACCGGAAGCTTATATTTGCTAGACGTTGTGAGCACGGTGATGGGCATTCCACCAAAAGTTGTCTAGTTTTCTTGATTACGGTGATGGGCATTCTACCGAACGTCGAGTAAAAGTGCTAAAATGTCAATATACTCATGTGACTCAAATTTCTCTTTATGATTTATTGTGTTGACGTTGTTGTTAAGTTTGAGTTATATGTTTCCATGTTATTATGGATGTTATGCCTTGATTTGTAATTCAAGCATGTGGTAGTTTGAGCATGTTATGTTGGAGGTTTATGTTTGAGAAATGATTTGTGAAATGACTTTGTTTTCAAAAGCAAGCAAAATGGTTTAAAACTGCATTATTATTATTGTCGTTGTTGTTTTTGTTTGAGCACTGTTCACTAAACATTCTTGCTTACGCTCTCTTTTCCCAACAATGCAGATCCGTAAACCATTCGTGGTATCAAGAAAGCAAGGAGTGGTCCAAGAGTTTACATTTTTGCTCAAGTATGGTTTTGGCATCAAATAATAGTATGTTAGCAATTGGATAGGACCTTTATGTTTTAGGGAGGGTTGTTTTGAGACTCCCTATGTTGAGACATGTATATGATGCCATTTTGGTCTTGTTTGTGACCTTTTTATGTTGGTGGATGGTTTGGTTTTAAGTTTGGCTTTTTATGTGGTTGCTTAGACATGTTGGATGCCTAAAGTTTTCCTTATATGCTAAAAGTCTTCTTTTTATGTTTTAATGCATTGTGGTTGGTTGTGCTAGGATCCTTTGCCTTTAGAATGGTTGCTTGTGATGTTACCATGTTGTAAGAATCATGTTTGAGTGTTTTAAGTTGCTGCAGTGAGTATGTTTCGGGTATGTGATTTGAAACAGTTGCTACCATTTCGAAACGGTATGCATATTTGGCCTAGATGTTTCGAAACACATAAGGGTCGTTCCGAGACCCCAAGGCCATTTTTAGGTCTTTATCGAAACACGAGGTCATTTCGATACGCCTCTATTGTATCTGAGGCGGAGGAATCGTTCTAGGCATGAGGGTTTTGAAACAAGTGAGCCCTGTTTCGGTACGTTTTGCTACTAGAATTGGTAGTTTTGAAACAGGCTTGGTTTGTTCCAAAACAGGTGTTTGTTTTGTTAGATTTAGACTATTTTGAAGTTTTGTCTCTTTGCATTTTGGTCTCTAATCGATGTAAAGGCCAATTGGATTTCAAATCGATGTCCGATTGTGGCGAGGTTTTAACCGTTGCTTGCACGAACGTGTAGGATTAATATGATGCCTCTAGAAAAGATAAAAAGTTAATAAGAGGTTGTGAAAGGGTTGCTAATCGAAGGGAAATCTTAGCGGGTTTTTCTTCGATTTTCCCTGTGTATCTCACTTGGTTCGGTCTTGCGACTAGATCGGGCTAAGAGGGTTACATTTGTTGGTATCAGAGCCAAGTTTTACGAATGTTGGTAAGGTAAGTGAGTTAAGTTTTGTGATGGTTTGGTTGTTGATTGTAATGCACGGTGTTTGTGAGCATGTTCTTGGGTTTTAAATTGTTTGGAGTGTAGATAAAGGCACCCATTGCTATAATACTATTAGTGAAAAGCGGTTTTGATTAAAAGACTTGAGCATCTTGGAATCCTTGATTTTTGCTAACCCAAATCATTCATGTTGTTTATGTTTGTTGTTATTAAATTGCATCTCTTGTAAGGATGAGGCTGAGGTGAGAGCCTAGAGTGGGTAATCAAGGAGCCGAGAATGTTGAGAATGTGAATGAAGAAAGATTTTATGGCTTTGGTACAAGGCAATATGATAGTATCTGAGTACGAGGTACAATTTGTACATCTGAGTCAGTATGCTTCTAAGTTGGTTCCCACTGAGAGGGTACAATGTGAACGTTTCCTATATGGCTTGGTTCAGGAGGTGAAGACCTTTATGTTGGCTTTAGATTATGTGGACTTTGATGTTTTTGTCACTAGGGCCAAGGATATCGAACAGAGCTTGGGATTGACTACTCGTGGTGGTGGATCTAGTTCAAGAAAAAGGTCTGCCGAAGGGGATAGAGACCATGCCAAGAGGCACAAGGATAGGAGGTACCAGCCTGACCATAGGCATGGAGGTTATAACCCGAGATGTGGCCATCAGGATCAAGGAGCTATTGTTCACACTCTTGAGTGTGCTAAATGCAGAAGACGTCATTTCGGTGAGTGTTGGGGTAATTATGGCTCATGTTGGAACCGTGGGTCTCGAGCACATATGAGACGTGATTGTCCACATCCAGCTAGAGATAGTGTGAAACCAAAATTGATTTTGATATAACACCTAGACTTATGGACTAATTTGTGAAACATAAATTTTTAAGTACTTTTCAAAGTCTCACTTTTGACAAGTCTTTTTGAACAAAACTATATCTCAAGACAATTTTTTCTTAAATGATCAAAATTTTCTAAGTTTTTCTATGTATTTTCAAGCCCAACTTCAGCAAAACGCCCAGGCGTATCGATACCCTTAGGCGTATCGATATAGTTTTTAGTCACTGGAATTTTAATAGACCATAGCGTACCGATACAATATTACCCTATATCGATATGATATTCATCTGGGCAAGACTTTAAATGATACCATACTGGTACGCATTGTAACTGTATCGATACAGTTTGCTTATCTTAGCAAAATCTTTGCATTTAATTTTCGACTGTTGGCTTGTCAGTTAGTTGGTATCCTAAAATTTAAATGACTGTTATACCATACCGATATGCTAAGTATGCGTACCGATACGCTTTTTATCGAAACCAAAGTTGGGATTCTAGTGAGCAAATTCTGTATCGATACGCCCTTCCGTATCGATACGCCCCTTAAAAACCGTACCAATACGCCTTCTAAGCGTATCGATACGCGTTGTTTTTAGTCACAATAGCTCTTTCTTCTTTGAGACATGTACCGATATGCCCCCAAGCCGTACCGATATGGTAGGTAGCTGAGCTGCATTTATTGCGGGAAATTGCATCCCAACGGCTCTATTGATGATCCCAACTACCCAAACGGCTAGAATTCAATGCAAGGGTATAAAAACAAGTCTCAATTGAACAAGCAACAACTATTGAACCTACAAGCAACATCAAAAAACTCAAATCCAAACTTTGTACCTTTAAAGTCAACTTCTTGTACCCAACTCTTGTATCTTCATTGTAATCTTTTATTGTGAGTTGGGGGAGTGTGAAATTGTAATTGGGTAAACAATTATCCTTTGAGAAGAACTTTTAGAGTTTACCAAATACTTTTCTTTGTAAAAGTGAGTGGATTAAGATTTGGGTAGAAAGCTTAATCAAATTGTAAGGTTTCCTCCTCATCCAAGAAAAGGGGAAGAATTCAAGTAGTGAATTGGTTGAAAATCCTTAGTGGGAGCTAAGGTAGTGGATGTAGAGTTCGTTTGGAGAACTTGAACCACTCTAATTGCCTTGTGTTACATTTTAATTTTTCCAAATTTTCACCCACCAATTTTTTATTGCCAATTCACCCCCCTCTTGGCCATTTGCAATTGTGTGATCAACTCAACAATTGATATCAGAGCTACACTCATTGGAAGGATTACAACCCTCTTGAGTCGATTCTAGGAGAGTTTGATCAACAACTAGTCAAGCAATGGCATCCACCTACAATTCCAACCTTTACGAGTCTCAATCTACCACCAAGCCACCATTCTTCAATGGGGATAACTACCCATATTGGAAGAATAGGATGAGGCTCTTCATCAAGTCTACAGAGTACATGGTGTGGGATGTGGTTGAAGAAGGTCCATACATACCAATGAAGAGAGACGGTGAAGGAAGACTTGTCCCAAAGGTCAAAGTCGAAATGACCGAAAATGATCGAAGAAGGATGAAAGTAAATGATAAAGCTCTTCATGTCATCTTTTGTACGCTTGGTCCGTATATCTACTCCAAGGTGTCTTTGATCGAGAATGCCAAGGAAGTTTGGGACACCCTCGAGACAACATATGAGGGAACTAGCAACGTCAAGGAAACAAAAATCGGGCTACTCAATCTAAGCTACAAAAATTTCAAAATGGATCCTGGTGAGAGTGTTTCCAAGATGTTTGATCGATTCTCGGTCATCGTCAATGGATTGAAGGGTTTCAGTGAGATCATCCCCGAAGACAAGCTAGTGAGGAAATTGTTGTACTCTCTTCCGGAATCAAGGGATAGCAAGAGAATGACTATTATTGAAGTTCGAGATTTGAAGACTCTCAAGCTAGATGCTCTTGTTAGATCTCTTCTCACCCATGAGAACATGAAGAAGGGAAGACTCTCAAAGCTCAAGTAGTAACTTGGAGTGATGAGGAGTCATCTGAGAAGGAGGAGGAAGTGGCTAAACTTTGTCTCGTGGCCATTGATGATGAACCAAAGGTAAACCTTAACTCATCTAATTTTTATTTTACCTATGATGAACTTCAAGATGCTTATGATGAATTGCAAGAGGTTTATGATGAGTTTGTTGCAAAATATAAGGAGTCTATTTGAGTAACAAGAAGAACATTTCCGATTTAAAAACTCAAAATGAATCTATTTCAAAAACTAACTCGGAATTGGAAAAGAAGGTTTTGTACTTAGTAAATCTTTCTAATGATCTTAAAAAAAACCTTGATCTTGAAAAACTTCTTTTCAATTTTCAAGATTATCACACAAAGGAAGTGGATAATCTTAAAACATCTAATGCTATTCGGAAAAACCATTTTGAAAAGGGAAATTCTACTAAATCCTAATATGTAAAAAGAAAAACTTTTGTTCCCAAACAAAGAAATTTTTCTAAGCAATCTAGAGGTCAAAGGATTAGGAGTGTTTGAGTTCCTAAGGAACTCATTATTTCTAATAACATGGATGCTATTGTTTCTTGGATTCCTAAGGGAACCAAGGTTTTGAGGGTTAACACACATGGACCCAAAATGATTTGGGTACCAAAAATCAAAGCCTAATTTCTTTGTTTGTAGGGGGAGCATTGCTACAAGGCCAAAGCTTCAAGCCAAAAATCATGGTACTTTGATAGTGGATGCTCAAGACACATGACCGGTGACAAGAGTAGATTCTTAGAACTAAAGCCAAAGAGTGGTGGAGTGGTAACTTTCGGTGACAACTCCAAAGGCCACATTGAAGGAATAGGCTCCATTGGTAATCACTCTTTTATTTTCATTGAAAATGTCTTGTATGTCAACGGTCTTAAACACAATTTATTGAGAATTAGTCAATAGTGTGATAAGGGTTTTAATGTTTTATTTGATAAAAGTGGTTGCAAAATTGTGAACATTAAAACAAATCAATTGATGCTCATAGGGCATAGAATATGCAATATTTACATGGTGCATTTAGATGACATACATACATCTCATACATGTTTAGTTGCACACGATGAACATGACTCATGGCTTTGGCATAGAAAATTAGGACATGCTAGCATTAGTGTTTTAGAAAAATTGATTTCTCTTGATCCAGTTAGAGGTTTACCCAAACTTAAATTCTCTAACGATAAAATTTGTGATGCATGCTTTAAGGGTAAACAACATAGAACCTCATTTAAATCCATTAATGATGTCTCTACTAGTAGATGTTTACAATTAATTCATATGGATCTTTTTGGGCCTATTAGGACTATGAGCTTAGGTGGTAAATCACATGTCTTTGTACTTGTTGATGACTATTCTATGTTTACTTGGGTTCTATTCTTAAGTACAAAAGATGAAGCTTTAGAAAAATTCATCATATTATCTAAAATAACTCAAAATGATCTTGAGCTTAAAATTTCTCACATTAGAAGTGATCATGGAACCGAGTTTCAAAATCTAGGTTTTGAAGAGTTTTTAAATGAAAATGAGATTAGCCATAATTTTTCCGCACCTCACACTCCTCAATAAAATGGAGTAGTTGAGAGGAAATGACTAGAATCATGCTTTGTGAAAATAATTTACCTAAATATTTTTGGGCAGAAGCCACAAATATCGCTAGCTACATTATAAATCGAGTAATGATTAGGCAAATTTTGAAGAAAACAACATATTAGATTTTAAAATCTAAAAAGCCTAACATTATCTATTTTCATCCATTTGGTTGCAAGTGTTTTGTTTTAAATAATGGAAAAGACAACTTAGGTAAATTTGATGCTAAAAGTGATGAAGCTATTTTCTTGGGGTATTCTTTAAACTCTAAAGCCTATCGTGTAGTTAATAAAAGAACATTAGTAGTAGAAAAGTCTATACATGTTGTTTTCGATGATAACCTCCTTCCGAGGAAGGAATCTTGTGATGATGATGATGTAGGGATCCTTGATGCCATTGATGGAGGACAAACGTCAAAGGTGGATGAGATTCCAACTAAAGAAGAAGATGCACAAGATCCACCTCTTGAAGCCTTGAAGGACTTGGCTCTTGAGGAAAATGAGGTATCTTACCCAAGGGAGTTCAACTATGTTGCATTTCTTGGGTGATCCATCCAAGGGGGTAACTACTAGATCCTCTCTCAAATTAATGAACCATGTTGCATTTCTTTCATGCATTGAGCCTAAAAATATCAAAGAAGCATTAAAAGATTATTTTTGGATTTTGGCCATGCAAGAGGAATTAAATCAATTTGAGAGAAGTAACATTTGGACATTAGTTGAAAGGCCTAGTAATCAATCTACTATATGAACTAAATGGGTCTTTAGGAATAAACTAGATGAGAGTGGTAACATAGTGAGAAACAAGGCTAGGCTTGTTGCTCGAGGTTACACTCAAGCAGAGGGAATTGATTTTGATGAAACATATGCACCCATAGCTAGGATGGAAGCCATTAGGATGCTTTTGGCATTTACATGTTACCATAATTTCAAGCCTTTTTTCAAATGGATCTGAAAAGTGTCTTTCTAATCGGTTTTATAAATAAAGAAGTGTATGTTGAACAACCACCGGTTTTTGGGGACTCAAAATTTCCAAATCATGTGTTTAAACTAACTAAAGCACTTTATGGTTTAAAACATGCTCCTAGAGCTTGGTATGAAAGACTTTCAAACTTTTTAATTGAAAAAGGTAAGGTGGACACTACACTTTTCATAAAAAGATATAGTAATGACATTTTAGTAGTACAAATTTATGTTGTTGATATCATTTTTGGTTCTACTAATGAATGTTATTGCAAAGAATTTTTTAAGCTACTGCAAGGTGAGTTCGAGATGAGCATGATGGGGGAGCTCTCATTCTTTTTGGGACTCCAAATCAAACAAAGGGAGGATGGCACCTTCATAAATCAAGCTAAGTACATGAACGATATGCTCAAAAAGTTCGGCTTGGAGAATGTAAAGCCTTAAGCCACACATATGAGCTCTTCCATAAAGCTTGACAAAGATGAATGAGGTAAGTGTGTGGATTCTAAGCTTTATAGATCCATGATAGGTTCTTTGCTTTACCTTACCGCAAGTAGACCAGATATCATGTTTAGTGTTTGCTTGTGTGCTAGGTTTCAAGCTAGTCCTAGAGAATCACACTTAGTTTCCATTAAGAGAATTTTTAGATACCTTAGAGACACACCTAACTTAGGCCTTTGGTATCCTAAGGATTCTTCCTTTAGCCTTCATGCTTATTCGGATGCGGATTATGGAGGATGTAAGATAGATAGGAAAAGTACCTTCGGAACATGCCAATTCTTAGGTAGTATGTCAATTCCTAGAGAATCACACTTAGTTGCCATTAAAACTTGTTCTTATGTCATACACATGCATTTAGGAACGTTTTGTGAAATCAATAAATTGATTTTGATATAACAAATGATTTAAGGACTAAATTGAAAATGGAAAATGAATTTTTAAGTCCTCAAAACCTCTCTATGTATTTAAAGAAAAATGTCTAAGTCAAAACCTCAACTTGTCAAATATTTTCTAAGTGTTTATCAAGCCAAAACAGTGATTTTCGAGTCACCGTTTCAGAACAGCCTTTGGGCATTTCAAAACAGTTTGAAACTATTAACCTCTGTTTTGGAACGTGTTTCGAAACGGATGAAGAACATCATAACGGTTTTATCCGTTTCGATGTGGCAGTATCGAGATGACCTCACACGTTTCAAAACGGAATTAAAACTTGGTTTTAAAATATGATCGTTGAAGTTTTTATAACTGAATTTAAAATTATCGTTAAGGCCTATCGAAACGCTTCTAAGCCGTTTCGATACAGGCTTTGACCGCGACAAAGTGTTTCGAAACAAATTTCGAAACGGGCTCTTAGCGTATCGAAACGATCGTGTCTATTTTGGTACGGTCTATTTATTACACCCCCAACAACTCTTTCTATTTTGGTCTGTTTCGAAACAAGGTCAGGCGTTTTGGAACGGGTAGTTGCAGACTGCATTTATGGAGGGAAGATAACATCACAACGGCTATATTGATGAATGCAACAACCCCAACGGCTAGAATTCAATGAAAAGGTATAAAAGGGACCTCTAAAAGCATCAGCAACAACTATTGATCTCCAAAGAATTATCCAAACATCAAATCCAAGAAATTGTGCTAAAATCCCATTATTTCTTGTAAACCCCAATTGTGAAATTTGTAATTCCCATTCTTATTTGTTCAATTGGGTTGAGTGCTTGTAAAAGGGCTACATTTTGTATTGAGAGATACTAGTTTTAGCCTTTATCTTCTTTGTATTTCTTGAGTGAGGATTGGGTCAAATTTTGGGTAGAAAATTTGACCGATATTGTAAAGGTTACCTCCTTAGCCTAGAAAAAGGGAAGAACAATTAGTGGATTATTGGAAAATCCTTAGTGAAGCTAAGGTAGTGGATGTAGTGTTCGATTGGAACTTGAACCACTCTAAATCCTCTTGTCTAGCATTTTTAATTTTCCACTCCACCACCAAAAGTTCTAAAAATCCAATTCACCCCTCTCTTGGCTTATATCGTTTCATTGATCCACTCAACACGTTTGAAGTTGGATTTTTTAACCTAAAATTGTCAAAAATGCCTCATCTGGTAAAGGCGTATCGATACTGCTGAAAGCATATCGATACGACCCTGCGTATCAATACTGATAAGTCAAGGGAAGTGATACAGGTCAATCTGTACCGATACGGTCCCGCGTATCGATACGATAATTACATCGAATTAAAAAATTAGGGCAAACGCGTATCGATACACTTTAAAGGCGTACCGATACGGTCTCGACGGAGAGTTTAATTAGGGCTGTTTTAACAAAACTCTTCAAAAAATTAAAAACCCCTTTTTCTCTCTACAAACCGTAGCCGCGTCTCTCTATAAAACCCCCCCTCAATCCTTCAATTTTTTCCATCAATCTTAAAAATTCGTTGAGGGTTTTTGATCTCCACGTCAAAGCTAAGGTTTGTCAACAATCTTGTGCATTCACATCAACACATTCATCCAATCTAACAAATCAAGGTATAAACTTTTTCTTTTATATTTTCTTATTTTTGTTTGTTTTTTATAATTGTTTCAACATAGTTTTTGTACAAAACATATATTTATAACATGGGTTTTAAATTTTTTACCAAAAATTTTCAAAATCAAATTGTTTTTCATTCGAATATATTTTTCACATCGTATTTTTTTAATTTGTTTTTAAATTCTTCTTTAACAAATCTCTTCTATTATATGTGTATATATTTTTAACATTAAAATTGTCTTTTAAAATTACCTTGATCTATTAGAATTTATTGGTTTGAATGAGATGTTAATTGCATACATATTCGAATCGTTTTGATGTTTTTCAGGGTTATGGCACCCAAAAAGAGAGCTAGACGTCACCTTGCCACTTTCGATCCTATTGATGATGAAGAAGGTAACCCTAAATCAAATGTCCCTTATATTCTCCAATGTAGTTTTCCTAACCCTTCGGATATGTCTCGTTACAAACTCTTTCAAGGTTTAACTCTTAGGGAAGAACGTATCGTGTCTCTCCTATTTTTAAACTTCGGCCGGTTTAAATTTCAATATCTCCCTTTGATTAGGCAATTGAAATTTATTAACTTTTTAAATCTTCCTCCCATTCTCTATAGGAACTTGGTCATTATCTTCTTTTCAAATGCTATGTGTATTCATGATGAGGCTAGAGAACATGTTGTTGCAATTGAGTCATATGTAATGGGCAAAACCGTTAAAATTGATCAAGATGTTTTTTGCAAGGCTTTTGGTTTTGAAAACGTAGGAATTGATGATGAAAATTCCTTAGGTCAAGGTCCTCTAGGTTCCGTAAAAGTCTTAAATGCTCAGGACCGAGTCCTTCATCTTATCATTACTTGGTTTTTGCGTCCATCGGGAGGGAAATTTTCCACAATTCGTCAAGTCGATGATTTTTGGCCTAGGTGCTTTAGGGAGGGTCAACGTCCAAACCTTTGTCAAATTATGTTTGCCGACCTTGTCTATTTCGTTCAACACCGTCACACTGACCATATAAAATCCTTTTACTACTCTACGGCGTTGAGTTTCCTATTCCATTCCCTTGAAATTGATTGTTCACATGATTTTCCCGAACCCCTTGGCCAACCTATCAATGAATGTTCCCTCTCTCGTGCTCATTTCTTCTATGTTAACAATGAATGGGTTCATGTCCCTCATGCTCCTCAACAAGATGATCCGGTTGATGCTCCACATGCTTCTTCAAGCTCTCAACGTGCTCCGATTGTGTCTTCCTCCATGGACAATCTAATGACATTCCTCAATGAGAAGTTCACAAACATGGAAGTCGAGTTTGTCGCCATTGACACTCGATTCACATCCTTGGAAGATCGAGTCAAAGGTATTGACACTCGGTTCACATCTTTGGAAGATCAAGTTAAGGGCTTTGACACTCGGTTCACATCGTTGGAGGATCAAATGAAAGCCATCGCTCTTCAACAAAACTCCATGGATGTCTCTCTCACCGCCTTCCATGGTGCGTGGCTTAACCAAAATAGGAGGAATCAACCTACTCGAGACGATGAGGATGAAGAGGACGAAGAAGATGATGATGATGGGGACGAGTAGCTTTTTGCATATCATCTCATGTCATTTAGTTTCTTTCGTTTTCGCACCTATGTTTAGTACTTTATGCCTTTTATTTATGTTTTAAGATCTAAGTTTGGATTTATAACTTTGAACTATTATGTTGCTTTTAATTTGAAGTTTGCTTTGAATTTCATCATATTGTTGTTGCTATTATCCTTGTGCTTATGTTTGATCTAACAAAAAGGAGGAGAAGGATTATAGAGCCATTTTTGAAAACTTAAAATTGATTTTGAAAATTCCATCTTAAACTAAGGGGTAGTAAGCTTTTCAAAAGTTTCAAAAACTTAAAATTTATATGTGGTTTTGTTATATCAGAAAGGGGGAGATTGTGAAACCAAAATTGATTTTGATATAACACCTAGACTTGTGGACTAATTTGCAAAACATAAAATTTTAAGTACTTTTCAAAGTCTCACTTTTGACAAGTCTTTTTGAACCAAACTACATCTCAAGACAAATCTTTCTTAAATGATCAAAATTTTCAAAGTTTTTCTATGTATTTTCAAGCCCAACTTCAGCAAAATGCCCAGGTGTATCGATACACTTAGGCGTATCGATACAGTTTTTAGTCACTGAAATTTAAATAGACCATAGCGTACCAATACAGTATTACCCCGTATCGATACGATATTCATCTGGGTAAGACTTTAAATGATACCGTACCGATACGCATTGTAACCGTATCAATGCGGTTTGCTTATCTTTGCAAAATCTTTTCATTTAATTTTCGACCGTTGGCTTGTCAATTAGTTGGTATCCCAAAATTTAAATGACCGTTATACTGTACCGATACGCTAAGTATGTGTACCAATACGCTTTTTATCGAAACCAAAGTTGGGATTCCAGTGAGCAAATTCTGTATCGATACGCCCCTTAAAAACCGTACTGATACGCCTTCTAAGTGTATTGATACGCGCTGTTTTTAGTCACAATGGCTCTTTCTTCTTTGAGACAGGTACCAATACGCCCCCAAGCCGTACCGGTACGGTAGGTAGCTGAGTTGCATTTATTGCAGGAAATTGCATCCCAGCGGCTCTATTGATGATCCCAACTACCCAAACGGCTAGAATTCAATGCAAGGGTATAAAAACAAGTCTCAATTGAACAAGCAACAACTATTGAACCTACAAGCAACATCAAAGCACTCAAATCCAAACTTTGTACCTTTAGAGTCAATATCTTGTACCCAACTCTTGTATCTTTTATTGTAATCTTTTATTGTAAGTTTGGGGAGTGTGAAATTGTAATTGGGTAAACAATTATCCTTTGAGAGGAACTTTTAGAGTTTACCAAATACTTCTCTTTGTAAAAGTGAGTGGATTAAGCTTTAGGTAGAAAGCTTAATCAAATTGTAAGTTTTCCTCCTCATCCAAGAAAAGGGGAAGAATTCAAGTAGTGAATTAGTTGAAAATCCTTAGTGGGAGCTAAGGTAGCGGATGTAGAGTTCGTTTGGAGAACTTGAACCACTCTAATTGCCTTGTGTCACATTTTAATTTTTCCAAATTTTCACCCACCAAAATTTTTATTGCCAATTCACCCCCTGTTGGCCATTTACAATTGTGTGATCAACTCAACAGATAGACATGCTCTGGTTCGAGCAGTTGAGCATCATAGAGGCTGTGGGCGCGGTCGAGGTAACTTTCAGCGTAGGGATGGTGGTCAAAGAAATGTTGATCATGTGGTTGTTGTACAACTCGAGGGTGGTGGACCAGCTAGAGTGTATGCGCATCGCGAGGGCAGGAATGATACATATGTAATTGCAGGTAACTTCTCATTACAGTCTTTGACTTTGCTTTCTTTGATGGATTCTGGCTCTACACATTCGTACATTTTGCGTGAGCATGCGAAGTTGTTGGATATACCGTATGAGATATTAGATGTGGGAATGAATGTTACAAGTTCTTTTGGTGAGACTGTTGTGGTTAGGAAAATATATAGAATATGTCCTTTGATGGTTCAAGGTCATGTGTTTCTAGTAGATATGATGGAATTTCCGTTTTATGGTTTTAATGTGATTTTGGGTATGGATTGGCTTGTAGAACATAAGGGTAAGGTAGATTTTGAGACACAGCGAGTTTCCTTGAGGCTCATAGATGATTATGAGGTAATAGTAGTGGGTGAGAACATTAAGTTCTTGTCTAATGTTGTTTCAGCTTTAGAGGCTCAGAGGTTAATGGATGTTGGTAGTCAGGCATATTATATTACATTATGAATCCAAACATGAATGAGGCAGAACCACAAGACATCAGAATTGTTTGTGATTTTCTGGAGGTATTTCTAGAAGAGTTGTCTGGTTTGCCGCCTGATAGAGAGGTTGAGTTTGCTATAGAGACTTATATTGATTCTGCTCTAGTATCCATAGCTCTATATCGTATAGCCTCTAAGGAATTGAAAGAGTTGAAGATGCAGCTTTAGGAAATGTTGGATTGAGGATTCATTCGTCCTAGTATCTCACCTTGGGGTGCACTGGTATTGTTTGTGAAAACAAAAGATGGTAGCTTGAGAATGTGTATAGATTATCGGCAGTTGAATAAGTTGACAGTGAAGAATAAGTATCCTTTGCCACGAATTGACGACCTATTTGATCAGTTGAGAAGTACTTCCGTGTTTTCCAAGATAGATTTGAGATCTGGTTACTATCAGTTGAAGGTAAACGGTAAAGGTTTATCGAAGACATCTTTTCGCACTCATTGTGGACATTATGAGTTCTTGGTAATGCCCTTTTGTTTGACTAATGCACCAGTTGCATTTATGGATATGATGAATATAGTATTTAATGAATATTTGGATCGGTTCGTAGTAGTGTTAATTGATGATATTTTGATCTATTCCCGTACCGAAGAAGATCACGATAAGTATTTGTGTTTCGTGTTACAAACCTTGTTAGATAATCAACTATATGCTATGCTAAGCAAGTGTGAATTTTGGATTAGGGAAGTAGTATTCTTGGGACATATAGTATCAGCCGAAGGAATCAGAGTGGATCCTAAAAAGGTTGAGGCAGTTGTGAATTGGAAGCAACCAAAATCAGTAACAGAAATACGTAGTTTCTTGGGCTTGGCTAGTTATTACCGACATTTTGTGGATGGATTCTCTAAGGTTGCTACTTCTTTGAAAAAACTGTTGCAAAAAGATGTTTGTTTCGAGTGGACAAAAGCGAGACAACAAGCTTTTGAGAAATTGAAAGAAGCTTTAACGAAAGCTCCCGTTTTGTTTCAGCTTGTGACAGGGAAAGAGTATGTAATCTATAGTGATGTGTCTTATGTTGGCTTAGGTTGTGTGCTAATGCATAAAGGAAGAGTAGTAGCCTATGCATCTAGGCAGTTGAAGGTTCATGAGCGCAATTATCATACACATGACATAGAGTTGGCTGCAGTGGTGTTTGCTTTGAAAGTCTGGAGACATTATCTCTACGGTGAGAAATGTACAGTTTATACGGATCATAAGAGCTTGAAATATTTGATGTCGCAAAATGAGTTGAACCTTAGACAGCGTAGATGGGTAGAATTGCTTAAAGATTATGATCTTTCGATTGAGTATCATTCGGGTAAAGCCAATGTAGTGGCTGATGCCTTGAGTAGGAAAGTGGCAGTTGAGTTACGAGCAATGTTTGCCACATTATGGTGGTCTAGTGGCGGAATTGCAAATTAAACCTTCGTTGATTCAGTTGATTAGAGAAAAGCAGTTGCAAGATGGAACGTTGGTGCCACATGTACAATACATAGCGGAAGGTAAACCGTCAGATTTCTGTTATAGTGATGATGGTGTTCTATGCTTCAAAGGTAAGGTTGTTGTACCAAATGATGTTGATTTCAGGTGTACCATTCTGACCAAAGCTCATAGTAGTCTGTTTGTCATGCATCCGGGGAGTACAAAGATGTATCACAGTTTGAAGGATGTGTACTATTGGGGTTGGCTTGAAGAAAGATGTTGCTAAATTTGTGAGCAAGTGTATGGTTACCAGCGCGTTAAGGCTGAACATCGGTATCCTTATGAATTGTTATAACCGTTGAGAATTCTTGAGTGGAAGTGGGAGAGAATTACTATGGATTTCGTATCAGGTTTGCCTTTGACACCATCTAAAAAAATTCTGTTTGGGTAATTGTTGATCGTTTTACGAAAAGTGCACATTTCTTGGTTGTTAATAGTACTTATACCTTAGATAAGTTGTGTCACATCCCGAAAATCGGTCTAGTTAGAATTAAGTTTTGGTGACCGAATATTTTGTACCGTTATATTCAAATGATGTAATTGTCTGACCTTGTACCCAATTTGAAACAGTAAGGGGTGTTAATATTATTATTATTATTATTATTATTATTATTATTATTATTATTATTATTATTATTATTATGGTTATGTTTGCATTTGTTAAGGGCTCACGTAGAGCAACTATGTTTGAATGGCAAATTTGGTAAGTGCCTTGCATTACTTTGATATGTTCGAATATGATTATGGTATGCTACATGTATATGAAAATAATATGAAATGCTACATGATATGGAGCTACGGCTCATCTTGTTATTTGATATGATATGATCTGAAAAATATTGACTTTGTGAATTTGTGTAATTATAGACATTGGATACAATTGGCATGCCATAGGATTATTTGAGCTCACCATGTAAGGGAGGACTATGGGCTAAGGCTAATATGTGTGTGTGTGTGTGTGTGTGTGTGTGTGTGTGTGTGTGTGTGTGTGTGTGTGTGTGTGTGTGTGTGTGTGTGTGTGTGTGTGTGTGTGTGTGTGTGTGTGTGTGTGTGTGTGTGTGTGTGTGTGTGTGTGTGTGTCGTGTGTGTGTGTGTGTGTACGAAAGCATGAAAATAAGTGGAATAAGCTTGAATTGTGTATAGTGTAATATGACTTGTACATTTGATTACCATGCATTTCATAACAATGATCATTTATTGTAATTGTTATAACTACCTCACTAGGCTATGTAAGCCTAACATTCGTGTATCTCATGCATTTCAGGACCATAATGAATTTTGACCTTCGATCGTGTTGTTGCGGTTGCAAATCACTTTCACGAATCACATGTATGTTAATTTCTACCCTGAACTCCTAGTATGGTGGCATATGGTCTAGACATGTCATATATGTTCTTTTTTTAGTCTAATGTTGTGCAAAAGTTAAATATGGTTTTTATCATGTTCGAGAATGGTTAAAGTAGTAAAATGATCTTATTTGTGCTAAAAGGTGAAAACTAGGTAAATTGATTCGAAATGCCTTAAAACTTGATATGCTATTAAAAATATAGAGTTTAGACCTTCTGATAAAATTTGGTAAGGTTTGGAAACTGTTTGATAGGCTAATCCGAATAAAAACATATTTGAATAATTTACAAAATAATCAATAAATATTGTAACGTCTAATCGGATAGGTAAATGACCTTCATTGGCAATGAAATTTTACAGGCTGATAATTGGTAAGTTTAATTTTAGTTTGATTACATGAATTTTGTCTAAGGACCCCTAATTCGTAGAGTTTACATTTTAGTCCCTTAAACTTGTAAAAATTATAAATTGGTCCTGATTGAGTAAGCATTAGTTAATATTGGAATAATTGGTCTTCCTAATAGTGTTGAATAACAATTGCTAAGTGTTAGCATTAAAATATTGATTAAAAAGGTTTAAAATTTGTCTATGATTTCCGTTTTGTTTTCGGTAACGTTCTCCGACCCGATTCTCTACCAGGTCGGGAAGAGGGTGTTACAAGTTGGCTGATTTGTACATCAGTGAGATTGTGAGATTGCACAGTGTACTTAAATTGATTGTGTTAGATAGAGATTTGAGGTTCACATCTAGATTTTGGGAGAGTTTGCATAGTGCCTTAGGTACTCGGTTGAGTTTCAGCACTTCTTATCATCCTCAGACCGATGGTTAGTCAGAAAGAGTCATACAAGTTTTAGAAGACATGTTAAGATGTTGCATTATTGATTATCAGGGTTCATGGGAGAAGCATCTACTATTAGTAGAGTTTGCCTATAATAATAGCTACCAAACAAGTATCTAGATGGCACCTTACGAAGCTTTGTATGGCAGAAAATGTAGAACACATATTTGTTGGGCCGAAGCAGAACAGAAGTTATTATCGTTGCCGCACATGCTTAAGGGTACTATCAAGAAAGTGAAGTTGAGATGTGACCGTGTGAAAGCAGCTACGGATTGGCAAAAGTCGTATGCAGATTTGAAACGTAGAGAAATAGAGTATGACGTGGGCGACAAAGTGTTCTTTATAGTTTCACCTTGGAAGAAGGTGATGAGATTTGGGAAGAAAGATGAGTTGAGTCCGAGATTCATTGTTCCTTATGAGATAATCGAACGAGTTGGTCTTGTTGCGTATAGATTGAGATTGCCATCCGAATTAGAGAAGATTCATGATGTATTCCATGTTTCGATGCTTCGGAGGTATAGATCAGATCTGTCACATGTTATGCCTATCGAAGAGATTGAATTGAATCCATATTTTACTTATGAAAAAGAACTAGTCGAGATCTTGGCTACGGACATCAAAGTGTTGCGGGGTAGAACCATTGATTTGGTCAAGGTTAAGTGGCGACAACGAGCTGTGGAGGAAGCCACTTGGGAGCGAAAGGATGACATGAGGAAACGGTTTTTGCATCTCTTTCTGCCATCTAAATTTTGAGGACGAAATTTCTTAAGTGAGGGAGAGTTGTAACGCCCTGAGTTTAGGGTCCAGAAGGTAACCGGGTTTGGTTTAAGACTGGTTCGGGTTAGTTGGTTCAGTTTAGGCTAGTTTCGGGGTTATTTTAAATAAATGACTTTGAAGGTTTTAAATGCTGAAAAAATGAGTACAAATTATTTTAGGAGAATATTGTTTTGGTAAAATAATTTTAAAAGGGTTTTTAAATAATAAAAGGGGACTTTTGGGGAAAAAAGCTATCATCTTTAAAAAAAATACCACGTTATTTTCTCTCTTAAGATCTTATCTATTTTCCCTTCAAACAAGCAACTTCTTCATTCAAGATTTCAAAGTTAATATCTATTTTACTTTGATTTCCTCTTTATCAAACTTGTTATTGATGAAATCTTTCCAAAACCTAATTGTTTCTTCTTGGTTCCTAATGCTTTTTTACTTGAAAAGAGGTGATTGATGGGATTTCCGTTTGGGTTTTGTTTTGTTGGGTTTATGGATGATAATAAATGTGTTTTTGATGTTATATAATATTGAAATGATGGCTTGATAATATAAAACCCGAAACTAGTTGAAAGGGTAGTGTTTAAGGTTGAAGTTCTTGAGTTTTTTGCTTGCTTTTGTGAAGAATCAGTGGTTGATGGTTTCTTGCCTTTGGGTTGATGTTTTTAGTTGTTAATATATGTTATATTGATGATAATCTTGCCGTGTTTTAGTTGGAATTCGTTTTGAGTTGATTTATTGATGTTTTTGGTTGATTTCAGATATGGATTGATGGGCGATTGTTGCTAGATGTTGGGTTTTTGACTTGTAGCAAGTTTAGAGGCTTGAAATCACTCTAATACTCTGTTTTGAATTGATTAGAAGCAGGGGAATTTGATTTGGGAACTTCGGACGCGATATTGGACAATTCAGAGGCTTAATTTGGGTGTTCGGCTAACTTTTGTGTATTGTTAGTGAGTGGAACTATTTTATAAAGCCTTAACATGGTTAAGGACAAGGTTTTGGGGGTTTAGGTTGTGCTTGAAAAGCCAATCTAAGCTCAAAAGTAAGTTTAGTTGTTTTCGCCTTTGTTTTCGGCTTTTTACTTTGATTTTGTTGAGCCCATTTATATCTTGTTGCAAATGATGAAGTTTATTGTTTTCATATGTGTTGAGATGTTAAGATGAGGAATCATATACATCCCATGTTTTGATTTGTGTTATGAAGAGTTATATGTTGTTGAGTACGTGTTATGCATGGCAATGTGTATGAAATGAGATGATAATTGTTATGCTTGTGGCCTTGCAAAACAGTGGGTAAGTGTTGGCCTTGATGAGTATATTGGCACTTGTTGAGATTCTTATTACCGAATATAATTGGTCGACCAATAGGATGAGAGTGCACTATAATGGTAAAATTCGCGTGTGGCCTTAGTGATGTTAGATTCCACTAAAGATGAGTACGATGATGGGCATTCCACCGGAAGCTTATATTTGCTAGACGTTATGAGTACGGTGATGGGCATTCCACCAGAAGTTGTCTAGTTTTCTTGATTACGATGATGGGCATTCCACCAAATGTTATCTGCATATCCGAGTAAAAGTGCTAAAATGTCAATATACTCATGTGACTCAAATTTCACTTTATGCTTTATTGTGTTGACGTTTTTGTTAAGTTCGAGTTATATGTTTCCATGTGATTATGGATTTTATGCCTTGATTTGTAATTCAAGCATGTGGTAGTTTGAACATGTTATGTTGGAGGTTTATGTTTGAGAAATGATTTGTGAAATGACTTTGTTTTCAAAAGCAAGCAAAATGGTTTAAAACTTCATTGTTGTTGTTGTTGTTAGAGCACCGCTCACTAAGAATTCTTGCTTATGCTCTCTTTTCCCAACAATGCAAATCCGTAGACCATTCGTGGCAACAAGAAAGCAAGGAGTGGTCCAAGAGTTTACATTTTTGCTCAAGTATGGTTTTGGCATCAAATAATAGTATGTTAGCAATGGGATCGGACTTTTATGTTTTAGGGAGGGTTGTTTTGAGACTCTCTATGTTGAGACATGTTTATGATGCCATTTTGGTCTTGTTTGTGACCTTTTTATGTTGGTGGATGGTTTGGTTTTAAGTTTGGCTTTTTATGTGGTTACTTAGACATGTTAGATGCCTAAAGTTTTCCTTATATGCTAAAAGTCTTCTTTTTATGTTTTAATGCATTGTGGATGGTTGTGCTAGGATCCTTTGCCTATAGAAGGGTTGCTTGTGGTGTTACCATGTTGTAAGAATCATGTTTGAGTGTTTTAAGTTGATGCAGTGAGTATGTTTCTGGTATGTGTTTTGAAACAATTGCTACCATTTCGATCGGTATCCATATTTGGTCTATTTGGCCTAGATGTTCCGAAACACATAAGGGTCGTTTCGAGACCCCAAGGCCATTTTCAGGCTTGTATCGAAATACGGGGTCGTTTCGATATGCCTCTATTGTATCTGAGGCAGGGGAATTGTTCCATGCATGAGGGTTTCGAAACAGGTGAGCCCTGTTTCGGTACGTTTTGCTACTAGAATTGGTAGTTCCAAAACAGGCTTGGTCTGTTCCGAAACAGGTGTCTGTTTTGTTAGATTCAGACTGTTCTGAAGTTTTGTCTCTTTGCGTTTTGATCCCTAATCGCTGTAAAGGCCAATTGGACTTCAAATCAATGTCCAATTGAGGCGAGGTTTTAATTGCTGCTTGCATGAACATGTAGGATTAATATGATGCCTCTAGAAAAGATAAAAAGTTAATAAGAGGTTGCTAAAGGGTTGCTAATCGAAGGAAAATCTTTGCAGGTTTTTCTTCGGTTTTCCCCTTGTAGCTCACTTGGTCCGGTCTGCGACTAGACCAAGCTAAGGGGGTTACAGATTTGTCAACCCACTTCCCATTATAGACCGACTCCAGAAATTTCATCGCATCACCTTTTAACACATGCCATAATTTCTTGAAGAAATTTAGGTTGAATACATCAGGGTCTGGCGCGTGATATCCATCTAAGCATTGTATCACTGACCAAACTTCCCCCTCCGCGAATGGTACCTCTAAGAAATTGACAGAATTGACACTTAGTCTTTTGAATTCTAAATTTAGATCACTTAATGGGACCGTTGAGATGTTGTTATACACTTCACAATAGTGATTGTAGAACACTTCGGTAACCTGTTTTGCATCTGTTATAGTTGCGTTCCCCACACGAACACTATCAATTATGTTAACTTTGCTTCTTATCGTTGCCGTTAGATGGAAGAATTTAATGTTCTTTCAATGGCAAACTGCTGGCTGCTATTAATGAAAAGGTTCAGTTATATAAGTGGATGCTCCGAAAGGATGACATCCAGGAATTACAATTTGAATGTGGAAATAATGGCCTCGTGCTTTCGTATCATGTAAAAACTCGTGGTGATATCATTGCAAGATGAGTTTTCTAGTTAATATACAAGGTAAGTTTTACTAGGCTTTCCCTTGCAAATCTTCAATCTTATCATTCATTTGGTTTCAACATGAAGAAGGTGCAATCAAGGAACGAGGTCGTCCCTATAGTACCAACTGGATGAGAGATGTTGAGATTCTTGATGATGACATTTATCTCGGCGTTGATATGGACTTCAACTTGTTCACGGGGTGGTGGTGGTGGGTGAGTACCACCTCGAGGAATTTGTCAATCGGTCATGCGATGTGGGCCAAATCCCAACAGTCATTTTTGGCACCCGCAATGGGGGTTATCGGTGTTGTTACTTCTCTTCCTCATGAGCAACACATGTTTTTAGAGAAGCTGCAGCCTGTAGTGGAGCTTGAGAAAGGTGATAAAGGGTGTGGAATTTTGTTTATTCTTTCTCTTTGTTTTTGGTTTTTTGTTGGAAAACTAAATACACCCTATGATTGAAACAAAGATCAAGGAAATGGCAATTTGGCGGGTTTTTAGCGGCCCCTACTCCTCCCCAAAATTTAAACTATCTGTCACGACCTTGACCTATCCCGAAATAACAAAAAGTATAACCTGACCCCGACCAGACCCTCATATTTTAATAAAAAATACAACTAAACCCGACTCGCCCCGAAAAAATTAATAAAATATTAAATATATATAAATATATCAGGTTGAGTCAGGTGATTTTCACCCTAAACTCGAACTCACCCTGCCCCACCCGACTTTTTTTTCATAACCCGGCCCGCCCGAACCCAAATTTTTAATTAAAAAAATCCACCCCTATCAGGTCAGATCAGGTCGGGACTCGACGGAGACGGGTTATTTTGTCATCCCTAAAGGAAACATCAAAACTTGAATAAGAAGGGAAATGAGAGGAATAGTTCCAGGGCATATCTTGCTGTGATAATTTAGGGCTTACTCAAACTTTTATAACTTTTGAAAGTCTAATCAGAAGTTTTGAAAAACTTGAGGATTTAATGAGAATATTCTAAAAAATAAAAGACTAATTAAAATTTTCTTAAAATTTGGGAGACTTAATGAAAATTTTAACAATTTGAATAACTAAATTAAAAATACTCAAAAAATTAAGACTTAAGAAATTCTAACAAATTTAAGGGATCTAATTAAAGTTTCTAAAATATTTTAAGTTTTATAATTTAAATTCTTTCAAGGATGCCGAGGCTACTCTAGGCTTGACTTATTAGTTATGATCAGCCTCTAATGGTTTCAAAAGAGTTGAAAGGTTACTAAAAAGGAGAGCTTGAAGATTTATTGTTTGCTTGGCTTTGCAAAGAGATTGTCTTTTAACATATAAAGTGTGTAAAACATTACATAACCATTTCTTAAAATTTAAAATTTAAACCTCTAACCTAACATTATAAACCTTAAACTCTAAGTTTAGATTCTAAATTCTAAATCCTTAAACATAAACCCTTAAATCTCTAACCTAACACCCTAAGTCTTAAACTCTAAACATAAATCTTAAATTGTAAATCTTACTACATAAATCTTAAACTCTAAACTTTTTTCCTTATCATTCTACTTGAGATAGGTCTACGCCAATCTCTGGCTGCGCATTAAACGTCTTGAGTTTAGCATGACGAGAAAGTATGATCTTGATGTGTAAAACGAGATAATTGTTTTTGGGCACCCTCCTAATCGCAATTGAATAGGTAAACACCCTCAATCGGCTCTAACTCATCCTCATAGACACAATTATCTAGGCAAACAAGAGTGTGAAGATGATCTCTCACACAAAAATCAAAAAAATTTATGTTGAAGAAGACTCCGAAGAAAAAATTAACAAGGTGAACCCGTCAACCTTGAAAAGAAAATGACTCATGACTAACAATGTTTTATTTCAAATATTCATATTGTTCTGTTTTCACTTTTCAGGAGAAGAAGCTACCCTCTTTTATAGTGTAAGGGATGTTGAATACAAAGGAATAATTTCCTAAATTAAAGAATAATTCCCTTAATTAAGTGCCTAAATTAAAGAATGTAAATAATAAGCTAAAAATGAATCTAGCCAGCAATGTGGACTAGTGTGTGGACCAGATTTTACAAGGAATAAACATCCACTTTAATTTAAAAGATAACTTTCTAATTTACTATTTTACCATGGAAATCATCTTCCTCATTCATCTCACATGTTTGCTCTAATTGACATTTTTTATATGTGCATGTATCAGTACGGATCGGGCTTTTGGCCAACTCCAACTCGACCCGACCGGACTAGATCTATATAAAAATCAATTTTAAGGATATAATTGTAAAAAAATCAATTTTAAGGATATAATTGTAAAAAAAATCAATTTTAAGGATATAATTGTAAAAATCAATTTTAAGGACTTAATTATAAAAAATATAAAGAGGGGGCATTATTACAAATATCCCTAAAAAATAAGAAAAATTATACTCTTAGTGGGTCGAATCGGATATTTTTTACCCTAAACTCAAATCCGACCCGACCTCACCCTTGATAAAAATCCAACCCGGACCTAATTTTTTACAAAAAATATTCAACTTCGATCCAGCCGGATTTAATGTCCATCCTAATGTAGTGGCATGTAAACATGAATGTTAGGGGTTAGAGAGGAGTATTTTGGGGAAATTTTTGTTTAGGATATTTTTGTTTGTAGATGGCGAAAAATAAAATTTTAGAAGTTTATGGGTTAAATTAAAAATTATCTCTTTTTATTAACATGTTATGTCACCAAACTAATGAAAGTTAACGGTCCAATGACTAAAATGGAACGAACCGATAACATAAGTGACTTAAACCAAACTTTTTTAAAAACGGTGACCAAAACGGTACAGACTAAAAACAAAAATGGACCACCTATGTATTTTACTTATTTTTTAATTATTAAGGTTAAATTTATTGAATTGTTTTGAATTAGAACTAAATTAATAAAATATATATGTTTTAAGGACTAAAACTATTCTTATACTAAATCTTGTTAGATGTCTTTTAGTATTTTTAACAAAAGGTGACCCGATCATAACTAAAACTTTAATTGAGTATCCAAATTATACATTTTAATAATTGTGTGACTCAATCGTAACTTTACTAACATTTGAGTGACCTCTAATGTAGTTTACCATAATTATTTTATCACAAACATCTACGGAGCCGTATAAAACTTAAAAAACCTGCTTGTGGTGACAATCTGCATAATTTATTTTCCCTTGATCGAAAATAATCTAAACATCGCCTTCTACACTCTTCACTGATCAGTTCATCGGAAGATCTAATCTAGATCCCCGAGAAAATGAACGACGCAGATGTATCCAAGCAGATCCAGCAGATGGTGAGATTCATCCGCCAAGAGGCTGAGGAAAAGGCTAACGAGATCTCAGTTTCCGCTGAAGAGGTACTTCAATTCTCACTACTTTATTCACTTTTTTCTGTTTCTTTTTGAAGTTTTATATATTCCGATTAATTGATGGTTAAACGATTGCTTTTTTAGGAGTTCAACATCGAGAAGCTTCAATTGGTGGAAGCGGAGAAGAAGAAGATCAGACAAGAGTACGAGAAGAAGGAGAAGCAAGTTGAAATTCGGAAGAAAATGTAAATCGATTTTTTTTTAAAAAAAAATTAATTTAGTTTCCCTAGTTCTTCTGTATAACTGTCAATTTTAAGTTCAATTTATCTTTTGTACTGGATTTTTATGTTTTAGTGGATATTAAGTCAAATTCAAACTGAGGCTAATATTTTAGTTTATTGGAAATTAATCAGATTTCAAGATTCACTATTTCAGTTACTAATGAACCTTAATGTGATTTGGATGAAAATTATTGAATACTGTAGAAGTTTGATTATCTTGGTGATAATTGATGCGAAAGGGAAGCGAGTTTAGTTTGTTTTATTGCAGGATTGGCACATAGGATTAGGTAGTGAGGAATATACTTGTGCTTTTTGTGAAAAAAGATTAAGCATTATTCTTTTATTGCAGTGAGTATTCGATGCAGCTTAATGCATCTAGGATCAAGGTACTTCAGGCTCAAGATGATGTGGTTAATGAGATGAAAGGATCGGCATCCAAGGACCTTCTGAATGTGAGCCATGATCACCATGTGTACAAAAGGCTTTTGAAAGATCTAATTGTTCAGGTCAGTGTATGGCAAGATCATTAACCCTTTCATGAAAGTATTTGAAAGTTGCAACATTAGATGAACTCTTGGGAGATATTTTATTGCAGAGTTTGGTTAGACTGAAAGAGCCTGCTGTCCTGCTTCGTTGTCGCAAAGAGGATTTGCACTTGGTGGAGTCCGTTCTGGATTCAGCGAAGGAGGAATATGCTTCTAAAGTGGATGTTCATCCACCAGAGATATTCGTTGATGATGTCCATCTTCCTCCTGGTCCTTCGCATCATCATGGTTTTTTTCATCATCATGCTGAAGCTCATGGACCTTTCTGGTAAATAGATTAGTTTTATGGAAATGCAAGATTAAATGCCCCTAGTCATGCAATGCTTTGGCAAGGATTATTAGTCCTTTGGACCAACATTTCTTCTTTTAGATTATGAGTGGAGATATTATTTGGTATATTATGATATATGTTTCTTACTCTACAAAATACTAGTGGTACATTACTGATTTCCGTACAGGCATTTTATTAGGTTGCTCCCTCTTTCGTGATATCCTTTGATGCACCCTTCCCCTACAAGAAAGAAGAAAAAGAACAAAGAAGTAATGCTAATTCATTTTTTCTTCAAAATTTTTTGCAGCTCTGGAGGTGTAGTCATTGCATCTCGAGATGGAAAAATTGTGTTCGAGAACACCTTGGATGCACGGTTGGATGTTGCATTCAGTAAGAAACTTCCAGAGGTGGGTTTTGATATATTCTAAGATACATTTAGATTGTTTTGTAACTTGTTTCTCTTAGTTATACCTTCATAGCCTGGTTGGGGAGATTGTGTATGGAATTAACTGTTAATTGCAATATTTTTAGTACTGCATGATGAGTTTGAAAATGCAAAGAGCCAGTACAGTGTGCATAGACTGCTCATATGTGTATCGTTATTTCTTGTTTGCACACTTATTGGCATAGCCATATGGTGGAGAGTGTAATTTATTTAATGGATAGTGCTTGTCTATGCTGATAGGAAAGTTAAGGTTTTGTAATTCTGATCATATACGGCTAGCATAGCTTAATTTTGACAGTCCCTTTCCCTGTTTCTCATCTTAGTTTTATTTCCGTCCAACTGCAGATCCGCAAGTGGCTTTTCGGTCAGGTTGCTGCTTGAAGGTTAAGATTGTATTGTTTTCTCAGCAGCTTTTGTGATCCATAGGCATTGTTCCGTGTATTTCATTTTCGTATTGTTCTCCCTGGATATTTTTTTGGTAAAAGTCAGTGAAACTGTTGTTTAATTGGTGCGTATATCATGTTGAGGGATGGTGAAGGTACTCTTTATAAATAATGAATAAAATTTGAGACGTTTGCTTATATTCCTCTCTCTATACCTTCCTCTTGTCATGGTCTCGAACATGCATGAATGGCAAAGGGATGATGATACAAACTGATTCAATCCGCTAAGCCATGTTGGATGCAGATGGGGCAGGCTTGTTAACCTTCCACTACCATCTGCTGGAGGTCTTTCCCTGCTTTCTGGAACTTGCACGGCCCTAAAACTCGAAAACTAGACGAGCCAGGAGACTCACTTTACACCTATGATGGAGTGTTCTTGGGTTAACAACACATGTGGACCTTCCGCATGGGAATATATAAAAATAGAGACCCTGTGTTCCATCATCTTAAAGCCCTCACTCCGCGAAGAGGGAGGAGATGGGAATATATAAAAATAATTATAGTTTCTCGTCTTTTTTTCTGAGTTTGGGGTAGTTTGAATAAAAAAACATTTTTTATTTTGTTATATAGAAAGAATATTCACTTGTTTCAACTAGAACATGCTAAATGTTGAATAATTTCGAAGCATCATAGATCTCACAGTAGTTTGCATATATATGGTCCAACCTGGATCAGCACAATAACCCCAGGTGGATCCAAACAGATTGAGCGGAAGCAAAATCCATACATTACACACTCAAGCCGAATGATTAAACTCTTAGCTTGGAACATACCCGCGATGGGTTTGGACATGTACAATAGGTACGATCATATATGATCCTGAAACTGAAAAAAGGAGCTCAAAATAAATTAAGTTAAATGATTACAGTAGGAAAATAACATATTAGTTATGGACAAAGTGTAAAACAAAATATTGTACTTCATAGATTTTGAATCTTATTATAGTTGTTTTTTTTATTCAAGAGTTAGCTTACAATGCGAACATCAAGTAAAAAATATCTTTTTTTTTTTAAATTAAGAACCTCATTTAAATAAATCACACATAACCCCTAAATCTTTGAACCGTATTAATAAATCCAACTAAGCAAGTTGAGCATGTTTGTCAACCTCAATAGCAGTGATGTTTTTAGTGTCAAGTTTTTTCTTAAAAAAATTAATTGAGTGTGTAGCCGTATTTTGGGGGATTTTTTAGTGTTAAATTTTTTCTTAAAAAATTAATTTAGCTGTAAAGCTATTTGAGGAAGAAAATATTTTAAATTTTTAATTCTTAATTTTTGAATCCGCTACTACTCAGTGGTTTAATCTGGTTGGTGTGGGATTCTCTCTTATTTTGTTGACAATGAATGAACGGATATTTCAGAAATTACCTTTAAAAAGAATACAATGGTGGGTGTGAGCCAGATGAAGAGATTTCACATTACATGACTTTAAAACTAGCATAGCAAAGCAAAGCGAAGCACTGATGAACATGTAGGTATCTCCCATGTTCCTTGTTTGATTCTGATAATATTCTTACACATGGTTGGAATGGGTCCCTTCCCAGGCAAGGCTTAGGCCTTAGACTTAGGTTCATGGTTCCAGGGTCGGTGGCCATATTAGGGGTGTTCGAAGTTCGATTTTAACCGAATTAACCGACCGAACTGAAGTTTTTTTCTGTTAATCGGTCGGTTAATTTTAGGTTCAGTCGGTTAACGGTTAATGATTTTTTTAAACTTCGGTTATCAGTTAATTCGGTTCGAAATCGGTTAATTAATCGAATCAACCGAAATTTTTATATATTATATTATATATTTTTTACACATTTATTTTTGGTCACTGAACTTTTAAGCGTTATAAAATGGTCATTAAACTTTATCAAATTAGCACAAAATGATCATTAAATTTATTGAATTATTAAAAAAATATCATTAAACTTTTTAATATTTATCAATAATTTATAATGTGAAATGAATCAATGACGATTTTGTAATAGTTCGATAAGTTTAATGGTTGTTTTATAAACTTTTGAAAGTTTAGTGGCTAAAGAGATCATTTTAACATAATTTGGTGACTATTTGTATAATTTACCCAAAAATTTATAACAAATTTCGGTTAATTCTAAAACCGGCCTAATTAACCAAATTTTTTTTGATTCAGTTAAAATATTTCAAAATAATTTCAGTTCAATTACGGTTCAGTCGGTTAACCAAACCGGCCGTTTGAAAACCCGTATGCCATATTATGCTACAAATTGAGCCGAGTGGGTTGGTATGGAGCCAACCACAGCCCAGAGTGTAAGCTTTTAAAATGAACAAGTACAACTAGAAACAAACAACGTGGGCATACAGTGGAGCACAGTACAGAAACTGTTGAAAAGCATACAAATTAGTACATTAAACACATTCCACCCTCTTTCATCAAACACTGTTTTGCAGGGTAGGAACAGTCAGACACATATACTTCTCTACTTTTGCTTTATTATATTTCATAATAAATTTTACATTTTTTAATTATCATCTGATGCAGGCTTAATACATTGTAATTGCTCATGCTCATCTTTACCACTTAACTTTGGCAACTTGTTTAAAAGGGTGCTATGCTAGCTCATCTTTACCACTTGTTTAAAAGAATTGATGATATAAATAAAGATAAATGAGTAATTTGGCTCAAAAATGCTTCTTACAAAGCTAAACATTTTATTTTTTGAAAAACATTTTTGACTTAAAAAAAACTGTATGTTGTGCATTGTTTTTAATCTCGAAAACACTTTTGACACAAAAATATTTTTAATAAATATTGTCTAACACAGTCTTAATTGACAATCCATATATATACCCAATACAAATATGATGTCATTTCGCTAATGATGTTTAATTTAAACATGAATACGCATTATTTAAGTCAAATTTTCTATAAGAAAATTCTCAAACTTGGTAAAATGAGATCCTTTTACTTTTCAAAGCAATTAGTAAAATTTAAATTCACATAAGATAGATAATGTAAACCACCTTTGATTACTAAACCAATTAATAGATTTCGAATGAATTCTTAATTTAATGATTTGTATTTTACCCCAAAAAATGTGTGTATTGGGAAAGAAAAAGGTGATTAATGATTTAATGTCCCAAAACAAAGGGAAAAGGACATACGGAAAAGAAGCCACGTGGTCCTCGTCAGTCCATATCTCCAATGATGAACATGCTTTCACATGTCACATGTCCGAATTTTAAAAAAAAAAAACATGAGCACTGCAACTGTCTTTATAATGCAAGTTGCTGTTAATTGTCTGCTTAAATATTCCTGCTTTACTTGCTTTTCTCCTTTATCTCAAGTGTTTGAGACAATTTCTGACATCCAAACTTGGGTTTTCAGACATGTTTTGATACCCAATTCAATCTCAATATATACTCCATATGACAATCCGAAGTAGGAGGTCATCGCATTCGCCTACACTAAATCATCGAATAAACCACCTGCAAAATATAGGAATGGACAAAAACAAATTATTTATTATTGATCGACAAATCCGACTTAAATTTTATAGAGACCCAATATGAAAACGATACTTTTAATTTAGTTTTTTTCATTCACGGCGTCGGAATTTCAACTCCTAACTATATTTAAGAGTTCTAACATTTCATCTCGTTAGACCATCTACAATAGTAAAGATGAGAGAGACAGGGAGAGCAAGTGGAATAATATTACATTTGTCGATCTATTAGCCGACTAATTCAAATATTGATTTATAGAGAATCATTATAGGAACAACCTTTCCAACTCAATTTTTTTTTCATTCGCAAAGGTAAAATTTAAATATCTAATCTTACCTAAAAAAACCTACCATTTCGTCTCGTTAGATCAATTGGTTTCAATTTCTTTTCCAAGTAAAGATAGGAGAGACAAGGAGAGGAAGTGGAATGGCAAATTGGTTTGAATATTCCCTTTTGAGAATTTATTGGGAAAAATAACCCCCAAAGTTTGATATTCGGAAAAATACACCCCTTTCATGCCATGTAGGACAAATTCACGTCCTGGAAAAAGCGAATTCCAAATTCGTGTTGCACAGAACGCGAATTCCTGTGCCGTGTCAGTCAAAACAGAATTCGCGTCCTGCAAGACGCAAATTCAACGTTTTATTACAGCCCCCCGCACAAGAAATTCAGGAGAAAGATGCATTCAAACCAAGAAAAAATGATTAGGCAGCTATATTTGTGATCGAATAACGGGTTATCTGGGGACCCGATTACAATTTTTGAACTATAGTGTTGTCGTACTGAAACATATCTTTAAGATGGTGTGAAGATACGAGCGTATACAACATCCTAAGATGTTTGAAATTGGCCTGGAAATGGGCAAGTAACAATGTTTTAGAAGGAAACATTATTGTATAGGCATGTATAAATGCATTTTACGGTGTGTTTCGAACTTTTTTTGGTTTTTCCTAAGTTTGGAGACAAAGATGTGCAGCTTAATTTTACAGTGGTGCTAAAGTTCAGAGGAAGACGATGTCCGAAAATGTGAGAAAATTGTGTTAAAAATGCTATTAAAGTAACATTTTCGAAGCAAAAAATGTGTCCATAGGCATGTTTTTTTTTTAAGTTAAAGGGCCTCGTTAAAACCCCCCTCTAAACCTATGTAGGGGGAAAAGAGTACCTATAAGATTTATTAAATTACCAGATAAAACAAGTTCACAAATCAGAAAAGAGTACACAATGGTTGATCTAGTTAATTCGGGGGCCGGTCCTAAGAGGGCATTTCCTAATATCATGTCCAGTGTTCCCACATTTACTGCACCTCTTAGGTTGTCCAGTCTTTTCTCGAGGAACCATATCCTCAGCACAGTGAATCCTCGTTGATTTTGGTCGGCCTTTTTTCTTTCGTCGCAGGGAGGGATCTGGGCATATCTTTGGTTCGTTGTTGATTATACGACGGTCACGTGTATTTCTGATCGGAGGGAACTCGTTACGGTAAACCTTGAAAGTGGTTTTGAGCATGTAGACCGAATCAATGAGTGTCGTTGCATCAAAATGAACCGATGCACATGTTGCGAAAGCATGCGAACATGGGAACTTAAACGTCTGGAACTCCCCGCAATCGCACGTTCGTTTTTGCAAATCAACCACGTAGGTGTATTATGTTATTCCTTGCAGCGGTTCGGAAAATTGAGTGACCTCAAAGATGTGCTCCCGATGAGAGAAGCACAACGCACCCATCGAGTTTGCATGCGCAATGGACGCTTAGATTTTGTCGGCGAGATCTGGATGAAATATGTGGCCACCTGTCATCCAGTTCATTGCTTGTTTCCCGAGGGTTGCGAAAAGGGTTTCCAATCGGTAATATGTTGCTTTGACAACAGACGTGATAGGTAAATGGCGCGTTCCCTTAAGAGACAAATTGGTCGCCTCAGCCAAGTTTGTTGTCATATGGTCGTATCGACGACCTTCGTTATAACATCGCAACCATTTCTCCTTCGGTATATCCATAAGATAGTTATACTCGTATGGATTCCTCAATTGCAACTCCTCCAGCAGCTCTTCAAGTTGATTAACTCAGTGTGTGTTACCTGTTGAATAAGACATGCAATATAGTTAATTGGTAATAATATGAAAATGGTGGACGTAGAATAACAAAATGGAATGGTTGTATACCTATACGGAGAACCATTATACGTCCATCCTCGTTCTTGAACCTCTGATAGTAGTTTGTTGCTATATGCCGCAAACAATACCGGTGATGTATGTATGAGGGTTTCCATGAATCTCCCAAACGTTGAATTGCTCCCCAAATACATGTGCCTCTATCTGAAATAATAGTTAGGCCATCTTCACGTGTACGCAAAACCCGGCGCAGGACATACTTGCGGAGGTTGTAAAGGAAAAACTCCCAATAAGGGATATTTTCCTTTTCAACAATCACAAAAGCAACCGGGATACATTTTCTGTTGCCATCCTGGGAAACTACAATTAGCAAGATCTGCGTGTACCTGCCATATAAAAATGTACCGTCGATCTGGAGCATAGGTTTGCAGTGACGGAAAGCCTTTATGCATTGGGGGAACGTCCAGAAAAGGCGATGAAATTTGACCTCCCCTAGTACAACACGATCGTTGTAGTACTTCGAAACAGTCTCCAATTCCACAATTGTCCCTGGATTGTATTCCTGCATAACTTGAAGCCATGATCGCAGATCGTTGTATGATAGCTCCCATTGCCCGTACAGTGTTTCGATGGCTCGATATCTTGCATACCATGCCTTATCGTAATTGATAGTGTATCTGTAAATGGATTTGATGGCAACTATACACACTGGCACAAATACACGTGGGTTTGCTTTCACGAGTGGAAGGATTGCATCAGAAAGCACGTGTACATCCAAGTTAGGATGGTCTTGGCTGAGGCTCCCAACGGAGCATGTATGGGGCCCTGTATATCTCGTTATTTTCCACAAGTCATTCAGCCTTTTCAATCGCGACACATGAACCCTCCATTTACATCCGGCGGACTTGTGATGACACTCTGCAATATATTTCCTGGCCTCGGTCTTCGAAACAGTGGACGTAACTGAGCGCTCAATGTTGTAATGCTTGATGGCAGCCTCTGCGAGTTTTTTTTATCCTGAAGACCATTCCAACATATAGCTCAGTCGAACCCACATTCCATTGGTTGAAATGATCTAATTGTGGATGTTTTGGGAATTTAGTATCGAAGAAGCCATCCATATCCACTGTTGTGAAGTGCGAAGGTGGGTCGTAGTACGTTGCACAACTGCTTGGTCCATGCAGTTGCGTCGAACGAACATCACCGTCCTCATCATCCTCAAAAGAGTTTTTTGCGCTCTCCTCTGATTCCATCGGCTCGTCAATGTCAGATGGTTTAGGAGGAAATAGACCCATCCCGTCACCATCGGGCCCAACCTCTGTACGCGGCTCTTCATCGGAAAGCGCCTCATCAAACTGGAAAAGTTATGCGTCATCATAAACGTGTGCGTGAACATGTTCTGAAGTCATAACCGGATCGACAGTAGCGGCGGTTGAATGCCTCCCCACGGATAACATATCATCCACATTTCGGTGACTTAGGATGTATGTTGTGTGGCGCCCGGTAGAGAAAGCATCAAACGGGTTAAACTGTTCATTGTACGTTGAAGACGTCGTATATGGAATGCATGTTGAGTGGCGCCCGGTAGAGAAATCATCGTTTCTTGGAACATATGGATTGTATGATGACTCTTGGGTTGGTGGCAAGTTAAGGTCAAATTCGAACCTTGGAACAGAAGAATGTCGTTGCCGCGAAGACGAAGACGATGAAGCTTCATCATTGCTCGTTTGTAGAAGGTTGAAGTCACGTCGTAAACTCGATGTTGGACTAATAACATTTGGATTGAATTCGATATTTGCTCGTAACCAATTTGGTACCACATTATGAGCGCCAACGTGAACTTCAGCAAATGTTGCAAACAGCTCCATGGCCCATCCCATTGAGTACTAACGATGTGTATCTATCATCATTTCTATAGAACTGTCGTCTTCAACATCGAATAATATGTAATACAGTGGCTCTATCGACGTTGGACATCGATACTTTAAAGACTGCAACTCCCTCCCTGAGCGATTGGGAACCTTCCTGGATATTGAGGTCCTAAGCGACTGGAACATTGATCGTCTTGGAATGTTGACCGTAACAATATTTTCAAATTGAAATATGATCCCAATGTATGAATCGGGGACCATCTGACTATCGTAGTATACTATAGCCTCAATTTCGCGGTGCCATTTCTGAAAATCGATGAGCTTTGTGATTCTAAGTTTTGTTAGGGTGCATCTAGAAATTCTCCGCACCCTCAATTATAAATAGAATTGTGCATACTAATAATTATTGAATTCTGATAGAATTGTGCAGAACCATAATGCAATTGTCAGCCCAAAGCATGGTAAAGCATTTGTTAGCCCAATAATTTTGGAAATTGCGTTGTGTATAACGCGAATTCTATAGGATTCTTTTGAATTTGCGTTCTACAGAACGCGAATTGTGCATGAATCTATAGAATTCGCGTTCTCCATAACGCGAATTCCAAAATTATTTCTGATGAATCTGCGTTTCTAACACGCAAATAGGACCTTGCATGCCTACCACCACCTGTATAAATAGGTTGTATTTCTGACTTAGGCATCCCATCAAACTTATTACTTTCCTATCATCACGAGATTTCTGCATTTCTACCTTAGGCATCCCATCAAACTTATTACTTTCTCATCAAACTTCTGCCTTTCTGCACGCGATGATGGCTCGATATTCAGCTACTGTATTTTTTCGTGGAACATACTTCTACATATCTTTTAGTGAAACGATCACAAGAAATGAATTATTTGAGTTGATCTCGAAACGACTTAAAGAGTCGACGAGCGCAAAAATAGAGGCCTTGCAAGTGAAAGTACCAGTCAATGAGCTCGGCCCCGAGGAGCATTATATGCTCACACTGTCAGATAAGAAAGATATGGGGAAGATGTTTCGGGCATACAAACGTGCTTGGGGAACAAACATCGAGCTTAGCGTGAAATTTGATGGCGGGTCAAGTTCTTCAACAAATGCGTTAGCTGGCCAAGACGAGAATGCGTTAGCTGGCCAAGACGAGAATGAGTTAGCTAGCCAAGACGAGAATGATGTGTTCTTACAAATTTATCAGAGACGGCGGGAGAAAGAACAAATAATTGAGGAACTAAACTTAATGTCTGACATAAGTACCGACTACGATTAGTAATGTAATTTTGATTAAGTTATGTAAGTTATTTATCTTGCGTACTTGTATTTTGTGAACTCAGTGCTTTCGATGTAAGTTATGTGAGTTTTTAAATATGAAAGTATCAATTAATAATTTCGAATATACAATACTTCAATTAAGAAAATATAAATTAACATTACTTAAAAAAACTAACATTAAAAAAACATAATAGTTTGCATGAACTAATTTCGAAAAACATAGAAATAAATATGACTACTGCCTATGTCTGTCGGTACCACAATTTGGTGGACGTCGAGTTCGCAGGAGATTGCGTCGTCCACGTTGAACCGCAACTTGTTGCGGACCATGATCGCTATTGTTGTCTTTGTCGTCTCCAGCAGTACCACTCGGTCCGACAGGCCCACTAGAATAGAACAACGATTGTGGAGGTGTTTGCTAACGAACCTGGCGCCCGAAATATCAGAAGGCTTAACATGAAACGGGTAGGGGACAAAAGCAGAGGGAACAGTCGTACTCAAAGATCTATCGGTCATGCCAGGAAATGAACCATACGCAGTCGGCATCGAAGATCCACCCATCATTCCCACAATAGGAGTGAAAAAGCCTTCCGTCGAACTCGGGGGCCTCGGCTGAATCATCAACTGGGTGGGGCCCTGGGGGCGAATCGAATCGGTAGCATCAGCTGCTCTAGAGGATGGAGCACCTGCTCCCCTTCGACGTTGCGATCCACCTGCTTCCCTCGTACGATGAGTCCGAGGACGGTTGCGCTGCACAGGCTCAAACACAACTGCTTGTTCCTCCGGAGTAAGAAGATACAGTTTCCCACTGCCAAAGAACCATGCAAAGTAGTCATTGCTCACCATAGGCTCATCAAACATCCTGTACTCATTCAGTTCCTGCCGCTGATGCCTATCCTGCCACTGTGCAATGTACTGCACATGTTTCACAGACCAGTCCACCTACCATAAAACATCAACAAAATTATTGTTTATAAATTGTAAAGTAAGTATAAATCGATAACTATTAAATCAAATTTAATTATTGTACCTCAAGTTTTCCTTGTCGGGTGATCCTATGTAATTCGTCGAAATTGGGAGGATCTAACGGAAAAGTTTGCAGACGACTGAACTGGCATTGGGCGCGATCGACCGGATGCCACTCAACTACAGCGTACCAGATGAGAGGTACCATGGTCGTCCAAGCGAACACCGTCTCAGACAAAAAAATAGGCAGACACTCGTTGATCTCCGAATCTGAGTACGGGGTCCACAAAAACTGTAAATTAAATATAGAAATGATTAAAAATAAGTAAACTAAAATATATTCATATTAAACTTAAACTTAATATAAAAATTAAAATATTGACCTCATTTGCAGATTTCTTGTCAATATGTTGCCTAATAGAATGCATCATAGTAGGAATCCCAACATGACTTAAAGCATGGAACCACCTACATAACATCAAAATATAACTTTAATATTTAAAAATATATATATTAGGAAAATAACCAATTTATAAATAAAATTTAGTTAAGATTATGTTCCTTATCGCAAACATAGTGGATAGGAATAGTCAACTGGCGCGGACAAGTCAGGGCATAAAAATGGCAGTCTAAACCACGCCCAAGCCTGAAGCAGCAAAAGACATCCTCCGATGTCGTGTCTATCAACACTTCGCGGCCCTGCACAACTCCCTATACAGAAATGCAAGTACTGCCGAACCCCAACTTAATTTACCAGCATCTTCGAAATCTCGCAAGTGCCGCAACCACAACATGTGAACTATGTTGCGAGTTTTGTTGGCCACCAAAATTCCCCCAATGATCTGTAAGATATACGCCCGAGCATATGCCTATAATATGAAAAAATATTAAAATATAATAATTTTATAATTTCATTACTACTAACAAAAAATTAATTTTTTTTACTTTCTTAACATCTTCATTGGCTCCAGCAGGTAAATTAGAGAATTGCGTACGCAACCACTTCAGATTCACACATCCACCCTGTAGTTTTTCTGGCTGTTCCCCTAACAACTCCAGACACAAGCCCTCCCAATCGTCACTAGCGGCACCGGTGAGAGCCTCCCCATCTACAGGCAGGCCAAGAATATGCGACACATCTTCTAATGTGATGGTCGCCTCACCACATGGTAAGTGAAAGGTATGTGTCTCTGGCCTCCACCTCTCCACAAGCGCGTTGATTAAATCAACGTCTAATTTCGCACCTCCTCTAATAATCCTCGACACATACTCAAATCCGGCTTGGGCTATGTAATCAGCTAGACGAGGATCCGGGGCCGTCCTCATCCGAGTGATATAAACTTACAACCGACGTTCTTCTCCATTCTACAAATAATTAAAGACGCACACAAATTAATAATCACATATTTGAATGTCACAATTTTTATTGCGTACAATAAAATACTAAACACATTCGAATTTACTAATTTTTATTCTATAAGTCAATACCAAAGATATATTCGAATTTAACTAATTTTCTTAGTCTAAAAATAAAATCTAAAGACATATTTGAATTTTATTAATTTTCTTAGTCTAAAAATAAAATCTAAAGACATATTCGAATTTAACTAATTTTCTTAGTCTAAAAATAAAATCTAAAGACATATTCGAATTTTACTAATTTTCTTAGTCTAAAAATAAAATCTAAAGACATATTCGAATTTAATTAATTTTCTTAGTCTAAAAATAAAATCTAAAGACATATTCGAATTTAACTAATTTTCTTAGTCTAAAAATAAAATCTAAAGACATATTCGAATTTAACTAATTTTCTTAGTCTAAAAATAAAATCTAAAGACATATTCGAATTTAACTAATTTTCTTAGTCTAAAAATAAAATCTAAAGACATATTCGAATTTAACTAATTTTCTTAGTCTAAAAATAAAATCTAAAGACATATTCGAATTTTACTAATTTTCTTAGTCTACAAATAAAATCTAAAGACATATTCGAATTTTACTAATTTTTTAATCTAAAAATAAATACTATTAACATATTCAAATCATGCCGGCAACACTAAATTAAATTTACATATTCGAATTAAAATAAAATAAAAAACTTACATTATTTCGACGATAATTGCATACATGTCCTTAATCTAACCTCAGCAAACCCGCCATTATCGCACTCGCTTCAATTTCGCGTTAAACTCAAACTTAAACTTGGGAGAGAATTTTCACCCCTGAAAATTCTCTCCCAATTTCCCCCAATTTATAGAGAAGACGCGTTCTGGAGGGAGGGAATTCAAACCGAATTCGTGTCCTGCAGAACGCGAATTCGGTATAATAAAGAGAATTCGCGTCCTGCAGAACGCGAATTCGGTTCCCCAACCATCCGAATTTACTCCCAATTTACTGCGATAATTTAGGGTAAATATCGTTGAATTCGCATCTTGCAGGATGCGAATTCTGTTTTGACTGACGGCACAGGAATTTGCTGCAACGCGAATTTGAAATTCGCTTTCCCTAGAACGCGAATTTGTCCTACATGACGTGAAAGGGAGTATTTTTACGAATATCAAACTTTAAGGGTTATTTTTCTCAATAAACTCTTAAAAGGAAATATTTAAACCATAAATCCCAAGTGGAATGATATTACATTTGGCTTAAAATAATTTTGGAAGAGTAAAGAGTGAAAATGAGAAATTGGTTGGATTTAGCTGGCCTGACCCTGACTGGCCTACCTCTGTTAATATGTCCCAAATCACGACAAATGCCAGAAGGTTTTTCTCCCACATATGGTATATGCCTCTTTTGCTTTTCTCTTCTCATCTCAGCTTTCAAAATATACCTAGTCATTTGGACTTGTGATTTAACTATTTTTTTTAAATTTGATTCCCTTAATCTACAATAACAATAAACTGACTCCATTTGAATGTAATTTTCCAAACCTTTTATTAAACAGTTGACAAGAAATCAAGAATTCATCAATTTATGATAAAGAAACAATAAAAATTATACTTAAACATATTTAAAAATAAGCTTAAAGGCGTAAAAAACACTTTTAATTTTTTTTAAAAAAATCAATTAAACTCTCAATTTTTTATATATATTTGATACACAAATAAAAAAATATAACACAACCTTTCTTTAAAATTCTAAATCTTACAACTTAAATCTTTAAACTATTTTTTAATCATAATTTAAATCCTTAAACTATACAAATTTTTTTCTTTATATATATATATATATATGATAAAGAGAATGCCAAAGTTTTAAAAGGTGAAGAAGCCATTTTGGTAAAGGCAGTAGAAAATAGCAAATAGTGATATTTTGGTGGGGGGAAGAAAAGATGGGATTGGCATATGGCAGTGGCACAGACAAGGAGGGCAGTGATGATAATATTAAAGAGAAGATTCTTGAGATTCCCGTTGGGAGTGGATGGCAATGGCATGGAGGTTGAGACAAGGAATGAGACAAAGCTAGTGGAGGTGACTGCTGAGATCGAGCTCCGCCCCCGCCACATATGGGGTGACCTACTGGATGGGCCATCGCTTGTCGTGGCTGCATACGGCATTTCTCAGACTGGGGACTGCCATTTATGCCGTTACCACCAGCATGGTGTGGGCTCACCACACCTCTTTGGATGCATCCTCAATAATGTGGGATGAACAGAAGGATGTTAAGGAGCGTTCGTATTTTCTGAAAATTATGGATATAATGTTAGTGTTTAAGGTTAAAGTTTAAGAAATTATGGATATAATGTATTTTTAGGGTTTAGGAGTTAGAACTTAGGGTTAGGGTTTAAAATTCAACTTTTTTTCTATATCTCACCTGCTTGGGATTTTGAAATTCACATATAGTTTTACTAAGTATAAAAATTCACACATTTAATATAAAACCATGCGTTCGTCCTGCTCAAAAATCACTTGTCTGCTCTGGCTCATGCCTCGTTACCCAAACGCCCATCGTCTCCACTTATTCAACTCTCGATATTTGAATTCAGATTTATTTTGTCTTATAATTAAATATAAGGTTATATATTAAAGGATGAGTCTGGCTCGCTCGTCGACCACCACTAATGACGAGCATCAATGAGCACTGATAATTTTATTTATAAAGATTGAAAATTTAAAATACTCACCTCATAATTATAATTTGAAAAAAAATAAAAACCGTAATTTAATTAAAATACATTTTGTTATTTTTAATTTTATATTAAATATTCTTTAATTAAAAAATCTATTCCCAAATCAAACAACCCTAAGTAATTTTCTTTGAAATTAATCCCTTTGTTGTTGTTGTCGTCGTTGCCGTCGCCGACCATATTCGCCCAAACTCGTCGTCGGCCGCCCGCCGCCGCCGTTGATATCTACTGTCGTTCCCCTTTTGCAAGTAGGTAATTTATCCCCAATTCTCTATTCGAAATTTAATTTAAACTTTATTCGATTTTAGTGTTTTTCCTTCAATTGTCGCCGTCACCGGCCACTCCCCGACACCCCATTTTCATTTGGTCACCCAATTCCGGGATCCCCTAAACATATATCCCCAAAAATTACATCCCATAATCCCCTAATTTTCAAACCCTAACCATAATCCAAACCCTATTTTTGAAATTTTGAGTACCTAATTCCAAATTTGAGTATCCTAACACCCATATTATGACCCCAATTACATTTTCAATACCCCAATTTATCTGTTAGAACCCTAAATCCCATGGCCGATTCAAAATCCCCCAATCGTAACCCGTCGCACGTATCAGTACGGTGGTTTTAGCGTACCAGTACGCGGGTTTAACCGTACTGGTACTGTATGCGTACCGGTACAAATTTAGCTCACTAGAATTTTTTAAGAAGCGCCTGTACCGGTACGCTTGCACGACCGTACTGGTACGGTTGCTCTTTTTCTGCACTTTTTTGCTTTAAGTTTGATCTGATTGCTCAAGTTGTTATTTAGAAATTTTGTTTTTAGTTCTTTTATGATTTCTATTATTTCATTAAATTACAAATTTTTTTTCGAGATAGTTGATAATGAAGATACCAAAATTCAAGCTACAGAGTTTGAGCATTGTAACGAGGATGAAGATTATGAAATTAATTCTGAAGAAGAACAAACTAATTATCTTGTTGACGATGTCAAACAAATAGATGATGAGAATACCATTGGCTACTTCATTGATGAAAGCATATGGGACAAGATTAGGAAATGTTAAAAGATTACTAAAGTGGAAGACTTTGGATGATTGTATTGAATTTTACCATACATATGCCAAAGTGAAAAGTTGTAGAGTTCGAGTCGACTAAATAGTGAAAAGTCGAGCTGGTGGTCATATAATTGCAAAGAGAATGGTGTGTTGTAAGGAAGATATAGAGAGGAAAGGTGGATTAACTTTTCAAACAGAAAACTTAAAAGATTACTAAAGTGGAAGACTTTGGATGATTGTATTGAATTTTATCATACCTATGCCAAAGTGAAAAGTTTTAGAGTTCGAGTCGACCAAATAGTGAAAAGTCGAGCTGGTGGTCATATAATTGCAAAGAGAATGGTGTGTTGTAAGGAAGATATAAAGAGAAAAGGTGGATTAACTTTTCAAACAGAAAACATGAACAAAGATCAGCCATCAGAGTTGGATGTGGAGCATTTATTAGATTTAAATTGGACGAACAATATCAATATTGGAAAGTTTTTGAATTACATGCAGAACATAACCATGATACGGTTCAGGCAAGACAAGTTGCTTATATCATGTATATAATTTATAAATAAGTAAATTGTTATATACTAACCTCTAGCTTATATATATATATATATATGTGTGTGTGTGTGTGTTCTGTTAATCCTTTATTTTGTAGGTCATTTCAGAAAATTAGTGAGTTAGAAGAACTTAAGATTAAGAGCATGCACCACTCTGGAATTACTCCAAGTAAGATAATGCGAAATCTCGTGAATGAAGCTGGTTCAATTCAAAACGTTGGTTGTCTACCGAAGGACTTGTACAACTATCTACATAGAATTAAACGAGAATAAGTGCAAGATGGTGATGCTGAAACGGTGATGGCGTATTTATATGGAAAACAAGAATCTGATCCTTTCTTCTTTGTTAGACACGCGAGGGATGAATTCGGACACTTGGACAAGTTGTTCTGGTGCAATAGTATATCGCACGCCGACTACAAAGAATTCAGTCATGTACTCGCATTTGATACGACTCACAAGTGCAACGCATACAATAAGTCGTTCGTTGTTTTAGTTGGTGTAAATCATCATCGAAACACAGTGCATTTAGATGTGCATTGGTTGTGAACGAGAAAGAGGATACTTATGTGTGGGTATTATAAGAATTGATTGAAGCGGGGGATGAGTGCAAACCACTTACCGTTATTACTGATGCGCTGACAAGTGTAGAACGCCACCAGATTTTGAAAGGGCCTGAAAAGAATTAGTGAATAAGCACAAAGTTCAAGGAAGGAAATGGGTAGAAGAATTGTATGAAGATAAAGAAAAATGGGCAGAAGCATATTTGCAAGGATATTTTTATGCAGGTAACATTATGTACATTTAAATTGTAATGATATATTATTTACTGTATATACTAATTAATAAATATTTCTGGTGTGCAGCAATGAGGACTACTCAATGATGTGTATCAATAATAGAACACTGAAAACTTGGTTGAAAAGAAGGTGATGTTGTACCGATTTGTTGAGAACTATCATAAACAGTTGCAATCTCTAAGATGGGAGAAATCTCATCAAGATTACAAAACATTTGACGAACAACCGTATTGTGACGGTGTGTTGGGAACTCTCAAGCGTAATTCAGCCAAGGTATATACACGAAATTCTTTTGTTACATTGTGCAAAGAAATGTCGTATGGGAGTTATTATTTGGTCAAAAAAGTGAAGTGCAAAATGAGTGCATGTGTTATTGGCTAGAGCATGTTGAAAAGGAGAAGTGGTATCTTGTACTTAAAAATATCACACATGATACCATGTATTGTTGTTGTATGAAGTTGGAGTCCGTTAGATTTCCATGTCGCCATATGTTTTCGTGTTGAAATATGAAAAGGCGAAGGAAATGCCCCAAGAATGCATAATGAAGCGATGGACTATTTATGCGAAGAAAGATGTTGGATTAAAAAATAAGAATGCATATGTCGAAGATAATAATCCAACAGTATTTCAAGCCAGGTATTCCACTTTATCCTCTTATTGTATGACTATATGTCACCGTGCATCATAAACATTGAATTTCAATGAAGTTAAAGATCAATTTACAAAAATGAGTCTGAAATTGCAAACGATTAAAATGGGATATAAAAAAAGATCACTAAAGGTAAAGAAACTCTCGGAATTAGCGATCTTATAGTTCTTGAAACAAGAAGAGGAAAACCCAAGAGAACGAAGCGTCAAGATTCATCGTCCAACCCAAAATGTGTTTCATATGATGAAGATGTCACATTAGACTCGTATGAAACATCTAAACCTTCTCCGAACAAGCCATTTGATGAGGATACGAGACATACTGATGCACATCAGGAATTAAAATTAGTTGGATATATGCCCAACACATACAAAGAAAACAACATCTTGAAGGTAATTAAATATGAATTAATTAAAATAATTATGTTTTGTTATTATGTATATTGATAATATCTTTTTTGCAGCCTGCATATACTCATGAATTGAAAAATATGGAAAAAGATCCAACAATTTTGGATTGGCAACCAAATAATGATTGGTTGTGTACGGTCTCGTCCAAAAAATTGTAGTTTTTGTTCTTGTAAGTCAAGCATTTATGGACTTAAAAAACATGTTTTAGTTTATTTATTAGTGCGATTGCTAATGTTCATTTTTGCGATTTTCCTCTATCATGATAAACAAGACTATGTCTGAGCGTGCCTCGATAACATATCAAAATTCGAAGCAACTACAACATGAATCAAAAGAGGGTTAAAGTTTTTATTCTTTTATATGTCCATTGGGAGATTTAGTTTGGTTATGTTATTTCTATATATACGTGCAAGAATTACTAGTTATATTTAGGACTGTTAAGTTTTAATCTTTCAAATTTTATGAAGTTGGTTTGTGTAGTATACTATATACAGTTTTATCTGGTTAATCCATGTTTTATTTTTTTGCATATATAAGATAGAATTTAAATCGATAATTAGTTGATCTAGCCGGATTAGGCATTAGGATCTAAAGCAAGGTCAAGGTTTAAATCTTAAGGTTATGAAAGTGGAAAAAATAATTAATTAGAATGATCACCCTTACATTAGAATGATCAATCTTAAGGTTATGAAAGTGAAAAAAATTAGAATGATCACACTTACATTGGAATGATCAATCTTAAGGTTATGAAAGTGAAAAAAAATAAATTAATTGGAAATATCACCCATACAAAAAGTCTACTGACTACTATCATATAAATCATACTACTAAGCGAATAAATCAAGCCCCGATCATGTACTTCCTTGACCCCCTTAAAACCACGTCACACATATGTGACCATCCAAACCGGTCATGAACCCATTATGTCGTGTTTCCACTCCCTTAATCTCTAATGTTGGATCCATGCTCTGACACTCTTACTCTGCTTAAGGCTCGAGTAAAACAGAAGTAACGAGCCAATGACCCACTTGGCCCCTCATTTTATTTAATTGTAAAGACCGTATCGATACGATCTATGGTGTATCGGTACGTGAACTATATCGTACTAGTACGACGAGTGTACCGATATGAAAATGGGTCACTGAAAAAATTTTAAATTTGATAACACCGTATCGATACGGCACGTGTATCGGTACAAATTGACAACACTGGAATTTTAAAATTGATGACACTGGATTTTTTAAACTGAGTCAGGCGTACTGGTACACCTTTAATGAGCGTAGAGGTACGCGCGAGCCTACTTGTGTAAATAGGCCTAAAATTAGATTTTCCCCAAATTCAAACCTAAAAACCGATTTCCCTCACTAAAGTTCGGCGATTTTCACCCAATATTCACATAATTCACAAGAATTGTGCATACACATCACTTATTTCGTCTATTTTATGAGTTTTTTGAGGTATTACAAAATTCTACCCTTCAATTTTTGTAAATTCGAATGTTAGGGTTTGTTAGGATTTTAGTTTATTTTATGGTTTGAAAATGTTGGGTTTAGTTTAGTTGGTTTACACATTTTCATAATTTTGGGAGTTATTGATTTCCTTATTTTGAGTTGAGTTTAGTTTAGTTTATGGTTTGCACATTTTGATATTTTTGGAGTTCTTTCGTCTATTTTATAGTTTGTACATGTTGGGTTTAATTTAGATTATGGTTTGCACATATCGAGTTGAGTTAAGTTAGATTTCATTTATTAGTGAAATGGTAGTAGTAGTAGTAGTGTGAAATTGATGAATTTTGTATGCAATGCATTTAAGTTTGCACATTGAAATGATCAATCTGAAAATGCAATGCATATAAGTTTGTAGGTATTTTGATATTATGGACTGAAATTGATGAATATTTATACATTGTGCGTATTGTTTTTGTAGGAGTTTGAATTTTTCTTATCATTTTTTTTGCTTGAAATGGAACCAAAACCAAAACTTACGACAAAATGTCATCTCCCGAGTTCACCTTCTGTGAGTCACCCCCCAGTCGATCCTGAACCTCAACAAATTTTACCTAGCTCATTTGATAGATGTTTTGATGAACCTGGAGTACAAAACCAAAGGAAAAACTTTGAAATATTCAAAATTTTCATTATTCAGGATGAGTGTGTTGTAGATTTTAGATTTATGTCTGATCCTGCTTTTAGGTTTCCTTACCTAAGGTATATGAGGCAATGGAAATTATGTGTCATGCTTCAGCTTAATCCTGAATATTATCCTACTTTAACCCAATTTTTTTTTCCAACGCTCGTTGTATTGTTGATGAAACTACTGACACTATTATTGTCATAGAGTCTTACCTTATGGGGAAGAACTTTTTGCTAGACTCCAAAATAATTTCCAATCATCTATGTCTAGAAAACATCGGTCTTGATAATGAGGATCAGCATATTATTGATCCTCCAGCCCCAGCTCTGTTACTTCCCTAGATGCCCATGACAGCTTTCTTCATTTGATTATCACTTGGTGGTTTCGGCCATCCAGAGGTATGTATTCTACAATTAGGAATGTCGATGCTTGGTGGATTTAGTGCTTCCACACTGGCCGACACATCAATCTTGCTCAGATAATTTTTGTCGACCTAGTTTACATCATCAACAACCGTCGTACCGATCGTGTGAACTTTTTTTATTACAGTTGCGTCCTCAACCATATCTTTCAGAAAGAGAGAATATATTGTTCAATAGATATTCCCTTCCCTCTAGGACATAAGATTGATGTTTCATCTTTTCGAAGGGCTCATTTTGAACTCATCAACGGCGAGTGGATTCCTTGCGGTCCACGACCTGTTCCACCACCTCGACCGGCTCATCAGGCAGTTGCTTTAGCACCCGAAGGAGATATTTCTTTTGCATCACTTTCGGAGTTGATCACCCAGATGGAGGATCACATTATGCGTTGTTTTGATGTAGTTGATGAGCGTCTTGAGATATTGAAGTATTCAGTTTAGCTTTTTCAGGATGATGACGAGGATGATATTGATGGCGGTGACGATGCACCGGAGGCTTAGCTTTATGCTTTTAGATTATGGATTATGTGAGATTTTCTAGACTTATTTTGTTGTGACTATGCCACTATGGATTGTTTCTTCATTATTTTATTTTTGGATAATAATGGATTATGAATTATATATGTTGATTATTATAGATTTTAGATTACGGATTATGGATTGCTTCTATATTATCTTGGCTATTCTATTACTATGGATTGTTTCCCATTGTCTATCTTGTTATGTGTTAAGGTGACGGTAAAAAGAGACACGTATTTAAGTGGAAATTTTAAAGTACTGACATGATTCAGAAACGCAAAGTTTGACAAAGCACTAAATGTTAAAATAAAATTTTAAAGTATTGACATGTAACAAAAAAACAAAATCAAACTACTCAAAGATTACTTGTGTGATGAAAGGAAACAAAATTTTGTGTTTAGCTATAAAAAACAGATTTAGTCGTGTTATTTACTTCAATTCAACGTTGAACAAGTTATATATACATTTGTAGGAGTAAGAGAACCAATTGACATGTCCGTGGTGTATTAGTTATTGAAGCTTAGTTTTTGCATGAGTAAAGTTTACTTCTCTTTGTATAAAAAAAGATAATCAAAGTTTCAAATTTTCTAGTTTTATTAGTTTTTGGTTTTTAATTTATTTTTTGTAGTTAATCCTTGGAATCAACTAGCATTTACCTTGTTAAATTATATATATATATATATATATTACTCACATATACGTCAAGCTCTGAAAATGTCAAGTCATTACAAAAAAATGAAAAGTAAAAATAAAGAGGTTGAGAATCACCCAAAATGTTTAAATAGCATTCAAAATTTCTTAATCCTCAACCACTTGGTGTTCTGTGGGCAGTTTACGACAATTGGAAAGATCAACTTCATTGGGGCTGCTGGAAACAAATTTTGCCAAAATTCTCAATCGTTCGACTCTCATTTGTTACGTCTACACAATAGATATATCATGTTATTCAATATCACGCTATAACTAAACGGAACTACATGGTATACTTTACCGTGAAAGAAATCTTCGACCAATCACTTTTGTTATCGGCTTCTATATACTTCAATGTGTACATGCCACAATCATCCCTGAATCAATTATAAAATAAATTAATCTAGTAAGAAAAAATTCACAGAGATATCTTCAAAAAAACTTTTATTTTAAACTTAAATTACGTATGAATTTGACTGCTTCAGTACTTGTTCACAATGGAGTGAAAATTTTGTAACATCTTCAAATAATCTACCCAAATGAGCATGACCCTTAAATCAAAGTAGAGCTTTATTCAACTGTTATAATAAGTCAAAACAAAATTAAGAAATTGATAATTAAAAACTATACAAAATCTATTAGTTCTCATAAATGAGTAAAGAACTTACTATATTTTGTGCAATCTTTGTACGCACTCTATTAGCGCCAAGAGAGTCCAAAACGTAATTATGTCTCTCAACAACATCAACAACTAATAGAAATCAATGCTTGCCTCTTGCATCATGTAAAGACACATATACCGGCTAAATCACGTGAGATCAAAATCACTGGTAACTACAAACAAGCAAACAACAAAGTATAAATATACATGTTCAACATTACTACTACCAATAGGCATAAAATTCTTTATCCATCGATTATGAAAGTTGAAAAGGCTTAACTGCATTCCCGACTTCTTATCATGTGTAAAATCTTCTAGCAAACTCTGCGACAAACATTAAATTTGAAAATGTCATGAAATCATTAACTGAAAATACTATGATCTCTACTCCAAAAATTTTTCTTACTTGAAAAGACAGAGGCATATATAACTTCTTTGGCATATGCTCTTGTCTCAAATGCAAATCGTACACATAGATATCGATAAACTATTAAATATTAAAAAAACACTTATATTAATAGCAAACAAAATAAATATTTATTATAACCTGTTAGATATCTATAATACCCAATCAGATAACCACTTTTCTGGAAAAATAGTGCAAGCATTGCCAACGTCCATATGCTTATTACTTGCCATGTAAAGAGTGTTGTATCTATCATTTCAAGTAGCAACATTCGTGCAAACTCTGCTTTCTTCAGGCGTTAAGTACTTCAAATATTGCTTGTACACCTCACTTATTCTACCAGTTTCCTTGCATTCTTCTAATAAGAGATCACTTAGCTCATATTTATACTGCATGAAATACATTTAACGCTTACAAATGATAATAACTTGAAAACTAAATGTCGATATTTAAAAAAAATGTGTGTATAATTTACATCTTTCTTGTTTTAAATTTGATTTGAGCTTCTACGAACAAATCTTTTAATCTCAAGATTACAAACCTTGTTCTTGTTCCCAACCTGCACAATGGAAAAGTAATTGATCATATATTTAATTCAAATGAAATAGTTGTACATAATTTCTTTCAAATTTTCACCGCACAAAGAATATTATATTTTTGATCACGTTACTACCTCATTTTTTCAGAACTTTCAACCTTGAATTTTTTCCAGTATCATTGCATGTAATGTTGTTTTCCTGTATCTACATATCATACGACAAATATTATTTTTAAGCAAAATATGAAAGATAACCAATAAAGAATGATTTATGCATATCTTTGTATTCACTTAAGAAGTTCGAGCTCTTTTTTTATATCATATCTTTCGACTTCAGATCATCAGTCAAATCAGAACGTGCAGTCGAACATCTCATACTCTTTTTCTGTGGAGAGTCTTTACTCTTTGACAATGGCTTGGGACCGTTAGACATTTTAGGCCACATTCTTTACTTATTGGAGTTTCCTTCAACGTAACTAGTTGACAAGAAAATCGGTGGGGAGTAAATTCAAAGTTAAAAAATCGCTAGGAATTTCTGGGAAACCATCTCTATCAGTCTTGATTTTTTCTTTTGAAATAACTTCAAGTTTCCTTTTACCAATAGGCTCTAATGAGGGAGAATAATAATTCATATCACAATTAGTAAATGGAGACATAATTGGTATTTTAATACCACTCTCGATTTCTTCATTTAATGATGCGACAATTAATTCTTCTTCCTTGTGAGATTTATTTTCTAAACCCTCATCATTCAATAGACCGCTATATAAATTAATCTCTTCTGTCTATTCTTTAAATCATCTCCCTTTAATGATGTATTATGTATACCTTCTCCTTTCACTGAATCACCATCTTGTGTTGAACTTTTAACATTACCCGATGCTAATATGGCTACTAATTTTTTAAATTAGCCATTTAATTTCTTAAATTGACCATTTAATTTCTCAAATTGACCATTTAATTTCGCAAATTGACCATTCATTTTAACAAATTCCTTTTCAATACTTTGCACCGAATGAATGAGTGTCTCGAACTTGTGAACACTCTGATAAGAAGTTCTTATATTTTCCTCATGTACAACTTCAACTTTTTTCAATATGTACATAAAATAATAATCTTAACAAAAAAAATTAACACTAGTATTGAAAGTTCATATAATTATAATGAATGTACCTCGTTGTTTGTCTTCCCCGAGCACATGTCGATATGACGCTTACTCTTCATCTTTGTATCTTGTTTTGAAGGCGTTAAATTTAGATTCATCATCTACATTAAAAAGTTAAATTTTAAGCAATCAGATCGAACTTAAAGCAACAAAGTGCAGAAAAAGAGCAACCGTATCGGTACAGTCGTGCAAGCGTACCGGTACAAGTGCTTCTTTAAAAATTCTAGTGAGCTAAATTTGTACTGGTACGCATACAGTACTGGTACGGTTAAACCCGCGTACCGGTACGCGTGACGGGCTGCGATTGGGGAATTTTGAATCGGCCGTAGAATTTAGAGTTATAACAGACAAATTGGGGTATTGAAAATGTAATTGGGGTCATAATATGGGCGTTAGGATACTCAATTTTGGAATTAGGTATTCAATTTTTCAAAAATATGGTTTGGATTATGGTTAGGGTTTGAAAATTAGGAGATTACATGATGTATTTTTTGGGGATATAGGTTTAGGGGATCCTGAAATTGGGTGGCCGAATGAAAAGGGGGTGCCGAGGAGTGGCCGGTGACGACGGTAATTGAAGGAAAAATACCAAAATCGAATCAAGTTTAAACTAAATTATGAATGGGGAATTGAGGATAAATTACCTACTTGCAAAAGAGGAACGACGATATATATCAACGACGGCGGCGGACAGCCGACGACGGGGCTGGACGAATATTGCTGGAAACGGTGGCTAACGACGGAGGCGGCGGCTAACAGTGGCGGCGGCGGCGGTAAAGGGGTTAATTTCAAAGAAAGTACTTAGGGTTGTTTGATTTGGGGATATATTTTTTTTATTAAAGAATGTTTAATATAAAATTAAAAATAACAAAATGTAATTTAATTAAATTACGGTTTTAATTTTTAAAAATATTATAATTATACGGTGAGTACTTTAGATTTTAAATCTTTATAAATTAAATTATTTGTAACCCCCTCGTCCCGGTCTGGCCAGATGACCGGTCCGAGTGGGCCACACGGGGAAAACCGAAGCGAAACCCAAAGGATTCCCCCTCGGTTAGCAACCCTATTTTTTTCATTTTAATCTTGCCTAGATGAACATTAAGTCCTATGTGATTTACAACAGCGGAAAACATTCAAAGGAAAGCACATTCGAACCACGGCCATGCATAGAAGTTAAATTTTAAACTTATAAGGCAGGCCGTATCGGTACCCTAGCTAGGGGTATCGATACGCCCTGTCTAGGTCAACCTAAGAAGTCAACCACGAGAAGTCCGTATCGATACAACCCTTGAGCGTATCGATACGCCCTTCTCGGTCAACCCTTCTTGGTCAACAGAGTAGACCCGTATCGATACTCGGGAAACTCGTATCGATACACTCTACTCTCACTCAAGACTCCAGATTCTAGTAACTTTGGAGGGTATCGATACGCAAGGCAAAATTGTGGACTGTGGGCAAGACCGTATCGATACGGCCCTGAGGCGTATCGATACGCCCTGCACTGCAATTCCACAATTTCCAACTTAAATGACCCCCAACACGACTCTAAATGCATTTCTTGACTCACCTAAGCGTATACAAACATGTAAGCATACATGCTTAAGCCAAAGGAAGCATCCAGACATGGATCAAAGCATTCATTCATGGCATTCCAATTAAAGAGCAATTTAGGCAATTTGGTGCATACATAAAAGCTCAAATGGTCTTAAAGGCACAAGTCAATCACAAGAGGTTTGCACTCATACACAATGCAACCTAGACATTCTAAAGCATGCCATCACGCACCAACATTCATCAAAGCATCACATGCTTTACAATCCAAAATCAAACTCGAACATCCACAATCAAAAGAGTCATACAAAAACCCTTGCCACATTGCTAACTAATACTAAATTGTTAACCGTACTTGAGCCGCAAAATTTGGAAAGCCCTTCTTGCCTTGCCTCGAGCTAACACCACGCTAATGATCTGCATTGTTGAACATTGAGAGCGTAAGCTAATAGCTTAGTGAGGGTGCTCTAAAACGAAAAACATCAACAATGCAGGGTTCAAGCATGTAAATCCTAATCTCACGTACATCAAGCATAGGCATAAAATCAAGTAGACCTATCTAGTCTTTCAAGTGGCATAACATGGTTTCTCGATCCTATCAAGCTCAATCATCAATATCATCATCATATAACAATACCATATACCACCATCATATATCAACATCGCATATCACAATGTATGAACAAGTTAATTGGCCACTTTAATTACCCCGATTGTGCGGATTTAAACCTCAACAACACTTTACCTCGGTGGGATTTCACTCATCACCAGACCTTGCATGTGCGGGATTCCACTCATCGCCACATGCCCTACGGATGGGATTCCACTCATCATCCCATAGAAATGTATAAAAAGCTTCCGGTGGAATGTTACATCACCGTACTCCTCCTTGATGACTTAACGCCATCAAGGCCACGTACGTTTTGACTCAATTTGTGTGCACACTAATCCTAATGATCGATCATTTACAACTGATAGTTATTTTAGTGCCAATTGTCATTATCATACCACACATCAACAACCACACTCATGCTCATCACATATATTCACATCATGATATATACATACACCAAGTAACCACAATCTCAAGAGCATAAATAAGTGAGCACAATAGCATATATGAATATCAATGGATAAATCAACAACTCGATTTAACTAGAAGTGGCCTACCAAGCACACTACACACACACCCACTACACATACTCGAACCAAACTTTAAAACAAGTAGAAACCACTCACCGCCTTTCCTTAGCAAATCGAAACAATCCTCTTACGAACCCGGATTCGGTCCCAAAGCTTCTCCGACGATCCCTCTTGCTTCTAGCCAACCAAAAACACAACCGATAACCAAAATCAATGCTCATATTTAATAATCACATAACCTTTGAATTCAAACCAACTCCCTCCAAAATTTCCAACCAAAATAAATCCCCAAATATCTCAAATTCGTACTCCAACAACCCTTGGCTGAAACACCCATTTCCAAACACCCAATTGACCTCCAAAACATCCCAAATCACCCTCCTAACATACCCTAACCATCAGCCCTTCGTTTTCAACTTAAAACCCACCAAAAATGGTGTTCTTGACAACTCAAAAATGGGTTTAAGAACCCACTTCGGAAATTCATTGAAAATGAACCAAATTAACATATAATGTGTATTTCAACTTGATTAAACAAAGCCCCAACTTAATTTATCAAAACAAAATGGAAAGCCCCTTAAAAATCCAAACTTTAATATAAACCTTAATTTTCAAAACCCCATAACTTTGAAATCTAAGACCATAGATAGGTAGAGGATAAAGATGGGGTTAAGAAAACATATTTACCTTTGAGAAACACCTTGAATTGAAGAAAATATTGAATGGAATAGTAACTAGTGTTTTGGGAGAGTTTGAAAATGGGGGAGAGGGGTTTGACATTGGGAAAGGGGGATGGGGGAAAGAGAAGACAACTTTTCTTTAAAAGTTGTCTTCCTTTAAAATTCTTTTGGGTAAAATTGCAACATAAGTCCTTCCCTTTTTACCAAAGCTCAATTACACCACATTTTAGGTTGAATTATTTTAATTAAATTTTTATTGACTTGGACTCTAAACCCGGTTAACTCCTAACCCTAAAATACGAGTGTTACAACTCTCTCCCACTTAAGGAATTTCGTCCCCGAAATTACCTGACTGAAAGAGATACGGAAACTGCTTTTCCATATCCTCCTTCCTCTCCCAAGTGGCCTCGTCCACACCTCTACGTTGCCACCGCATCTTCACTAACTCAATCGATCTACCCCTCAACACCTTACTGTCAGAAGCTAAGATATCAACAGGCTCTTCTTCATAAGTCAAATCCGGATTCAATTCAATTTCTTCTACAGGCATAACACGTGATGGATCGGACCTATACTTACGAAGCATCGAAACATGGAACACATCATGTATCTTCTCAAGCTCAGATGGCAAACGCAACTGATAAGCAACCGGACCAACCCTCTTCACAATTTCATACGGTCCTATGTACCTCGGACTCAACTTCCCCTTTCGCTCAAATCTCATCACCTTCTTCCACGGAGACACCTTCATGAATACCTTCTCACCCACTGAGAACTCAACTTCCTTCCTCTTCAAATCGGCATAGGACTTCTGCTTATCCGAAGCAGCCTTCAAACGATCACAAATCAATTTTACCTTGTCTGTTGTCCCCTTGAGCAAATCCGGCATAGGTAACAATTTCTGCCCTACCTCGGCCCAACACACTGGAGTCCTACACTTCCGGCCATACAAGGCCTCATACGGAGCCATCTGAATGCTCGACTGAAAGCTATTATTGTACGCAAATTCTACTAGAGGCAAATGCTTCTCCCAAGTACCCTAAAAGTCTATGATACAACATCGCAGCATATCCTCTAAGATCTGAATAACCCCTTCCGACTGACCATCTGACTGAGGATGATAAGAAGTGCTGAAGTGCAACCGGGTACCCAAAGCTGAGTGCAGACACTCCCAAAATCTAGAAGTAAACCGCGGATCTCTATCTGATACAATGGACTTCGGCACACCATGTAGCCTCACAATCTCACCAATGTACAAATCGGCTAATCTATCTAGAGTGTAAGTAGTGTTGACTGCCAAGAAGTGAGCACACTTCGTAAAACGATCCACTATCACCCAAACTGAGTTCTTCCTCGCAGGAGTCAAAGGCAAACCCGAAACAAAATCCATGGTGATGTTCTCCCACTTCCATTCCAGATTTCTCAACGGCTGTAACAAACCTGAGAGAACCTGATGTTCCGCCTTCACCCTCTGACACACTAAGCACTTACTCACAAAGTCGGCTACATCTCTCTTCAAGCCAACCCAAAAGTACTCATTCTTCAAGTCACGGTACATCTTCGTACTTCCATGATGCATAGCAAATGGACTACTGTGGGCTTCAGTCAAGATCGTACGTCTCAAATCACTGTCTTCTGGCACAACTATTCTATCCTTGAAACACAAAACCCCATCAGTACTGAAACTGTAGTCTGAAGATCTTCCTTCGGCTATATCTTGCACGTGAGGTGCTAAAGTTCTATCTAAGAGTTGTTTCTCTCGAATCAACTGACCTAGAGTAGGCCTAACCTGAAGCTCGGCTATCAAGCCACCATCTTCGGACAAACTCAATCTAGCAAACATGGCTCTCAAGTCCACGACCATCTTACTACTCAATGCATCGACCACTACATTGGCCTTACCCGGATGGTACTCAATGGTAAGATCATAGTCTTTTAGCAACTCTAACCACCTACGCTGTCTGAGATTCAAATCTCACTGAGTCATAATGTATTTCAAACTCTTGTGGTCAGTGTACACTGTGCATCTCTCACCGTACAAATAGTGCCTCCAAATCTTCAGAGCAAACACAACTGCAGCTAACTCTATGTCGTGGGTCGGATAGTTGCGCTCATGGGTCTTCAACTGTCTTGAGGCATAAGCCACCGCTCTCTTGTCTTGCATAAGAACACATCCTAGCCCTACATAAGAAGCATCACTGTAGACTACATAGTCATTCCCGGACTCAGGCTGAATCAAAATCGGTGCTTGGGTCAAAGCTTCTTTCAACTTCTCAAAGGCTTTCTGTCTTGCATCTGTCCACTCAAACTGAACACTCTTCTGAAGTAACTGTGTCAATGGAGCGGCTAATTTAGAGAAACCCTCCACAAACCTCCTATAGTATCCGGCTAAGTCTAAGAAGCTACGTACCTCGGTCACAGACTTCGGTTGCTTCCACTCAACAATGGCTTCAATCTTCTTCAGATCAACTCTAATCCCATCGGCTGACACTACATGTCCTAAGAAGACTACCTCACGGATCCAGAATTCACACTTGCTGAGCTTCGCATACAACTGATGATCTAGCAAAGTCTTCAAAACAAGTCTCAAGTGTCGGTCATGGTCTTCTTCAGTTCGCGAGTACACCAAAATGCCATCAATAAACACAACTACAAACTGATCTAGATACTGATGAAAGATCCTATTCATCATGTCCATGAAAAGTAGCCGGTGCATTAGTCAACCCAAATGGCATGACTAAAAACTCATAATGTCCATACCTAGTCCTAAAGGCCATCTTCGGTACATCAACCTCTTTTACCTTTAGCTGGTAGTAACCCGATCTCAAATCAATCTTCGAAAAGACAGATGCTCCCCTCAACTGATCAAACAAGTCATCAATTCTAGGCAACGGATATTTATTCTTCATTGTCAACTGATTTAACTGCCTATAATCTATATACATTCTCATGCTTCCATCTTTCTTCTTCACAAACAGAACTGGTGCACCCCAGGGCGAAGAACTAGGCCTAATAAAACCTCTATTTGTCAATTCTTGCAACTGAGTCTTCAACTCTTTCAATTCTTTCGGTGCCATACGATACGGAGCAATCGAAACAGGAGCTGAATCCAAATAAGTCTCAATGCTGAACTCTACCTCTCTGTCCGGTGGTAACCCTGGCAATTCTTCCGGAAACACACTAGGAAAGTCACATACTATCCGAATGTCCTGAGGTCTAACCTCACTCATGTTAGGGTTCATCACATATGCTAGGTATGCTTCGCACCCCAACTCAACTAATCTCTTAGCCTCTAACACTGAAACCACATTGGACAAGAACTTCACGTTCTCACCCACCACTACAATCTCATAGTCATCTGTGAGCCTCAAAGAAATCCGCTTAGTTTCAAAATCTATCCTAGCTCTATGCTCCGTGAGCCAGTCCATACCCAGAATCACATCAAAACCATAGAAAGGAAGTTCCATCATATCCACTGGAAACACATGCCCCTGAACCATCAACGGACACCTTCGGTACATCTTCCTAACTACTACCGTGTCCCCAAAGGAACTAGTAACACTAACTCCTACCTCTAACATCTCACAAGGCAAATTCAAAGACTGTGCATGCTCACTCAATATGTAGGAATGTGTAGACCCAGAGTCAATCAAAGAAAGCAAACCCAAAGACTGTATCGAGAAGTTACCTGCGATCACATCGGTGTCATGCTGATCCCCGCGCTGAGCATAAACTCTGGCCTGACCTCCGCCCTCTGGCTGAACTGCAACTACATGTGCTATGTTCCTCTGACCATCGTTCCTTGGCTGGAAGTTACCTCTACCATGCCCGCGGCCTCTCTAAAAGTCATTGGCTCTAGTAGGAGCCTGAGCTGGTGCCTGTCCCACTTGATGTGGACAGTCACGCCTAATGTGGTCTCTAGCCCCACAACTCCAACAAGAATGGTAATTCCCCCAACATTCACCGGTGTGGTTCCTCCCGCAAGTAGCACATGTGGGCAACTTCCCACCAGTTCTCTGACCCTGATAGCCCCTACCATGGTTACCGCCACCACGCCTATGATCATACTGATGTCTGTTGTCCTGATGCCTCTTGGCATCACCTCTATCAAAGTTGCTGGACCTCTTACCCGAACTAGATCCACCCGACCGCCTGGTCAAACTCAAACTGTGCTCTAAGTCCTTAGCCTCGCGACCAAGACATCAAAATCTCTGTAGTCCGAAGCTAGAGTATACGTCTTGATCTCTTCACTCAGCCCATAACGGAAGCGGTTACAACGCTCCGCCTCAGTAGGTACAAGCTCAGGTGCATAATGACTCAATCTGACAAACCGGATCTCATAATCGGTCACGGACATATTCCCCTGAAGCAATGCCATAAACTCTCTCTTCCTCTCATCAAGGTATCGCGGACCCAAATACTTCTTCCGGAAAGCTGTCTCAAAGAACTCCCAAGTGATCTCGGTCTCATCCATACCTGTAGTGATGGTGACCAACCAAGTGTAGGCATCACCCTGAAGCAGAGACTCAACACATCCCAACTTGCGCTCACCAGTACACCCCATTTGAGCAAGAATACGGACGGTCTTCTCAAACCATAACTATGATCTCTCTAGAGTAGCTCCTCTAAAATCTTCGGCCCCAAGGCCCTGAAGTCTCTCTAAAGGTAATCCGGTGCCCTCACCCTGATGGTGTGCTGCCTGACTTCCAGCTACTGCAGCCTGGAATGCTCCGGCTATTGCCTGAACCAACGGAGCTAAGTCAATCCCGGTCGGTCCTTGGCCACCTTGGCCACCTTGACCTCCTTGTGGTCCCTCTCCTTCGACCCTGGCCTCACCTCCCGCTCCTGGTGGAGGAGGTGGTGGCGGTGGAGGTGGTGGAGGAGCTCCAACTCCAACCACAGGCTCTCCCACTTGAGCCTCAACTCTCACTATTGGCTCAGCTCTCGGAGCCTCTGCCCGTGGTTCCGGTCGAACCATCCTAGGCCTCCCACGTGGTCTCATGATACATCTAGCAAGGTATAAACTACAACAACAAACAAATAGGATTACGTTAGCCAAAGCAAGGGTCCAATGGTGCTCAAGTACACCTCTTTCCAAAAATCTTTTAAATTAAGTAATAGTAGCAATGGGCACACACTCTACACCAGACACGACATTTCATGCATTCAAAACATCATACGGTCAATCAAGCATCAAGGATTCATGGCAAAACGTGCATCGAACAACATAAGCATTTAACACATTAAGCTTACCTCACTTACCTGCCCTCGGTCTCGGTAATCTCAGGCTCTGATACCAACAAATGTAACCCCCTCGTCCCGGTCTGGCCGGATGACCGGTCCGAATTGGCCACACGGGGAAAACTGAAGCGAAACCCAAAAGATTCCCCCTCGGTTAGCAACCCTATTTTTTCATTTTAATCTTGCCTAGATGAACATTAAGTCCTATGTGATTTACAACAGCGGAAAACATTCAAAGGAAAGCACATTCGAACCACGACCATGCATAGCAGTTAAATTTTAAACTTATAAGGCAGGCCGTATCGGTACCCTAGCTAGAGGTATCGATACACCCTGTCTAGGTCAACCCAAGAAGTCAACCACGAGAAGTCCGTATCGATACAACCCTTGAGTGTATCGATACGCCCTTCTCGGTCAACCCTTCCTGGTCAACAGAGTAGACCCGTATCGATACTCGGGAAACTCGTATCGGTACGCTCTACTCTCACTCAAGACTCCAGATTCCAGTAACTTTGGAGGGTATCGATACCCTTAGGGTATCGGTACGCAAGGAAAAATTTGTGGACTGTGGGAAAGACCGTATCGATACGGCCCTGAGGCGTATCGATACGCCCTGCACTGCAATTCCACAATTTCCAACTTAAACGACCCCCAATACGACTCTAAATGCATTTCTCGACTCACCTAAGCGTATACAAACATGTAAGCATACATGCTTAAGCCAAATGAAGCATCCAGACATGGATCAAGGCATTCATTCATGGCATTCCAATTAAAGAGCAATTTAGGCAATATGGTGCATACATAAAAGTAGAAACCACACTAATCCTAATGATCGATCATTTACAACCGGTAGTTATTTTAGTGCCAATTGTCATTGTCATACCACACATCAACAACCACACTCATGCTCATCACATATATTCACATCATGATATATACATACACCAAGTAACCACAATCTCAAGAGCATAAATAAGTGAGCACAATAGCATATATGAATATCAATGGATAAATCAACAACTCGATTTAACTATGAGTAGCCTACCAAGCACACTACACACACACACCCACTACACATACTCGAACCAAACTTTAAAACAAGTAGAAACCACTCACCGCCCTTCCTTAGCAAATCGAAACAATCCTCCTACGAACTCGGATTCGGTCCCAAAGCTTCTCTGACGATCCCTCTTGCTTCTAGCCAACCAAAAACACAACCGATAACCAAAATCAATGCTCATATTTAATAATCACATAACCTTTGAATTCAAACCAACTCCCTCCAAAATTTCCAACCAAAATAAATCCCCAAATATCTCAAATTCGTACTCCAACAACCCTTGGCTGAAACACCCATTTCCAAACACCCAATTGACCTCCAAAACATCCCAAATCACCCTCCTAACATACCCTAACCATCAGCCCTTCGTTTTCAACTTAAAACCCACCAAAAATGGTGTTCTTGACAACTCAAAAATGGGTTTAAGAACCCACTTCGGAAATTCATTGAAAATTAACCAAATTAACATATAATGTGTATTTCAACTTGATTAAACAAAGCCCCAACTTAATTTATCAAAACGAAATGGAAAGCCCCTTAAAAATCCAAACTTTAATATAAACCCTAATTTTCAAAACCCCATAACTTTGAAATCTAAGACCATAGATAGGTAGAGGATAAAGAGGGGGTTAAGAAAACATATTTACCTTTGAGAAACACCTTGAATTGAAGAAAATATTGAATGGAATAGTAACTAGTGTTTTGGGAGAGTTTGAAAATGAGGGAGAGGGGTTTGACGTTGGGAAAGGGGGGTGGGGGAAAGAGAAGACAACTTTTCTTTAAAAGTTGTCTTCCTTTAAAATTCTTTTGGGTAAAAATGCAACATAAGTCCTTCCCTTTTTACCAAAGCTCAATTACACCACATTTTAGGTCGAATTATTTTAATTAAATTTTATTGACTCGGACTCTAAACCCGGTTAACTCCTAACCCCAAAATACGGGTGTTACATTATTGGTGCTCATTGGTGCACGTCGTTAGTGGTGCTCATCGGAACTTGTCGAGCGCTATAAATTTTTTCTATTTTAATACTCAGATTGTGTAAAAAGTTACACAACTAATTTTATATAAACTATAAAATCTTAAATCTAAATCTCTAACCTCGAAATCCGAAACACTATACTCTAAATCGTATGACCTAACTCTCCTTATAACTTATGTATGTACATAAAGTATTTTTCAAAATAAAATTATAAGAATCGATTAGATTACATTGACACCGGCATTTGATAATGATGTTAAGAAAATCTTGTTGTAATCTTTTTCATGCATTAACAAATAGATTTCGATAAATATTCGTATACAATAGGCTATGCCAAATAATATGAATCATGTGAGTTGGATTTTGGATGATGATTAGTCACGGCTCTAACTGATTAACACAATTATCTCAACTTACATTTATTCATTATTTAACTAATTAATTAATTAAAGAGAGACAAAAAAAAGTGATTGAAGAAAAATTATAAGGAGAGAATGGACCTGAAAACTTTGTCATAAATCATCCGAGAAAAAAGCCACTTCATGGGTTAGTGGGACATATGACACACCACATGATATGTCAAAACACCCCAAATGTCAATCCCACGTGGCATCACCACACATAAGGGCTGAGCGTCGATCGAGTTGGGTCTAGTCAATTTTTTTAAATTATTCAAGTTTATAAGTCTTATTTTACGATTCAAATTTCACTTGAAATTTTTTTCCGAATGAGTCAAGTTCTTGAGTTTCTGTACACATTTAATTGTAATTATTTATAATGTTATAATACAAATTGAATTCAATTTAAATGGCTTTCTATATCAATATACGATATAACTATGATTTTTCATATTTTCATATGTAATATACATAATATATCAGGCATAATTGAGAGACTTTTCGAACTTGAAAACTAGTCAAATAATTACAAAAAGATTTTGAGTTGTTCAAATTTCCATTTTATAACTCAAATTTTATTTGTAAATTTTTTTTGAGTCGAATTTTTTCATCTCGAGCGAATAATTCGATTTTTTGAGTTCAGTTTTGTTCACCCATCGTACATATCTCCACAACATTGCACAATAACTTATATCTTTCATTAAATAGTGAACTTTTAATTTTTAAATACAAATGTTACAATTTAAATTCACACAAAATAAGATAACATGAGTATTCTTGTTACCCGGTAAATTATTGTTGCTCAGTAATTTATATATATTTTTTAACATGTTACTATCATTATATGAATATGGAGCGGCATCAAAAAGGGATAATTGGTGGAACCCCCTCCCACTTTATGAATAGGGCATTTCAGTACCATGGCTCTTTTTTTCTTTTTCATTATGACCCATTTCTTGATAATTGAGAATCCGTAGTTTTCGTTGCTATATGATGATTGATGGAGTTATTTACACATACAAGTTTAGAACATGACATGTGAAGGGGGTAAAGGAGACAACGGTTCAACTTTGGATCTTTTTATGAAAAGTTAATAATAACTTATAGTTTTTTCCCCAATAATAATAATAATAACTTTAGGTTAAAATTGTATTATACATATTATTTCTATTTTCCAAAACCATATAATTAGGTTAAAATTAAAATCAATAATTGCGTGCGCAGAAAAATGGAGCAAAACAATCTTTTATGCCTTTTTCCTTTTTGACAGAAGCTGCAAGTATTATTAAAAAATATTTAAAATTATAAGGGTTAAGGTTTACAACTATAAACGTAAATTAAACATATAATTTGACATTTTTTTTAAATTACTGACATAAGAAACTAGCCACTTGAGATCATACAAGGGTCATACAAGGAAAATGTTAAAAATTAATTAAAAGACTCGAATAAAAGATAGATACGAACATATTTAATTGCATTGGCAAAAAAAACCACAAAAAGAGACCAAACTACTAAAAGACAATGAATCTTTTTTATTTTTAAAATATATTTAAATATATATATATATATATATATATATATTAAATCAACAATCAATTGGTCTAGTTGGATGAGACACTAGATCCCTTAAGCAAGGTCAAGTGTTCGAATTCTGATGTTATGAATGGATCAATTGGATTGGGAGGACCGCCCTCATAATTAGCCTTTGCAGTACTCAATTTGGATTAGTCAACAAATGAGTTGGATACTGATAGTTAAACAATATATATATATATGTGTGTGTATATATTGACATTATAATTTCATTAATAAAAAGAAAACACATTTGACTGGATGATCAAGTTGCTTATTTTTGTTCTTTTATATTCTTTTAGGTCATGAGTTCTAGATCCACTATAAATATCATCTTCTTTTTTCTTTCCTCCAAATAGGATTATGATTAGAATTAAAATTTGTCAAAAAAATTATTAATAAAATATTTATTTATTTTCTGTGTATGAAATAATAATATATATCTTTAATTAATGTTTGAGAAGAAGATTTCCACGCCATTAATAGGGTTAGGTATACAAAATTTGGTGTTTTAAACAAGGAGAAAAAAATTCCATTACCAACCCTATTTTTTCAAACACTAATCATAATAGCTATCATTATGAACGCTTTGATGGCATATATCTTCTGTTTATTAATTTTAATGGACCCTATTTCATGACATTGTCAAAAAGAAACAATAAATTGTCAAATTTGATATTTATTCTAATTAACTCATTCACTTAAAAAAATATTTTATATAAAAAATTTGGGTTTGCTTTTTAACAAGGGTGCTTATTGAGTTGAGTAGTTCACAAATAATTCGAGCTTGACTCGGTTAACGTTCAACTCGAGTTGATTCGACTCGAAATCGAGCTCGACTCGAGATCTTAATGAGTCGAGTCGAGCAAGGTCCAACTCGACTCGATAAGTTCGTGAGCAGCTCATTATTTTTTTATAAATTATTTTATAATTTTTTGTGGCTACCTTAAAAAATTATGTTTCAAGATGTTTAAATACTAGTTAAAAACTCTAAAAAAGTTTAGTGAATTGCTTAGTAATTTGCTAATCAAATTTCTAAAATGTTTTGTATTTCATTTTTTTCTTTTATTATTATTATTATTTTATGTATAAAAATAGAAAAGAAAAAAGTCTCCAGTTTCTACTTTTTATATAAAACATACAATTGAAAGTTAAAAAGAGTATCACACTCGACTATCAATTTCATATCTAACTCAGTCATGACAGGTTCATTTATTTATTTCCTCAAACATTATATTTTTTGTGAATTCTATGTTTATATTAAGCTCTAATAGTATCACTAGATTTTACCTATATTTTTAAAAAAACAAGGTAAACATTTTGACGAGCTTAACGAGCACGAGTTGAGCAAAAAATTATCGAGCTTAACGAGCAACGAATCGCGTTGAACAACAAGATTTTTTAACAAGCACGAGTCGAGCACTACTCAACTCGCGATCGACTCGCTCGATAAACATCCCTACTTTTCAACCGTCTCAAATTTTATTCTCTATTATTTTTGTTATAATTTATATAAATTATTTTTTAAAATATAAATGTAAAACAAATCAAAGTTTTAACTCCAGTATAATTAATAATCCTATTTATACTACACATTTTTTAATATAATGGTACGATTACATGAAATATAAATCCTCCACCTCTTTTTAGTATCTTTATATATGCTCAACACTAAAAAATAAAGTTTAGGGTTATAGTTTAGAGTTTAGGATTTAAAGTGTAAGGTTTAGTTTATATGATTTAAGGTTTATTATTTAAAATTTAAAAATTAAGATTATTAGGAGCGAATTTATCCAAATATCACCCTTATTTTTATTATTTCTCTTTCTGACACTCATACAAAATTATTTCCTTATCTAGCAGCCTTTATTATTTATCATTTTTGTTAAATTTTTAATGGGACTTTTCATGCTAGCATGATAAATTCTATTAATTTTTTTCCTTTGACACTTAAAAGGTTCCATTACTCTCATTAAAAAATTAATAAAAATGAACTCGCAGACCAACCTAGATAGTTCACTATATGGGTGCTATATAGGGAAATAGTTTTGTATAGGTGTTAGAACGGGAAATAATTTATAGTGGTGATATTTGGGTAAATTCATCATTATGGGTAGGGTTTATTTTTTTTGAAATATATTTTTTGTTTGATTATATGATAATATCTATTCAAACATTTATTAATTCTTTGACAACACATACACACCTTACAAACATGAACACTCGAAACCGAATCATAGTGGAGAAGGTTTTTTGAGTTACAAATCTCTATATATACACACTCCTCAATATCACTTGCTATTTCTTTCTCCCTAACACAACAAATCACAAAAAAAAGGGCTGAAAACCCCAAACCATAAGAAACCAAAGCTGATCGTCTCTCTCACTCTCACTTCCCTTTTTGAACAAAAAAACATGGGTTTCCCCATTGCTTACTCAGACCTTCTTCTTCCAAGGTTGCTTCTCCATACACTTTCTCTTCTTTCCTACATTCGCAAACTCATTTCCACTCTCTTCCTCTATATCGGCCTCCCCGATTTCCTCGAACCCGACATTCCCTGGCCCGACTACGCCGCCGAAACCCACGACGGTTCCACCACCTCCTCCTCCTTCTCTTCTTATCCCCCACGCACCCCCGTCTCAGCTCTCATCATTCGGGAACTCCTACCGGTCGTCAAGTTCTCCGACCTCGTCGACCCGCCGGAGAGCTGCGCGGTCTGTTTGTACGACTTCGAAGGGGAGGATGAGATCAGGCGGCTGACCAACTGTCGGCATGTTTTCCACCGGAGCTGTTTGGACCGTTGGATGGGTTATGATCAGAAAACATGTCCTCTTTGTAGAACATGTTTTGTTCCAGATGATAAGCTGGAGACGTTTAATGAGAGGCTTTGGGCTGCTTCTGGGATCCATGAAGTCTTTGGTGATTATTCTCAAATCTCTGCTTTGTAGAATCCAAAAAATATGTGATTTTTGTTTATCATTTCTAAGGAGTTGGTGTGTATATATACGAAAAAAGTCAGGAAATTACTGCAATGAAAAAAAAAGAACAAGAAAAGTTGACCTATTAAATCCAGATTTTTCTTTTTTACTTTTGGAATTCAATTTTGAGAATCGTTGCTTCTTCTTCTTCTTCTTGTTTTTATGTTTTGTTTTGGTTCATGGGGTAGTTTTAGAATGATGATTGTGAATATGATAAGGGTAGTTAAGCAATGGAATTGGCACTTGGAGTTTGGTTAATGTTTTTTTTTTTTTTTCTATTTGAGACAAGGTATTCATTTCGATAACAATGATTAATTTTTTCCGTGTACTCTTACTGAGAGATAGGCGATTAATCATAAAATACATTCAATTTTTATGGGTGAAAATTAAATCTCTGGCTTTGTGATTAAGGGATGAGGTGAACAATTATTACATTATATCTTTTGCCCCTTTCTATGCCCAATACTAAAAATTTAAGTTTCAAGTTTTAAACCCTAATCTCTATAAAATAAATTATACTTATAATTTTTTAAATCATAACCCTAAACTCTAATCTTAAACATTAATCTTAAACCAATTTTTTTTAATGAGTAACATAAAAAAGTTTCGAAAAGTGGTTTGAATTTTTTATTCTATTATTGTTTAGGGTTTTTGACAAAGTTTTGGTCAGCGGAAGAAATAAATGGATGGATTTTGTTTTGAAGCCCAAGTGGGGAAATGCTAGATCTACTACCACTTGTGTATGTAGTACAAATACTTCATCAAATTCAAAGAAAAATGATAAATGCAAAACATAGAAATACAAAAAGCTTTTCCTTTTTAAATATCAAATTCGTGTTAATTTGTAGATTTTCTTCAACAATAATTAACAAATGAAATAGCTGACATATTAACTCCATTGGAGTTTCGTATTTCTCTTTAGATGCAGTCCAGAATATGAAAAATCTATAATGCTAAAGATTTACTTAAAAAAACTATACATTCATTTTTTTTGTGCTGGCGTGATTTTATAATAATATATATTTTAAATAAATTTTCATGATAATATTTGTTTATATTTTTTTTAATCATTTAATAATACACACTTTACTCACAAATGTTTAGACCTAAATCACCTAAAACGAACATAGATTTTTTTCATTGAAACTACTCATTCAATTCAAAAGATACATCAAATTTGAATGCTTTTACAATCAGTTAAATGGCTGGATTGGATTCAATTCTAAAAGGTTTATGTCAATCTCCAAATCAAATCAGTGGAGACATCAGACATTGTTTTTTTTTTTTTAAAATTCAAGTGGAGACATTGCTTTATTCTTTTCGCATAATGTTTTTTGTCGTCTATTTTTTTTCAAAAAAAAAAACATTTTAATTCTTAAACATCTCAGTGTCTTTTAATTCTCAAAATTTTGTTTTTATTTATCAAATTGAATAAAATATGGATTTTAACGATTTTTATACTTTTTAACATCTTTTCACATTTTCAACATTTTATAATTTTTACAAATCTTCATATTTTTATATACTATTTTGCATTTTTATTTTTTACATTTCTTAAATACTTTGATTATTTTTAAATGTTTATTTAAAACTTATTTATTCTTAAACAAAAGAAAAAATAACTAATGTCAACGCTAACAAGAAGATAAAATAGTTGACATTAATTAACAAATATGTTATCTTTTTGGTGGAAATATAACATAATTTGAGCGTAAATATTTTTTTTGGTAAAGTACACAAATGATCACTAAACTATTTTTAAAAATACAAAACGATCATTAAACTTTCAAATGTTACACAATGAGCATTAAACTTTAGTTTTTGTTACATAATGGTCACTGAGCCGTTAACTGTTGTTAATTGGGTGACGTGATAGTTACAGAAATTTGAATAATATAACATTTAATCATCCATATGGACACATTTGATCAATTTATTCCTAATTTAAAACTCATTATTGATGTCTAAATTGATTGAATGTGTAAATATTGAAGATTAAATATGTTATTATATAAAATTTCGTAACTTCCACATCTCCCAGTTAAGGACAGTTAATGGCCCAGTGACCATTTTGTAATAAAAACTAAAGTTTAATGACCATTATTTAATTTTTGAAAGTTTAGTGACTATTTTGTATATTTAGGGATAGTTTAGTGACCATTTGTGTACTTTATCCTTCTTTTTTTATTAAATACAGGTGCATTACATTCCGATATCAGGATTCGAACACATACAAGATGGGGCAAGATGAGCATTGACCGATGATTAATCGTCACTGTTAGGCTCGAATTACTCAACCGAAATGCTTGCCAAGTGGTGGAGAAGTGGTTTCTTGGGTGATGGTGGTGGAAGCAAAAAGATAGAAAAACAAACACAAGAATTTAGAGTAGTTTGGCTTTCTAACCAAAGCCTACATCCACTACCTTAACTTCCCCACCAAAGATTTCCAAGTTCACTAGAATTTCTTCCCCTTTTCAAGGCTTTCTAACCAAAGCCTACATCCACAACTTCATGGTCGTTACTAGCCGGCGGGGGTTGTTTGGAGCCGTTAGGGACTTCTTTTCTAGCCATAAATGCACTTCTGCAGTAGGGCGTATCGGTACACGTGTGCTGGTATCAGCACGCTACCCAAAGAAGAAAAAGTAGTTGGGCATTTAAACCAAAGGGTATCGATACGCTTTGAGGCGTATCGTTATGACCCCCTTCGTATCGGTATGGTTAAACCTGTACCAGTACGAGTTTTTGCTACTGGAAAATTACTATAGCTGAAACCCTAAAATATATCGATACAATATGTACCGTATCGGTACGGGGCTATGAAAATGTCTAGTTTGGCTGTGTAAACTCATTTTAAATCATGCCAAAAACCTTAGAAACATTTTCAAACATATTTTCAAGTTGTTTGGACTTTAATACAAGTTTGCAAAATATTCAAACAAGTCCAAAAAATATTTTTCAAATTATTTTATCAAAACAATATCCTAACAATCTCCCCTTTTCTGATATAATAAAACCAACTTGAAAAATTATTTTTGTGGTTCTCCCCCTTAGTAAAATAATTTTTTAAAAAGAATTTTGTAACAAGAAGTTCAATAACAATGGAGGTTTTGAAAAGATTTTGTAATTTAGACAAAATTGGCTCCCCCTTACTCAAGCATCAAACAAGATGTTAGTCCAATAATTCATGATTAACTAGCTGAATTAAAAGAAATAAATCAATATAAACAAATAAATTCAACTAATTTTTGCCGCTTAAACCAAAGGTATGATGTTAAGCCTCCTTCTTTAAGTGCTTTTCCTTGTGTGCATAGAGCTTCCATGGTTCATCACTTTGTTGATTAATGCTCCACCACACCTATAAAAGACAATCAAGTAATATTTTGTATCCAAATTGCTTTGGATTCAATGTGTAAAACCAAAATTGATTTTGATATAACAATATTTTTCAATGACTTAATTGTAAAATAAAATAAATTTTTAAATACTCAAAAGACTCACAAAATGACAAGGATTCGAACTTTAAGTATTTCTAGATCAAAAGTCAAGTATCCAAAATATTTTCTAAGTATTTTCGAACTTAATTTTTAAAATTTAGTCCAAGCGTACCGATACGGTTACATCCGTACCGATGCGGTTACATCCGTATCGATACGGTTTTTGGCTACTAGAAACAAGTCACGAAAAGTGCAACGATACGCACCTTGTCATATTGATACGATTTTCAGACTCGATATAAACCTAGAAACTAAAAACTACTTACCGTATTGATATGCTCCTTTCCGTATCGATACAAGTTGGTAAGATTGAAAAATCTTGGCATCTAATTTTTGACCGTTGTCTTGTCAGATTATTGGAACCAAACATTTTGAAAGTTGGTTAACAGTACTGATACACCTAACCACCGTACCGATACACTTTTTGGTTAACCAATTCTCCAGATTCCAGTGAGCAAAATCGATGCCAGTACGCACTATGCTGTACCGATCCCTTATATAAAATATGGTTTCCGTATCGATACGTCTCTTCGTGTATCAATATGCTATTTGTATACAACAACTCTTTCTTCTTTTGATAGGTACCGATATGGTGATGCTAGTACCAATACAATAGGTTGCAGAATTGCATTTATGGTGGGAAAAAGAGAGCCCAACGACTCTATTGATACTGCCAACAACCCAAACAATTAGAATTCAATGAAGAGGTATGAAAGCAAGCCATTAAAATTACAACAACTATTCTTCAAGTCAATCACATTCAAGCAAAAATCTAATCCAGTTTGAGCAAAATAGAGTCAAACCCTTGTACCAAATTGAGTGATTTTTATTCTATTCATCTTTTATCAATTTGGGTTGAGAGAACTTGTAATTTGGAGAAAATATCCTACCTTGTGAGGTTTATTTTTCATTTTCCAACAATCTTTGTATTTGAGAGAGTCTTGGTTAATCTTTGGGGTAGAAAGATTAACCGGTTTGTAAGGTTTCCTACTAATCCGAGAAAAGAAGACGGATTTCTAGTGAAATTTGTTGAAAAATCCTTAGTGGGAGCTAAGGTAGTGAATGTAGAGCTTGTTCCAAGCTCGAAACACTATAAGTTGCCTTGTCTTCAATTTCAAATCTTTCAATTTGCTCCCTTCAATTTTAAAAAGTCAATTCACCACATCTTGGCCATTTTCGATTCGATTGATCTACTTAACAATTGGTATCAGAGCCTAACTCTTTAAGGGACTCACATCCACAAGAGAAGATTCCAGAAGAAGATCAATCAACATTCGAATCAAGTCATGGCATCTACCTCCGGCCAAAACTTTCTTGAGTCACAATCGATCACCAAGCTGCCATTTTTTCAATGGGGATAACTATCCTTATTGGATAAATACAATGAGGCTCTTCATCAAGTCAAATGACTATATCCTTTGGGATGTAGTGGAAGATGGACTAACTATTCTGATGAAAAGAGATGAAGAAGAAAGGCTAGTTCCGAAAAAAGAGCGAAAATGACCGATGAAGATCGAAGAAGGCTTCAAGTGAATGACAAGGCTCTTCACATCATCTTTTGTGCACTTGGACCCGATATGTATGCAAAGATGTCATCTTGCACAAGTGCAAAGAAAGTGTGGGACAAGCTAGAGACCACCTACGAGGGCACCAACGATGTAAAAGAGACCAAGATTGGGATCCTTAATTTGAGTTACGAGAACTTCAAGCTGGAACCAGATGAGAGCGTCTCTAAAATGTTTGATAGGATCTCAGTTATTGTAAATGGTCTCAAGGACTTCGGTGAGATTATTCCCGAAGACAAGATAGTCCAGAAGCTTCTTTACTCTTTTCTTGAATTATGGGATGGAAAGAGAACCACAATCATCGAGGCCAAGAATTTTAAGACTTTGAAGCTCGGTAAGCTGGTGGGATCTTTCCTTACTCATGAGATCATGAAGCAAGGAAGGGAAGAAGAAAAGAAGAGAGAAGAGAAAGGAACGAAGAAGCAAGAGAAAGAGAAGAAGAAGCAAGGAATTGCTCTCAAGGCATCTCAAGAGGAAATCAATTCTAGTGAGGATGAGTTTGAGGAATTAACTATGATAGCCAAGAGATTCTTTCGGTTCATGAAGTCCAACCGATGAAGAAAGTTCCAAAGAAGAAAAGACTTTAAGAACAAGAACAAAGAAGATGAGAATGATCAACTTATTTGTTATGAGTGTAAAAATCCGGGGCACATAAGATCGGAATACCCTCAACTCAAGAAGAAGGGGTTCGATAAGAAGAAAAAGCACAAAGCCCACGTTGTTACCTGGAGTGATGAAGAATCATCATGAAAAGGAGCACGAAGTGGCTAATCTTTGCCTCATGGCCATTGATGATGATCCTAAGGTAAACCCCAACTCATCTACTTTCGATTTCACATTTGATGAACTTCAAGATGCATATGATGAGTTGGTAGAAAAATACAATGAATCGATTTTGAAAAACAAGAAAATAATTTCCGATTTGAAAAATCAAAACGATTCCCTTTCCAAAACCAACTCGAAACTTGAAAAGAAGATCGTGGTTTTACAAGATGACTTAAAACATTTTCAAGATGAAAATGTCGATTCAAACAATCCTCTTTCCAAAGTTCATGATGATCACCACAAAGTGGTGAATGAACTCAAAGCTTCTTTGAACAAAGTTGGTACTTCTACTTTTGAAAAAGGTCAATCTTCTAAAACCAACTATGTGAAAAGAAACTTTGTGAACCACAAACAAAAAGGATCTTAAAGGCATCCTAAAGGTAAAAGGGTTAGAAATGTATGGGTTCCTAAGGAACTAGTGGTTTTTAATAATATTAATGCTATTGCTTCTTGGATTCCTAAGGGAACTAAGTATTTGACAGCTGACTCACATGGACCCAAAATGATTTGGGTACCAAAAATCAAGAACTAATCTTGGATTGTAGGAGGAGCATTGCTACAAGGCCAAAGCTTCAAGTCAAAACACTTGGTACCTTGATAGTGGATGCTCAAGACACATGACCGACGACAAGAGTAGATTCATGGAGCTAAAGCCAAAAAGTGGTGGAGTGGTGACATTTGGTGACAACTCCAAAGGCCATATCGAGGGCATTGGTTCCATTGGTAATCTCTCTTCTATTCTTATTGAAGATATGTTATATGTCTTTCGCGATCATTTTTAAAACCTGTTTGTGGAAAAATAGCCTGACGATTAGGGTTTTGGAAATTAAGGTTTTCCATTTAATTTAATCTTGAAAGTAGTTTTTTTTTTCAATTTTAATCAAATTTCATTTATTTGCTTAAAAATCATTTTGGAGTCGCCACCGATCACTTTGGTAGACCGAACACCATAAAAATGGACCAGAGATTCTTAAAATCCAGGTTCGAGAGTTGGTTAAGTGTAGGGTAGGGTTTGCACACCTACAACACCCGTTACCGGTACCTTATTAATTCCACGTGGTATTTTGGCATTTCGAACATTAATATGAATTTAATTAAATCTTTTATTCGTTAAATGGATTTCATTTCGAATGTGAATATCCTTTTGCAAGAAAATACACTTTGAACGAATATAAGTTTTGAAACGTCTAAATGCACTTGGACACTCCAATTTATATTCAAAATGTACCTCAACACAAAAGGTTTAATGCATGTCCAATTATTGTCTTATCATTTTTAAGTAAACCCTAATTTAGGCTCCATTAATTTAATTAATTAAGATTCTATGAATATTATTAATTTTGGACTTTTATGGTAACACCCAAATAATTGGACACTACTCATATTAGGCTCAAAAGTAACAATATTCCTAACTTTAGTGATACAAATTGTTTAATCATATTTTTAATTTTATTTAATTACACGTGATTTCCATTTTCTATGTTTAAATGAAACGTTGAATTTATTACTCAAGTATTCTTTTAATTAACACCACATTACAATGTGATACTAATTAACTTAAAATATTTGAGCCTTATTCAACATCCATTTACTTGTCTACAATTTTCTCTCCTATTGAATTAATTGCATTTAATTAGAGAATCTAGTCTTAAAAGGCTCTAGTCCTATTTTTGCTAAATGTATTAAGTTCTCCTAAACAATCATTCTACATGCATTTTTTTTGAAAAAAGCATGCAAGCATACAACAATTAAATAATTAAATTTGACTAAACAATTTAAGAAAAGGTACTCAATGGAATTAAATTGCGGACTTAAGGGTCAAATTACAAAGGACCAGTGACTAAATTTTGAGGAAGGAAAAGTTAAAGAGCCCAAACCAAATTCTTTTATAAGTCTGACCCAATCCCATATAAACTCATCCCAAGCCCAAATTAACCAACCCAATATCCATAAAACACGAGTCGGATCACGGACCCGTATCCGAACCTGCTTAGAGACGTGCGGATCCTCTCATGACCCGACACCAAATCGGTGCTGTGTTGACTCGCGTATATAAGGGAATGATCGGGCCAACTCAACCATTTCTTCTAAATCACACACTCTCTCCTCACTCCCTCTCTCTCTAAACTCTCTCGACTCAAACACACCGAACCCAGAAACCCTCACCTTACTTCGATCAAAACTCCAAATTCATCACTTGTTCTTCATTTGTTCTTCTCATTTCCTCATTTCAATCCGTTTTAAACACCAAAACACTTCCCCTTCATGTTTCTATCAGATCAAACCCACCATTTCTTCATAATATCATCTTCAGATCATTTTTTCCACATTCAACCCTCACAAACACTTAATTCCCCCTTCTCTCTTGTTCTTGAAGATCAAAACCCTGAAAACTTAAGAACATGGCATGAAATTTCCCAAATTCCACTTTAATCTTTAGCCATCACAAAACCCTAACCCAATCTATTTTTCGGTCACCAAAGGCGACGCCGGTCATCCCTAACCTCTCTCTGATGATCGAAACTTCTCCGATCATCTTCTTTGACCAACATAACTTTTCTGACCGTCGTCTGGTTTTTTCGGTCGTCTTCTCCGACTGGTCCTACAACTCCGGCCGCCGTGCTCTGCCGCCACAATGAAACCCTAAAAACTCCAAAAACGCTCAATTTTCCATCATAAACCCTAATCTAAAACCCATTTTGATAGAAACACCCAATCTCCCCTCTTAAACTAACTACCCGTACCAAAAACCCTCATCTCTCTATCATTTTTTACTCTGGCCAGACCTATTTCCTCACTCTCTCACTCTGGCGATGCGCACAGTGGTCAGAACTCAAGATAAGTGCCTCTTCTTGTTTTCATGTTCAATTTTGATTTCGAATTTATGATTTACTTAGGTGTTAGACACTATTTTTAGGTATTTTGAAACTTAGATCTAGGGTTTATGTAACACCCCTCGCCCGGGAATGTGAGCGAGGAGCGTTACATTTGCAACGTATTATTATTCGGATTCATATTATACATATTCATGACATACATAAGCAATTCCAATTATCATAACATACTTGACATACAAGTTTCTTTATGAAACATACTTTAGATTTATACTACATATACATGCGGAAGCTTACTCTAACATTCAACCAAAAATGTAAACATACATATATGTGGGCTAACAAAAACCTTAACTATTACATACAAGTAATCATGTTACATTCATAACAATTACATACATGTACTAACACAACAAGTTAATCATTTAATCATGCTTATACATTCAACAACCATTACATAATCATGTTACCAAACCAATTTCTTAATCTACCCTATTCGAATCATACATATAAACAAGGCTCATTCCATAGGTACATTCGAACTAAGCATAACAATACATTTTAATCATCATTTTATATCATACATCTAGATGCATATTACAATCCTACAGTTCATGTCTCATTAACATAATCATACAAGCACACTTTAAATTCCATAACAACCATCATAACAAACTTAAAGTTAACAAACATCACTTATATACCTGCCAACATAAAGTTATTACAAAACAAGCTTATGCTTACATGTATATACAAAATCAAACCAAGTCTTAAACATATCAATTACATGACAAGCATCCAAAATACATGTATCATATGCATGCGACACTTATATACATCTATGCCACCAACTATAATAACCAAAAGAGTCATACTTGTGCTTGGACTTCAAGGTCAGCTCTCTAAGACAATCGACTAGCTTTCAGGACTAGTACTTGAAATTTTTAGAAGAAGGGAATAGAAGAGTGATAAGTACAAGGTATGTACTTAGTGAGGCAGCTCTAAACTTTACTAATTTCTATCTTTTAGAGCATTATTCAATCTTTAAGGTTACCTAACTAGGCTTTAATTAAAGTTCACCTAGCTAGTCCATCATACATAAGTAGACTTAGCTAATCTTGTAACCATTTCAATAATCCAATGATGCAACACAAATAACATACTTTTATGTTCATTCAAACAGCAAGTATCAATCAAAACATTATCATATACAACATCAAACATCATTTAAAAGCATTAGCATATACAAGGCAAGTAGGCATATCAATTTCATTTCATTGGTACTTATCATTTAGGTACTTATCTTTCAAGTCATGTAACTTTTAAATATGTTGCCTTGGATGATTAATGAACAAGGTAATCGAGTCTACGTGTGACATATAACTTTGGATACCCAAAGGTATCAATGCTTTGTAACCAACTTGTGACATGTAATCAGAGGATGCCATAGCATCAAGGTGACTTACCACCTTAAGGTATATTGGTGACTAACCACCATCCTTTAACAATAATCAAAGGAGCTCAATGACTCTAAGGCATGCCCTTCTACCTATAGACAATAATCAAACCAAGGTCTTATCTTATCTTATATGTTTAAAAAAACCAATTGTTTGTTATTCAACAATTCACCAAACATGTAACAATATCGATCTTTATTTCAGAGCAATCATTCAATTCATGATACATGAAAAATCAGCAAGCACATATTGTCATTTTCATCATGTAAACATAAAAATACAGTACCTAAACTCATCATATAAGTTCATGTCATATGGTTTATTCAATCATCAACCCAATGTAACATATCTAGGCCAAAGTAAGCTTATCTAACAAGCATAGTCAATGTTGCGTGTAAAAGTGTCTATCGCAATGTAGTGCAAGTGTACACGACGCAAGTAGTAAAGTGATACGTAAGTATCGGATATCGTCTCCACAGGGACTGGGCTAATAGCTTTAACCTGGAATTACTGCAAGAGAGGGAAAAGAAATATTTTAAATGTTTGTCACGAGATAATAAAGAATACTGAAAATAAAAGAGTAAAGAATTCAGGATAGAGAGAATGGGCCGGTATTGAATTGCTCACTAGTGTAGGTGTTGCAAAGTCTAGGAATCTCTGTTCTATCGTTGCGCCTATCGCGGCAGCACCTGTCGCGGCAACGATCACACAACTCTGTACTTCAAGATTGGCAAGAATCCATGCCGTGCCTTGGTCTATCCCTAGGTCCAAGTCTGTCGATGAACATGTCTTTGATGATACCTCCTGGCGTGAATCGAAGGATGAACACCGATGTTGTTGAATTCTTCCTTAGCCACTTTACCTCGTCCTATCCCTAGGTCCGAGATAGTTCAACCATAAACTGGAGAACCCGTACTTATTCCTTTTGTATACTTAACCCTCCCGATATTAAGTAAATGTGTAATCTCACAATGCTCTTCCGATACTCTTGCAAGATGTTGAAAACCAGAATAAGCAAACTTGAAGTCTATTTTATTGAACAAAAAAATTTCTAAAACAAATGCAATCCTTGCAACTACTTTACAAAATCAACCCTTAGCCCTAGGGGAAGTTTAGAACATGATGAGAAGGGGAAAACGACTAGGGTTTTGGGAAGAAGGCTAGAGAGTAAGATATCCTTCCCTAGGTCGAATTACATGCCTTTATATAGGCCTTGGGTTCAAGTTTTCTAATATGGCAAGAATACAAGTTTAATTTAAAGTACAACTCTAGTAAAGACTAAATCTTTAGAGCATATATCTTTAATTCGTCCTTCCTTCTTGGTTGTAGTTTCTTCCTTGAACTTTGGGCTTGGCTTTCATTCTGATCTAGGGCTCAGAAAAATATAAGGGTATTCCACGACAAACCGGCTAAATTTCCTCTTTCTGCCGAGGTCCTCTTCACTTCTTCCCTTCACCATTGCTGTCGTCCTTGGCTGCCACGGCAGCGGCCATAGCAGCATCCTCCTTCTTGTCTGCAATCCAGTTCCAGCTCTGCTTCTTCACTGCCCAGCGTCTGCTTCTCCACTGCCTTCCATCTGCTACAGCAGCTACCTGCAAAAGCAACCAATTTCAGTAGAAATTGTGCCATTTGATATAATTGTGATGTATAAATGAAGTCTATCCTAAATGCAATGAATTATGCTTGAATGCAGCAAAAATATGGGTTAAATAGGGGGTAAAATATAGAACTTTAACTCACTCAACACACCCCCAAACTCAAGTTTTTGCTTGCCCTCAAGCAATTCAGACTTAAAAAAAGAAATAATTTTTTTGTTTGGCTTAAAACAGTGAACTTTTCTTTACCTACCATTCATTCCCTACTGTGAGCAACACCCTATTGGATAATTCAGAATTCATTCGGAACCTTGCTAAAATTCTCGTGTAGTGTGTGCATGCTTGTGAACAATTATATGCCAAGACTCCCTTAGTTTACTAGAATAGCTAAGCTTCTAACTTGAATTTTTATGCCAACTTTCATCTTTTTGGAGGCAATTCTTAGGCTCCTTTAGTTTTTATGCAGACTCGATTTTATTTTCTCAAGCTTAAGTTTGACTAGAGTCGGTTTCGGGCACCTCTAGCTAACTTCCTAGAGCCGGTTTCGGGCACCTCTAGGTGTATTGAGTCTATTTTTCTTAACTTCTTTTCCTAGAGTCAGTGTTAGGCACCTCTAGGGGCAACTCAAGTGTTAAGCTTTCTAATCTAGTTTATTAGTAGAGTTCTAGACAGTATAAAAGTCACAAATGGTGTTTAAGATTCATAATTATAGTAAGGCTCTAAACTGTTCCTAAAACTATCTTAAAGGTACTGCCACGACAGAGGCTGTCACAGCAGGTAAGTTCAGTTCAAAGACTTAAGCCAAATTTTCCTAAATTTTTAAAGCAAAAATAAACTAATTAAAAGACACAATTTTTAAACTTAAAGAGACTTCATTAATGGAGGGATGCCACCCTCGAACTCGAGGGTTGCATTACCCTCAATGCAAATGACAGAGATGAAAAAGAAAATTAAAACAACATCATAAAATATAACAAAATGGCAGACATCAATATAAGATAAGAAACTTAAATTTTCAAGCGCTGTCGTCGCCGCTGCTGCTGCTGCTGTTGAGTCGAATCTGTCGACGGGCATTGACTTTCCTTGTTGGTGCTGGTAGATGGATGGGAGAGGCAGAAGTGTTCTTGTTTTTGGCTTCCCGTGGAGGTTGGACGCAGGTAAGGGAGATATGAGGTGGTTTCTCCAATACCTGAACCTCCTCGGAGCTGCTACTACTGTTGTTGCCACTGCTGCTACTGTTGTTTCTGTTGTATTTTTCTTGATCGGATGGGTCGACTCTGGGGCCTGTTTGCCGCCGTTTTTCCGGGGTGAACTCCTTGGACAAGTTCCTCTTGACAGAGGGTTCATCATCGGATGCCGCCCAAATTTAAGAGGAGGAGAAGCCAGCTATATACATGTCGAGGTCTGACATGGGCTCTTTTCTCTTGGCTCCCATGACAGATGTCTCAGCCGTGCGGCTGCCGCCTACAGCTGTTGTGGCCGGGGTCGGGGTTAACGCGGCAGATGGCGTTCTTGGTGTGGCAGCAGGGGTAGGGGTATGGGAAGGTGTGGGGGCAGCAAAATAATGGTTGGGGAAAGCAGGGAACAGTACATCAGGAAAATTAAGAGAGGTGTGGATGAAATGTACCGTTGCGGTGGTGAAGTCTCGGATGAAACTCATCAAGCCTAGCTGCCGTTCCTCCATTTTCTGTAGGGCAGCGAGTATTTGTGTGGAAGAGTCTGCTGGGGGAGCTGCTGCGGTGGGCTACCTGGGTTCGGTGGCGGCAGGTTCGGTTTCGGTGGGCTCTATCGACTCACCTACCGTGGCAGTGGGGTCGAATGATGACAAGGGTGAGGTAGCTTTGAGTTCCATCAGGCTGAGGATATTCCTTTCTGTCCAACCTTTTCCTCGGACTCTTAAATCCTCGGCAGCTTCCGGTACGTTGTGGCCACGACAGAGGGCAGTAATGAGGTATGGGTAGAAGAGTGGTCCTGACGGCCGGTATGCACAATCCAATATTCCCTCCTGAACGTATCTACCAACGTTAATTGGCATTTCATTTAAAATTGAATGAATGATAGCTAACCTTGGTTGGTCTACCGTTGTGTTGTGCGATGAGGGCATAATCCGCTTCTTGATGAATGCATTCCAAAGCTTGGCCTCCGGAGTGAGTTGAACTCGTTTTACCGTCCTTGGATGTTTAGGATCGGTATTCCACTCGATACCCTCGTCTGTGAGTTCTGCCATCACAACATCGTAATCTGCCGGCTCCAAGCTCTCCATGAACCTTTGGTGGCCATCTTCCTTTCTCTCAACATAGAACCCATATAGTGTGTTGATGTATTCGGGTTCCAAAGGTACCTCTTTTCCTCGAACTGTTACTGCGGTCGCCTCTCTGCTGTCGATGGCAGCATAAAATTCTCGGACGAGAGTTACGTTCATTTCCTCCGGCTGCTCGGCAAACATTTGCCACTGTAGAGCTCTGATTTTGCGGGCTATGAACGGTTGTAGCCCAAGGTTCTCTGTTCTGGTGGTGTAAATGAATCCTTTCTCCTCCCACATGTCTCTGACTTGGAAGGAGCTGTGAGTGGATGCTGCAGGGGCAGATCCTGAGGCAGCGCTTCGGCGGGTATTTCTGGTACTCATGTTGTAAGGACTGTAGAAAAGAAAATGAAGCAAATGAAATTATAGAGGAAACATGTACATAGAGTAAAAGTGAGTGAAAAATGAATAGTAAAACAAGGTTTATATAGATGAGGATTTTGCTGCTCGTTGGAGCTGTAACGGCAGGCCCGAATAACGGGGCCAGCTGTTACGCGGATTCTGACGCGTCTGTCACGCGTTTTCGTGTCTGCTGCGCGTCTGTTATGCGTTTGCGTGTCTGCTGCGACAGCATGTTGACAGGCTGGATTTTCTACGTCTGTCGCGGCAGCTGTAACGACAAGCTCCTTGTTTGGGATGCTATGAGGGGCATATCCTAAAGTAACCACTTCCTGCATTCTTGGGGCTTCAGTCCCCTGATAATGCTTCAATCTTTGTCCGTTGACTTTGAACTGGTGCCCATCTTTTAAAGATCTGATTGTGATGGCACCATGGGGAAAAACTTGCACCACTTGGAATGGGCCGGACCACCTAGATTTTAGCTTCTCTGGGAAGAGTTTCAACCTAGAATTGAACAACAACACAAGCTGCCATGGGCAGAACTGTCGTGGAAACAACTTCTTATCATGCCACTTCTTTGTCTTGTCTTTGTAAATCCTTGCGTTGTCATAGGCCATCGCTCGAATTTCTTCTATCTCATTCAAGTCAAGCAGCCTTTTCTATCCTGCCTTTTCCAAGTCCATATTCACTGCCTTGATGGACCAGTAGGCTTTGTGCTCAATCTCGACAGGTAGATGGCAGGTTTTTCCATAAATTAGCCGGTAGGGTGACATTCCCAATGGAGTTTTGAATGCTATTCTGTAAGCCCATAACGCGTCATTGAGGTGTAGAGACCAGTCATTCCGAGTTGGTTTAACCATCTTCTCTAGAATGTTCTTAACCTCTCTGTTGGATATTTCAGCCTATCCATTGGTCTGAGGGTGGTATGTTGTTGCGATCCGATGTTTGACACCATACTTTTTTAAGGCAGCAGCTATAACCCTATTATCGAAATGCCTCCCTTCATCACTGATGATCGCTCTAGGGATGCCAAATCTGGAAAATATGTTTTTATGCAAAAACCTCTGAACCGTCTTGGCATCATTTTTATGAGTAGCGATCGCTTCAACCCATTTGGACACATAGTCCACTGCCAGAAGGATATATAAGTTCCCACATGATGCTGGGAATGGTCCCATAAAATCAATCCCCCAAACGTCAAAGATCTCGACCTCAAGAATGTTTTGCAGCGGCATCTCATGTCTCCTTGAGATGTTTCCAGTCCGTTGACATTTGTCACAGTTTTTGTAGAATGTTTGGGCATCCTTGAACGGTGACGACCAATAAAATCCCGACTGCAGAACCTTGGCTGCAGTTTTGTTACCACCTAAGTGTCCTCCATATTGTGAAGCATGGCAGTGATGAAGCACAGCTTCCTGCTCATCCTGTGGTATGCATCTCCTGATAACTTGATCTACACAATATTTGAAAAGAAGAGGTTCGTCCCAATAATAATGTTTAACATCATTTTGGAACCTCTTCCTAGCTTGATAGTTAAGGCCAGGAGGAGTTATTACGCTAACTAAATAATTAGCGAAGTCAGCATACCATAGGAGTTCAGAAAACTTACCTGCCGCCATGGCTGTCGTGGCAATGCTTGTGGCAGCGAACAACTGCTCGTCAGGGAAGGTCTCTAATATGTGTGTCTCATCTATTGGGAGACTCTTCCCCTTCTCTAGTATTGACAAGTGGTCTGCAACTTGATTTTCTGTTCCCTTTTTGTCGTTGATTTCAAGGTCGAACTCTTGCAGTACCAGAATCCAGCGTATCAATCGAGGCTTTGCATCCTTCTTGGGGAACAGATATTTCAATGCAGAGTGGTCTGTGACCTTCGTTCCAAGTATGTATGAACGAAAATTGTCAATCGAGAACACCACAACTAACATTTCCTTCTCTATTGTGGTGTAGTTTACTTGGGCATCGTTCAGTGTTTTGCTGGCATAGTATATAACATGAAAGAGCTTGTCTTTCCTCTGCCCAAGTGCTACCCCGACAGCATAGTCAATAGCATCACACATGATCTCAAATGGTAGTTTCCAATATGGTGGCTGTACTATTGGGGCTGTTACCAGCTTTTCTTTCAGAACCTTGAATGCCTCAGTACATTCAGTGTTGAAGTCGAAGGGATGGTTCTGCTCCAGAAGATGGCATAAGGGTTTGGTGATCTTCGAAAAGTTTACGATAAACCTCCGATAAAAACCAGCATGCCCTAAGAAACTCTTGATTCCCTTGACTGTGGTGGGTGGCAGCAACTTTTCAATTACCTCGATCTTAGATCTTTCGACTTCTATGCCGCCGCAACTTACTTTATGGCCTAGGACTATCCCTTCATCCACCATGAAGTGCCATTTCTCCCAGTTCAATACCAAGTTTGCTTTCTCACATCTCTCGAACACTTTCTGTAGGTTGCCTAGGCACCTTTCAAAATTGTCTCCAAAGACAGAGAAATCATCCATGAATATCTCCAGGAAATCCTCCACCATATCGGAGAATATTGCCATCATACACCTTTGAAAGGTTGATGGTGCATTGCAAAGTCCAAATGGCATCCTCCGAAAAGAGTAAGTACCGTATGGGCAAGTGAATGTCGTCTTCTCTTGATCCTCCGATGCAATGGCTATTTGGTTGTAACCTGAGTATCCATCAAGAAAACAATAGTAAGGCTTTCCCGCTAATCTATCAAGCATTTGATCAATAAAAGGCAGGGGAAAGTGGTCCTTCCGGGTAGCTTTGTTAAGCTTCCGGTAGTCCATACAAACCCTCCAACCGGTCACAGTCCTAGTTGGGATTAACTCATTTTCTTCGTTGGTTACCACGGTTATTCCTCCTTTTTTAGGAACGCACTGCACCGGGCTCACCCACTTGCTATCCGAGATGGCATAAATTATTCCAGCATCTAGCCATTTGATGATCTCTTTACGCACCACCTCTCACATAGCATCGTTTCAACGTATCTGTGCATCAACGGTCGGCTTATGATCATCCTCTAAGAGGATTTTATGCATGCATAGTGCCAGACTGATGCCTTGGATATCAGCTATCGTCCATCCAATAGCCTTTTTGTGTTGTTGCAGCATCCCTATCAACTGCTGTTCCTGTTCCTGCATCAACTTGGAAGAGATAATTACGGACAATGTATCATTTAATCCAAGAAAAACATATTTGAGTTGCCCTGGCAGGGGCTTAAGATCTAGAATAGGTGGCTCTACAGTTGATAGCTTTTGGACTATATGTTCATTCAATGTATAGTTTAAGGGCTCGAATAACTTACCTGGATGATTGCCTATCCAGTTTACCTCCTCTGGATCTTCAGTATAAAAAATGTCGGATTCTGAGGAGCTACTGTCATCGTCGCTGCCATGACAGTCTTCTAAATGGCTGCTGGGGCAGTGGCCAATTTTTATGTCATGGCAGCCCGACCTGATGTAGGGTTGATCAAGGATAACTTCAGTGATAGCCTTGCATTCTTCTTCTGCATCGGCATGTTTTATTTCCTGGAGAACATTCAGCTTGATTTCTTGATCGTTCACTCTCATAGTGAGTTCTCCTTTTTCCACATCAATCAATGATCTTCCTGTGGCTAAGAAGGGTCGCCCCAGGATGATTGGTGCATTCTCATCTGCTTCACAATCTAAAACAAGAAAGTCAGCAGGAAAAATAAATTTATCCACTCTTACTAGAATATCTTCAATTTTCCCTTCTAGATGAACGTAAGAGCGGTCTGCCAGCTGTAGTACGACTGTTGTGGGCCGAGCTTTTCCAATACCTAATTTCTGAAAAACAGATTTGGGCATTAAATTTATACTAGCACCAAGATCACAAAGTTCCTTACCCACAAATTTATCTCCAATTATGCACGGTATGATAAAGCTCCCAGGATCCTTCTTCTTTTGGGGTGGATGCTTGTGCAGAATACTCATGCATCCTTATGTCATTTTAACCGTTTTAAATTCCCCAAGTCTGGATTTCTTCGACATGGCATCCTTGAGAAATTCGGCATAACCAGGCATCTCCTTTATAACATCTAACATTGGATTATTGATATGGACCTGCTTAAAAATATCGTAGATCTTCTTAAGCTGGTATTCCTGTTTCAACTTTTGTAGTCGCTGAGGAAAAGGAGGTGGATGACGATAATCAGCAATACGTCCTTCCCACTGCATTCGGATCTAAGGAGGCTTAGGTTCTTCATCTTTCTCCTCTGTCCCTTCTACTATCGTGACAGGCTCTTCGGCAGTAGGCTGTTTGTCATCTGCCGGGGCAGCGTTCTCGGCAGTCGACTCCAGGGCTGGTTCTGATTCAACTTCCTTCTCTGGCCCTGGTAATTTCTTCCCACTCCTAGTAGTGATAGCTTTACACTGCTCATGTGTGGGTTGTCTAGCGTTTTCAGTATCGCTAGGAAATCCTACATTCTGCCTTGGTTTAATATGCTGGGAAACCTGACCCATCTGTGTCTCCAATGATTTTAGAGTAGCTTCATGGTTGACCATCCGCATCTCTGTTTTATCCATGAATGACTCAGTCTTCTTGACGAAGTGATTCATGTTTTCAATGTAAGTTCCTGTTTGAGACATAAACGTAGCCAAGGTCTGCTCCAGTATAGTAGTCGTGGCAGCTGGTGGCTGTTGTTGCTGCTGTTGTGGTTGCTGCTGAGTCAGTAACCTAGGTCTCCTTGATTCTGAGTGTTTTGTGCTTGAGGATTCAAGGCATTGTTAGGGTTGCTCCAAGAGAACTTGGGATCCTTCCTCCAGTTGGGATTGTAGTTGTTGGAATTGTAGTTCTGTTTATTGTAGTTCCCAACATACATCCCTTCCTCTAATTGTAATGGATAATATTCCGAACTGTGATTCCCATCGCAAGTTTCGCATACCTCTTCAGCGGAGTAGACATGTTGTGAATCCTCTTTCAAGAGCTTTGTCACTGCCTTTGTGAGATATGCCACTTGTGTTTTTAGGGAACTATCGGCCTCATAATCTTTCACATCTAGTACTCGTTTACCCCCTCTTCTTGCTGTAGGAAACTGTTCCTCGTTTTTTTCCAGGTTTTTCAATACTACCATCGCTTCATCTGGATCTTTGTCCAACAGTAATCCATTCGCTGCTGAATCAATTCTCATACGGGTCTGTAAATTGGTAGCATTATAAAACTTTATTACATGGTTCCAAACGGGGAATCCATGCATCGGACAGTTCCTCAGAAGAGTGGTAAATCTGTCCTAGGCCTCGTGCATTGGCTCGTCATCTTCCTGTTGAAAAGTAGCAATTTCGTTACGTAATCGCTCAGATAAATTTGAAGGATTAAAACGAGACAAAAATTCACGAGTTAAATCTGCCCAAGTTCGTATTGAACCCGACGTTAGTTTATTCCACCAAGTTTTCGCCCTGTCCCTCAATGAATGAGGAAATAACCGAAGCCTCAGTATCTCCGGATTAACTCCTGGCAGTCTAAACGAACCATAGATTTCCTGGAACGTCTTCAGATGCTCCCTAGCATCCTCTGTAGCAGCACTACTAAATTGGCCAGCGTTATTAATCATGCTGAACATGACAGGTTTCAGCTCGAAATTTTTAGCTTCTACGTCTGGCAGGGTGGTTTCTAGTTCCACATGATCATTGATGATGTAGTCTCGGCATGTCCGACGTGCAGCAGCGACAGGAGGATCGGCAGGTTGTCCTTTCCTTCCATCTCAGGCAGGATCTTCAGGATCCTGTGGATTCCTTTGGTTGTTCATGGCCTCTAATTGTTCTTCAAGGTATTCGTTTTTGGCTAATACGAGTCGGAGTCGGTTCCTAAGATTGCATGAGCGTTCGATTTCAGGATCTATCTGGTACTCAGGTTTCTTTCCTCGTCTCGATTTGTGCATAAATAGAAAACCTTGTGAAATGCACAGGTTGAACAATCCAAGAAAAAGCAAAAAAATAAAAAAAAAGAGTGTGTAGTAAAAGGGTAAGGTAAAGATATGTTGTCAGTCCCCGGAAACGGCGCCAAAAACTTGTTGCATATAAAAGTGTCTATCGCAATGTAGTGCAAGTGTACACGACGCAAGTAGTAAAGTGATACGTAAGTATCAGATATCGTCTCCACAAGGACTGGGCTAATAGCTTTAACCTGGAATTACTGCACGAGAGGGAAAAGAAATAGTTTAAATGTTTGTCACGAGATAATAAAGAATACTAAAAATAAAAGAGTAAAGAATTCAGGATAGAGAGAATGGGTCAGTATTGAATTGCTCAGTAGTGTAGCTGTTGCAAAGTCTAGGAATCTCTGTTCTGTCGTTGCGCCTGTCGCGGCACCACCTATCGCGGCAGCGGTCTGTTGTTTGTCGCGGCAGCGATCACACAACTATGTACTTCAAGCTTGGCAAGAATCCCTGCTGTGCCTTGGTCTATCCCTAGGTCCAAGTCTGTCGATGAACATGTCTTTGATGATACCTCCCGGCGTGAATCGAAGGATGAACACCGATGTTGTTGAATTCTTCCTTAGCCACTTAACCTCGTCCTATCCCTAGGTCCGAGATAGTTCAACCATAAACTGGAGAACCCGTACTTATTCCTTTTGTATACTTAACCCTCCCGATATTAAGTAAATGTGTAATCTCACAATGCTCTTCCGATACTCTTGCAAGATGTTGAAAACCAGAATAAGCAAACTTGAAGTCTATTTTATTGAACAAAAAAATTTCTAAAACAAATGCAATCCTTGCAACTACTTTACAAAATCAACCCTTAGCCCTAGGGGAAGTTTAGAACATGATGAGAAGGGGAAAACGACTAGGGTTTTGGGAAGAAGGCTAGAGAGTAAGATATCCTTCCCTAGGTCGAATTACATGCCTTTATATAGGCCTTGGGTTCAAGTTTTCTAATATGGCAAGAATACAAGTTTAATTTAAAGTACAACTCTAGTAAAGACTAAATCTTTAGAGCATATATCTTTAATTCGTCCTTCCTTCTTGCTTGGAGTTTTTTCCTTGAACTTTGGGCTTGGCCTTCATTCTGATCTAGGGCTCAGAAAAATATAAGGGTACTCCATGACAAACCGGCTAAATTTCCTCTTTCTATCGAGGTCCACTTCACTTCTTCCCTTCACCATTGTTGTCGTCCTTGGCTACCACGGTAGCGGCCATGGCAGCATCCTCCTTCTCGTCTGCAATCCAGTTCCAGCTCTGCTTCTTCACTGCCTAGCGTCTGTTTCTCCACTGCCTTCCATCTGCTACAGCAGCTACCTGCAAAAGCAACCAACTTCAGTAGAAACTGTGCCATTTGATATAATTGTGATGTATAAATGAAATATATCCTAAATGAAATGAATTATGCTTGAATGCAGTAGAAATATGGGTTAAATAGGGGGTAAAATATAGAACTTTTACTCACTCAACAGTCAACATATCATAAGTCTTTCCTTTAATCCTTCTTCCTTAGCATTTTAATTTTTACCAACCATTATTAGGTTCATTTCATACTTCCTTCATGTTATCTAATAATAAAAAATAACAAGGTTAGGATACTAATCCTAACACTTTAAACAAAACTACACTCACAATACTCCAAGCTGCTTGTTGTCCTTTATCACTATGTCATTGTCTCTCCTTCTTGATTGTTCACTCCTTGTATCCTCTATTGCCTCTTCCTAAATAGGCTCTTGAATCATATTACAACATATATAACATTCATTAGTATCAACCTTAGCATAAAAATCCAACCAAATCAAGCAAACAACAATAAACACACAAGCTGTCCCTAACATGGCAGTTTTGAGCAGTGTCCATTAATCTGTTCATAACTCTTTATTTCTAAATCCAAATAAAGCATAGCATACCATTCTGGAAATCTTATAAACACACCATTAAAATCATGTATGACACATATTTTTAGCATTTCCCAATCAGTACAGTTTTGCATTTGAAAACAAGTCAATTTGAGGATCGAGTCTGTCCAAGCTAAACTTAGTGGATTTAAAGCATATAAATTATATGTTTCACAATTCATTTGGTTCTGATATTTTAACCATATTAACTTACATGTATTAGCATAATAATGAAGTTCTAACATATTCAAAATCAAAGCATTCAAGTCCTCAATTTATCAATTTCCACAAAACAGTCCCCTTTAATCCTTTAATAATCCTACATGTAATCTAAATGCATTTAACCTACTAATTGAGACTTAATTCAAGCTTGGACATTTAATTTCATTCATTTCATGAATCCCCTGTTTCAAGCAAAAATTTACAGAATTTTATTGGCTTTATTTAAACCCCTATATTTTTTTTGAATTTTGCAATTTAATCCAGCAGATTCCAAATTCATCCAGTTTCAGTTCAGTAACTTCTAATAGCAATTCAGAGACCAATACTTAACATTTTCGTGCAATTCTTACCTCTATCTCATGTAAATTTTTTCCTCTACAACTTTGTATAAGAACACATTTTCCAGGAATGACTTTAACATGCTCAATTTTCCAGATTTCCGAAAGGTGTCTACTATTAAAAATTCTGGGCAGATTCATTAGTCAAGCTTCATACATGTAAATTTTCTAGCATTTTGATTAACCTAAGCTATCATACAACCTCTCAACACATCAATGATCATTCTCAAATCAAATTCACAACACAAACAATTCAAGAAACACTTCAATTCTTCAAGAACATTTAAACAAAAACATGAGCAGAATTTTAGCAAGAACACTTACATGAATTGTTTGTGGATGTAAGAACCTATGTTTCTCCTAGCTTAAATCCATTGACATGCATGCATTTTGGTTCCATAAATCTCCAGAATTTTATGTTTTTGCTTTCTCTCTCATTGTTTGTGTGAAACGGTAAAAGAAAAGGATGAAGGAGATGAAGATGATTCATCTTTCCACCATCTCCTTAGTGGTTGGACATGCCACTCTCCAAGGGTGAGAGCATGACACCTAATTGTGTCATGTGACAACAATTTTCTTTACATGCATTCCCCTACATTTTGCTTCTACATCGATTAGGTTCTTTTTAATTTGGCTCTCATATTTGTATATCTTTCATTTTAGTCCTTAATTTGTTTTCTTTTAATTACTACAATTAATTTCTTAATTCTATTTAATTGAGCCATGATTTAATTATTTAGTAGTAATTATTCTAAGCCCGGTTTAAGGGTGTTACAGTTTAGGTTTCGCTTTTTCTAGTCTTAGCTTAGGCTTGACTTGTTTTCGTGTTTTAAGTGCAGGAATATGAAAGAGGAGAGTGAAATATACCTTCTAGTATGTTCGATGTATTCCGGCGACCTTCATGGCGAGCAATTCTGGCGACCGTTCACCTCTGGTAAGCCTCTTCAACTTCTTCCCTCTCTCCTCAATTAATGGCCGGTAATGATTGTCCAATTATTATCATTAATTATTTCTCTCTCTCTCTCTCTATTTATAACAGGTAGTGGGAAATGACATCAAAGTGACGCTGGCAAAGCCAGCTGGGGCTCAATCCGCATGAACACGGGACGAGCAAATGAAAGCGCGACATGTGTCCCTTGAGTCTCAGTTTTGGGCGAGAAATAAAAGCATAGATAGGCTTTGTGTTTCTTTTCCCGGTTTATGTGTGTTTGTTGGGCTGGCAGATGAATTTGAGTTGTAAATGGGTTGGCAAAATATGTGTTTCGGGCCTAGTACTTATATTTGGGCTTTGTATAATGGAAATGGGTATTGGATATGTAAAATTGACTCTATATTGTATATTTTGGATTATTTATTTATATATTTGGCATTCGAATATTATATATATGTACACCTGGACAAAATATGGGTATTACAACTGCCCCTCTTTGCTCATTGCTGTGAACTGGAATAGGACAAAAACTGAAAAGACACGAATTTTGTCCGAACCATCCATTCATGGAATTTTGAAGCTGTTCTTCTCATTATGAAGTTCTTCAATCTTTCTTTATCTCATTTTTAGCTGGGGATGAACTCTTCTCATTTGGAATTCTTCCTTCGTTGATCGAACTCTTCTTATTTGCTGGACAAATTCTTCTCATTAGGAATTCAGTCTTTGTCAAAGCGGACCCTTCTCATTAGGAATCCTTCTTTACGGGTGAACTCTTCTCATTAGGAGCTCTATCTTTTCTGGGGCGGACTCTTCTTATTAGGAGCTCTATCTTTGCTGGGGAGGACTCTTCTCATTAGGAATCCTTCTTTGCTGAGCGAACTCTTCTCATTAGGAGCTCTATCTTTGCTGGGAAAGACTCTTCTCATTAGGAATCCTTAATTTCTGGGCGAACTCTTCTCATTAGGAGCTCTATTTTCCATCTACTTCATGTCAAAAAACTAAAATATTAAGGTTAGCATGACCCTAATTTCCTACATGATGCATGAACCATGACTTGCTGAGATTCATCAATCGGCTTTTGCCCTTTTAGGATCCTTTTTGATGCTTCTTTTCAAATTCCCATATCACATTCAGAATCGGCCGTCACAATCTTCTTTCTGCATTTCTGGCTCTTTGCTCTAAAGCGCCCTTTCGGGTTTTCACTTTAGGTTGCTTTTCACAAAGCGCTCTTCAGGGTTTTCACTTTGTTTTTTTCTCAAAGACGCCTTCTCAGGTTTTCACCTCGATTTTCTCTTTTCTTTTTTTTTCATTTTATTTTTCCTTAGTTTTATTTTTTCTTTATCTTTTTTTTGATAGAGAATAAATGAGAGGTATTATAGCTAATGAAATCTTTTCCTGACCAATCATATGTCACCTTGTTTTAGCAACATTGCAAATATCCAATCCTTCAATGTTAAAGTTTTGTCAAATCTAAGAGTCTTTACAAAATGGTGGTTGTCAACAGTAGATCATGGGGCTGTGGACATTCTTCTTCATTCTCACACTTCATAAACTGTCTCAACCGAGATGTTGATTCAAAAAGAACATGATAATGCGTTGGTCTTGTGGTTCTGATCATCTCATCATGAACACAAAGATAAAAATCATTGTTCTTCGGGTGACACACTCTATTGACATCTTTATAGTCTGTTTCCAAGTTCACTCCATCTTGTCTTGTATACTCTTCTTCAATATCCCAGAGTGATAAGGTTTACCTGCACTTTTAAAACATAGTAATACTAGGAAATTATCTGATTTTATATATTATATCAACCATTTTATGATGCTTTGGAATAAAAAAAGCTCAGAAGTGAATCCATGAATTTTATTGAAGCTTATAAATCGAAATACAACATGATTTGAAATAGTCATGGCAAACTGAAACAACAAAATCAAGAAACAAGGTTCAATCTCCAAGCATCCAAGGCATGAAGGATACAACCACCCCATCGACCATATATAGAGATGAACTTGCACTCATGTCCAACAGTCTTCAAACGTTGTCGGGATTCTTACAAATGTGAAATCCCTTCCAAAATACCAGGTCTCCGAGAGATTTTTCCTGTCGGATGCCTAACCTCATTCTTCTGAGCCGCCCTTTACGGGTTTTCAACTCAAATCCTCTATTGGTTTCAAGACGCCCTTTATGGATTTTCACCTTGAACACCCATTTTATTTTTATGCTTTTTTGACATATCTAAGGTGCTCTTTCTGGGTTTTCACCATAGATATTTTCATTTTACGAAAGCGCGCTTTCGGGTTTTCACTCCACTTTTTTTTCTTTTTTCATTCTCTTTTTGAATTCTTCAAGAATAATACTTCTTTACTGAATCACAGTTCACTGGCTTATGCAACTCCTTGTCGTCCATTTCAGCCAAGATCAATGCTCCCCCAGAGAAGGCCTTTTTGACAACATAAGGTCCTTCCCAGTTAGGCATCCATTTCCATGGTCATCTCGATGTATTTGCAAGACCTTTTTCAACACAAGATCTCCCTATCAGAATTCTCTTGGGTGCACCTTCTTATCATATGTCCGCATCATTCTTTTATGGTACATTTGACTATGGCAGGTTGCCTTCAACCTCTTTTCCTCAATAAGATTCAACTAGTCAAATCGAACCCGTAACCATTCTGCTTCGTCTAACTTCACTTTGGACAAAACACAAAGAGATGGAATTTCAACCTAAATGGGAAGTACAACTTCTGTCATGAGGCCAGAGAATAAGGTGTTGCCCCAGTTGAGGTTCGTATTGAAGGTCAATATGCAAACAATGCAAATGGTAGTTTCTCATGCCAATCTTTGTAAGTTTTTGTTGTCTTAGATATAATCTTCTTGATGTTCTTATTTGCTACCTTCACTGCCCCATTCGTCTTAGGGCGATAAGTCACAAAATTGTGATGAATGATTTTGAATTGCTCACATGCTTCTGTTATTACTTTATTGTTGAAATTGGTGGCATTATCAGTGACGATTCTTTCGGGCAAACAGTATCAACAAAGTATCTCTTTCTTCAAGAACTTGCAAATTTTCGTTCTTGTAATATTGACATAAGAAGCTGCTTCTACCCATTTGGTGAAGTAATCTATGGCCACAAGGATGAAACAGTGTCCATTAGAAGCTTTGGGGTAAATTTGCCCAATAACATCCATGCCCCAGACAACAAAAGGCTATGTCGAATTCATTGTGTGAAGAGGTACTGGTGGAGAATTAATCTTGTCAGCATATATCTAACACTTATGACACTTATTGGTATACTCAATGCAATCTCCTTCCATGGTTGTCCAATAATAGCTGTATCTCATGATTTTCCTGGCTATCGAGAATCCATTGGCATGTTTTCCACATATTTCATCATGCACTTCTGCCATGATGCTCTTTGCTTCATTGGATTTGACACATCTTAACATGATCTGATCTTTTCCCCTTTTATAAAGAATCTCTCCATTGAGCACGTATCCTGAAGCCATCCATCTAATTGTTCTTTTGTCTTTTTCATTTTCCCCCAAAGGATAAGTTTGATACTTTAGATATTGCAGAATGTCATAATACCAGGGATGCTTATCGACTTCCTCTTCTATGCTGCAATATTGGGCATAGGTTTCATAACTTTGCATTCGAATCGGCATCATGTCTCCTGGTTTGTTTGCTAGGAATACTGAAGCCGGTGTAGCTAAGGCATTCGCCATTTGGTTGTCTTCTTTGGGGATATATGTAAAGGTAATTTCTTCAAATTCTTTCATTAGCTCTGGGATCAATTTTTGGTACTAATCAACTTTATATCATTCGTTTCCCATTCTCCACGAAGTTGGTAGATCACCAACGCTGAATCCCCATATACTTTCAAGATTTCTATTTTCCTTTGGCAAAAACTTCGTACTCTTCCATATTGTTGCTACAAAGAAATTCTAACTTGCTTGTGAACGAGTAGTGTACATTGTTTGGAGAGATTAATACTGCTCCAATTCCACGTCCAAGGGCATTAGCTACTCCATAAAAATATAATTTCCAAGTTTCATTATCTAGGATTCCAGTTTCCGTTGTGGAGACATTCATCACATCCTCATCTGGGAAATAAAAGTTTATATGCTCATAATCTTCTGATGCACGACTGGCTAAGAAATTTGCTATGACACTTCCTCTTATTGCCTTTTGGCTCACATACACAATATCAAATTCTGGCAACAACATTTGCCAGCATGCCAACCTTCCAGTCAATTCCGACACTTCCATAATAAATTTCAATGGATCAAGGTGGGAAATTAGCCATGTAGTGTGGTACAACATATATTGTCTGAGCCTACGAGTTACCCAGACCAAAGCACAACATAACTTTTGGATTGGTGGGTACCGTACTTCACATTCGGTAAAATTTTTGCTCAGATAATATATAGCCCTTTCCTTCTTTCTTGTATCATCATGTTGCCCCAACATACATCCCATTGAGTTCTCATAGACCATCAAGTAAAGGATCACGATATCTCAGGGACTAGCGCGACTAATATCGGAGCATTCAACAAATATTTCTTGATTTTATCAAATGTCTCTTGGCATTCTTCATTACACTCTCTAGGGTTATTCTTTTTAAGCAACTTGAAGCTTAGATCCCATTTATTGGTCAGTTGTGAGATGAACCGAGAAACATAATTTAGCCTGCCAAGGAATCCACGAACTTCTTTTTGTGAGCTGGGTGGTGGCAAATTCGGAATAGCCTTCACCTTATCTGGATCTATTTCGATTCCTTTTTTACTGACCACAAACCCCAGGAGTTTTTTGGATGTTACTCCAAAAGTACACTTGTTGGGATTGAGTTTTAACTCGTATTTCCTCAATCTCAAGAACAACTTCTTCAAAATTTAAATATGGTCCTCTTCGGTATGGGATTTAACAATCATATTATCCACGTACACCTCAACTTCTTTGTGCATCATATCGTGGAACAAGGTAACCATTGCTCGTCGATAAGTTGCCACGGCATTCTTCAATCCCAAAGGCATCACTTTGTAATGTTATGTGCCCCATAAAGTTGTGAATGTTGTTTTGACCATGTCCCTCCCGATTCATATTTATCTGATTGTACCCCGAGAAACCATCCATGAAGGAAAACCATGAATGTCTCGATGTATTGTCGACCAAAATATCTATGTGTGGTAGAGGAAAATTATCCTTTGGACTGGCTCTATTTAGATCTGCGTAGTCCACATACATGCGCTCCTTTCCATCTTTCTTTGGCACAGAGACTATATTGGCCACCCATTCCAGATACTGCGATATTGCGAGAAAACCAGTATCAATCTACTTTTGAACCTCTTCCTTTATTTTCAATACCATTTTCAGTCTCAATCTTCTAAGCTTTTGCTGAATCGGTTTACATTCTAGCCTTATAGGTAATTTGTGTACCACTATGTCAGTATTCAATCCTGGCATGTCTTGATAAGACCAAGCGAAGACATATTTGAACTCTCGTAGCAGATCAATCAACTTTTGCTTCTCTTTTAATGAGAATGATGTTCCTATTTTTACCTCTATTCTAATTTCATTTGTCCCCAAGTTGAGAACTTCTAACTCTTCTTTATGAGGTAAAATCTTCTTGTCTTCTTTTTCCACCAACCTTAGTAATTCTTCAGGGATTTAACATTATGTTTCATCCTCGACTTCATTGACTTCCACTAAACACATTGGCGATTCAGAACCTACTCCGGGATTAGGTTTAGGATCATTCATGCAGCCGATAATTGGAGACCTGCAAAGGAAATAATAATATAATTTGGAAAGGATGCGAAAAATTAAAGAAACATGTTTGCCATTTGTGAATCAGCATGAAAAGCATCTTTATTAAAATGAATAGGTATAACAACCCTTTACAGACAATCCTTTATACTCACGGGAAAAATTATAAGGTGGTTCCTGACATTTACTTTGTTTTATTCTTAGCTACAAGAAGGAGGTCTTCGGCGCTCCAGTTGTTTAACATCTCACCTGGGAAGCATGGGCGGATCTGTTCCAAGAATTCTCCATGTCGAACTCCCTTAAAAATTCCACCAATAACGAGCCCATCGAAATTATTGCCGAAAGTTTCCTCTTCGTGTAGCTTTGCGGTCTCTCGATTTACTTCTTCCAGCTGTCTCTCAACATTTGCAAACCCCCGGGACTTGAAAATCTTCGTCATGTCAAAAGAAGTTACTAGTCTAGAAGAAGTTTCAGTCCCCAGTAAATGAGCCTTCCTTTGTTCATTTCTTTTCTTCAATTCCCTCAACCAGTCTAGTATGTTTGGACTGAACCTTAGCCCAAAATGGTTCTTCTTTATGACGATAGACCTCTGTCGTAAGCATCCTTGCAAGTGTTTCCCAAGTCTTTTTCCCGTCTTCGTGCCCCTTCCTAGTGTTTATTGCACAATCATTTTAGTGCAATTTGATAACCTTGGTCGCGGGAACGGATTGCCCTCAGCAACAAAGGTAGAATTTACAAACTCTAAAGCCCAGAAGGAACAATCAAGGGCGTCTTCATCTGGTTGGATGTACAGGACGTCAGTGGTTACTGAGGAAATAATGTCTTCCTCTACACCGACATTAAACAACTTCCCTTTTATAACAAATTTGAGCTTCTAGTGTAAGGACGACAGGACTGCTCCGGCTGAGTGAATCTAGGGTCTTCCCAACAAATAGTTGTATGTAGGCTTATTGTCCATTACCATAAAATCTATGTTATAAACTGTCGGGCCGATCAACAGTGGTACTTTAATCCTCCCCAATACATCTCGCGTTGTTCCATCAAAGGCCCTTACAGTATTATGGTATGTTTTCATGTGAGAGTCATCAATGGGCAACCTTTGCAGAGTTGTCATTGGCATAACATTGAGCGTCGATTCGTTATCAATTAGGAATCCTGGTAACACATACCCTTTGCAATGTGTGGTAATGTTCAAAGCATTTACCGACCCCATTCCACCTTCGATAATTTCATTATCAGTGAATGTGATGTAGTTGTCAGCAGTGATATGATTCACGATTCTGTCTAATTTATCCACAGATATATCATTTGGTACAAATGTCTGGTTTAGCACCCTCATCAAAGCATTGCGGTGCCCTTCGGAGCTCAACAATAACTCCAAGACAGAAATCCTTGCTTGTTGTCTCTTTAGCTGTTCAACTATGTTGTATTCACTGTGTTTCAGAAACCTCAAAAATTCTTGTTCACGTTCTTCTGTTACAGGCTCATTTACCTTTGGAGCATGATCCTCTCTAAAAATCTTTTCTAGTGTTACCGCAACCTTCCCTTTAACCTTTTTCGCTTCTTTAAGTACCTCCAAAGAAGAATAACATCTACCACTTCGGGTAAAGTGTCCTACTTCATTTACTGCCCCTGTATCAGGCTGCTTATCCTTCTTTTCCTCTAACTCATCCTTCTTTTCATCTTTTGACTTTGTTTCTTCTTGTGGCTTCTCTTTTCCTGGTATGGTCACATTGGCTGTATAATTCCAAGGAACTGCATTGGTACTTTTGAAAGAAAATGGTGCAAGAGTCGAGATCACAACCTTTAGGATTACTTTCGGTTTCACACTTGCAGCTTTCAGTTTAATAGAGACAACCAAGGGCTTATGAACCCCGTATTTAACTCTTGAACACTTAGAGGTACACACCTCAACTTCTTTCTTCATTCTTGCTTTCTCATAGAATTCAATCTTTTTGTTATCCATCATTTTCTGAATCAAGTCCATGAACTCTTGACAATATTGAATCTCGTGACCACATTCTTGATGATACTCACAATACACCTCATATTGTATCTCTATTTCCACTTTCATGCCCATTTCAATCATCCTGGCATTGTACAACTGTTCAAACACCCATTTCAGCGGAGATCTTATTTCTGAGACATCAGTCTTCAACCATTTTGCTTTATCATTTTCTTCAATAGCATTCACCCCTCGCTCACCATGGCTCGGTAAAGGGTTCGTTGCAATGCTCAGTTCGTCAAACTTTAAGATCCTAATATTTATCAGATTCTGTACCACTTTTTTGAATTCCGTGCATGCCTCAATCGAATGCCCATGTATCCCAGCATGAAATTCACAATGGGCATCAAATTTGTACCATGGAGGGTAAGGAGGCTGCAGGGGCGTCAAATGATATGGCCTCACCAAATCTGCTTCATGCAACCGGGGATACAATTCAGCATATGTCATCGAAATGGGTGTAAAATTCATCCTGTCATTTCTCGGCCCATGAGAGTCTTTCTTCTTTGAATTCTATGGATTTCCCGCTACAGTTCCAGGTGAGGTAATGGTCACATTCTTCGGAGCCTTATATGTACTTGTATTGTTCACTTCACTATCCTTCCTCTTATAATTCATCCGGGAGCTCTCTCCACTCTCAATCTGACCACTTTTGATCATAGCTTCTATCAATTCTCCAGTCATCACTATATCAGCAAAATTTTAAGTAGCATTACTGATCAACCTCTCGAAAAGTGGCGCTCTCAGAGTTTGAACAAACATGTGGGCAACCTCATTTTCCATCAGTAGAGGTTGCACTTGAGCTGCGACATCTCTCCATCTTTGAGCATATTGCCGGAGCGTTTCATCATTTTGTTGCTCCATGCTTTGCAATATAACTCGACTAGGGACCATTTATGTCACATGTTTGTAATGCTCTAAAAAGGCCCTCGAAAGATCCTTCCACGATCGAATGCTCACACGGCTCAAGTGCGTGTACCATCGGGCCGCTGAACCAATTAAGCTATCTTGGAAGAAGTGTATCAGCAGCTTCTCATCTTTCAAGTGGGCAGCCATTTTCTGGCAGTACATTGTGAGGTGGGCCTTTGGACAAGTAGTCCCATCAAACTTTTCAAAATTTGGGGCCTTAAATTTCGGAGGCAGTATCAAATCAGTCACTAAACTCATTTCAGTAGTGCTTGGCCCAACTCATTTACTTTCTGTAACTCCAACAATCAATCTTCCAAGGCTTTGCAACGCTCCTCATACTTCCTTTCAATTTTAGCACGAATCTTTTTTATCTCATTCAAGGTATTTAGATCGGGGACTTCTTTGCCACTCCCAAAATTTGCCCCAACATGCACTGGATGACTGGGTGTCGCTCCTGTCAAGTTGATGTGGACCTTCTTTGCAGGAGGAGGTTCTTTATGCTGCATTATGATGTGAGAAGTAGTTTCAGCTTGATCATTCACGTCGTTTGAAGCACCTTTAAGCACTTTAGCTTTTCCAGACTCCTTCGGTCCTAACAGGGCAGTCAGTTGACCGATAATCTCTGCTTGTGTTTGGGCAAAATGGTCTTTGATAGATTACTCCATTCTATCAAATTGATTCTGTGTCTCCACCCGATCATTCTCCAGACTGGCAATTCTATCTTCAACATCTATGGTTTTAGAGCGCAGACGATTTCTGTATGAATGCAGTATGATTACGACTTAAAAGCAATCTGCCATTAAACCTTTCTTGATTAAATTCCTTATTTTGCAATGTATATTACAAAGTTAAATGCGTGAATGCATGAATGTATGCATGAACACAGGGAAAGAAGGCATCAAATTTTAGGAACTAGTCTTTTTGGAAACATCCATTTGTCTGAAAGTTCTCATACAAGGAAAAGACAAATTTCCTACAGAAAAATGCTAGCACTAATTCCTAAGTTGATCTGCCCATGTAGCAAGTGAGTGATAACTTCTCCATGCTCTTGCTCAATGTTGGGTTGCTCTAACAAACTCGTAACTTGCCTTGACAATATCTGGATGTACGAGGTAACACTTCTGACATGTATCTTGAAACTCACCAATTCATCATTCTGGCTTTGAACAGTACGTTGTGCCGCTTCGTACTTGTCTTTCCATGCTCCACTTTCCACATTCAACGCTCATTTATAACCTGCAAGTTTCTTCTTCAGATCCTGTACAACGTTATCTAGCTCTGTTACCTTTTTCCATAGCTCTTCCTTCTCCATTTCCAACTGAACTTTTTCCTCATTGTGGTACTTTGTGATTAGTTTCTCTAGCTATGTTACTTGACATTTTTAGATCCAATTTCCTAGCTTGTTCCTCTTCCAACTTCTTTTTCGCTTTACCGTTTGATTCTTTGCTTGACCTAGACTACTTTTCATACATCTTTTTATAATTGTCTTTGTCCTTGGTCAATGCATCCAGTTTCTTCGACGGGCTCTTCACTACTTTTACCGTTCCTTCCTTTTGCTTTACCTTGTAATCATTGTGAAATTCTTGCAGCTCCTTCAGACCGCGACTAATCTTTTCATTCTGTTTCATCAACTCTTTTTCCTTTCCCTCATATATGCTTACCTACAGATTTGCCATTGTTCGTACTTCGGTGAGATCATTGATTCCCTTTTCGTGCTTCTTCAAATCCAACTAACGGTCATGCTTGAGCTTCTCTAAAGCCGAGGGTGCTTCCTTAGTAGTCTGGACAGAGGAACTAGCATTTACCGGCCTTTCTTAAAATGTTTTGTCATTGACCCTTTGTGTTCTCCAATCATCGTATCTCGCCATCACTCTTGAGTCTTGATATGGTTGGACCCTTCTCGGCTTTTCCCATGCTCTTGCAATTTGAACTACTATCCCCTTGTAGTCATTCGTCTTGTATGTGTACTCGAACTTTGCCATGCCTGTAGTAGCCGATATAAACTATCTTGAACCAAATTGTCTAGATACTAGCAAAGGGCAATAAGTTATTCCTCCCCAAATTCCTGGCAGTGGGACCTAGTCTCTGTCTCCACATTGATATAAAAAAGTTGTTCCCCTATTCAACCATGGAGCCTTCCATACCACATCAGTATCTTTCAAGTCCTTACAGTATTCTTCCCAGTGTTTTTCACTTTTTTCCTCTAAAAGACAACTATCTATGTGTTCTTCAATCGGTGAATATGTGCCAAGATACCCGATTCCTTTGTAAGATGTGTTCCACCTGTGACCTCTAAACTAAATTTCAAGTAGTTGTGCGCACCCCAAAACTTCCTTCTCCTGATTTCTTGCAAGCAGTCAACGATCTGTAAGTTTATGTCAGGATAGCAGGCAATGGGTTGACTCCTTTCTCTAGTCGCTCAAATAATCCCACAGTTGATGGGTCAATATGCCCGGGAGTCCTTGGAAATAATACCAACCCGTAAATACACAAGGCGAAAAGGCTTCTCATTCTGACCGGCTAATCATTACTTGCCAATATCAGTTCTTTAAGGCTCCTCTAGTTGATTCGTTGTCTATCTTCATTTTGATTTGTGCTGTCGTTATTTTCCATTTTCATGTCCAACCACTCTTTTGTTTTTTCTGTTAATGATATTAATTTCTTGATGAAGCTTGAATTATTGACGAGTCTGGTATAAATCTTATCACTTTTAATTCCTGGACAGTTGATCAGTATCTCATATTCCTCTAGTGTTGGTGTCATGTCTACTTGTCCGAAAGTGAAACAATTGTACGTTGGGTTCCAAAACTGTGCCATGGTTCTAAGAAATTCTTGATCGACCTTTACACTTAATATCAAGGCTATGTTTCCAAATTCCTTTTTAAATTGCTCCTTCATTTTATTATCCCACTGATCCCACATCTCTTTTACTTCCGGTAAACATGTATTATGATTAGTGTTTATCTTTACATAACCCTTCATCTTGGTCACTTCACTCTTACCGAGGCTGTCCCCCTTCTCGTGCTGAGTTTGCTCGGACCAAGTCCAGAATGCTATATTATCTTCTCTTATCTTAAACTCTCAGGACATAACGAATACTTCCAAATTGACTGACTCTCGATTCAATGGCAAAACAAATGCAATTATGACATGATTTATTGGAAACAAACAAAACAAAACACAACAAAAAAACAAAAAAAAACTCGTGTTAGTAATTGTGAATTAATATGAAAAGCAAGTAAACAAATTATTAATCCAGAGAAATACGTTATATGTAGCAAAGAAAATAATTAGAGAAATATATTTAAACTGGCAACACCTATCCTAGGTCCCTGTTTGGCTCTAGCGGGGTAGGTTTCTAAAAACAAAATTTAGGCTTTATTCTAGACTCTAGGTTCCCGAACTATCGTTACCGTCTACAACGACAGTAAGACATCGATTCGGTAGTATAGGTCCCTTATGACAGAAGCGTGGGCCCCACGATGCATAATGTTAATATATCGGAAGAAGACAAGAATCCGAACCTGGAGAGCACCACGTCGGATATTGTCTTTCTCCCACTTAAGGGTGAAAAACCCAGGTCGGGGATTTATGCATGAATGACAGATATAACATACACAGAAACTAACCCACATTCTTCCTGGAAATCCATCTAACAATTCTTTAGAAAAAAATTAAATTCAGATTAATGTTCGAAATGCCAAAAGGCCATGTGGAATTAATTAATAGGCCCGACTCTTAATTTTGTCCCCAGCAGAGTCGCCAAGCTATCGCGACCATTTTTAAAACCCATTTGTGGAAAGACAGCCTGACGATTAGGGTTTTGGAAATCGGGGTTTTTCCTTTAATTTGATCTTGAAAGTAGGTTTTTTTTTCAATTTTAATCAAATTTCTTTTATTTGCTTAAGAATCATTTTGGAGTCGCCACCGGCCACTTTAGTAGACCGGACACCATAAAACCGAACCAAAAATTCTTAAAATTTGGGTTTGGGAGTCGGTTACGTGTAGGGAAGGGTTAGCACCCCTACTATTGAGTGCATAAAAGTTCTATATTTTACCCCTCATTTACCCATATTTTTGCTGCACTCAAGCATGATTTATTGCATTTAGGAAAGATTTTTGCATACACATCACAATTAGATAAAAACTACACAGATGCTGCTAATTTTGGTCACTTTTGCAGGTATCTGTTGCGGCAGCATCCAGGGCAGCAAAGGAACAGAGGCGAGTTGCGGAGCTGGAGTTAAAGGACAGAGAGCACTGTCTGTCGTGACTAGGGGTGATATCGAGCCGAGCTGAGCCCGAGCCTGGCCAGGCTCGGCTCGGCTCGGAAACAGTGTAATTGGGCTCGGCTCGGGCTCGAGGCTCGCCGAGCTGGGAATTTTAGGCTCGAGCTCGGCTCGAAAACAATTCTATTGGGCTCGGCTCGGGCTCGAAGCTCGTCAGGCTCGGCTCGGCTCGAAATGAAAAATTTTGCTATAGTTTTTTTATATAAAATATTCGTTAAAAATCCCTTTCATAACCAACACTAAAACGAAATTCAATGACCGGAAAAGGGAAAAAAGTGCTAAAAATTAGATTAATCCAAATAATCAATAAATATTCTTATAATACAAACACATAATTAAAGAAATTACAAAATCAAACAACAATCAACTAATGAAAGAAAATACAAACACATAATTTATTTTAGTGCATATGTAGATTCCGAGCCTGTTCACGAGCTTTTCGAGCCGAGCCTGGGTAGGCTCGGCTCAACTTGTTAAGGTTTCGAGCCGAGCCCGAGTCGAGATCACTCGAGCCGAGCTTTGACCGAGCTTTGACCGAGCCGAGCCTGAGTAGCTCGCGAGCCGGTCAGGCTCATTATCACCCCTAGTCGTGACATCTGCCGTGGCAGCAATAACGACAGTAGGACATTGAGGTGGAAAAGTAAAGTGGAGCTTGAAAGATGGAAGATTTCGAGCCGGTCTATCGTGGATCACTCCCATATTTTTCTGAGCTCTGAAGTAGAAGAAAGGCCAGACCCAAAGTTCAAGGAAGAAAGTCAAAGCAAGAAAAGAGGACGAATTAAAGACATCTACTCAGAAGATTTAGTCTTTAATAGAGTTTTACTTTAATTTAAACTTGTATTCTTGCCATATTAGAAAACTTGGACCCAAGGCCTATATAAAGGTATGTCATTCGACCCAGGGAAGGATATCTAGCTCCTAGCCATCTTCCCCCAAAACCCTAGTCGTTTCTCTCTCTCCATCATGTTCTTAACTTCCCCAAGGGCTAAGGGTTGATCTTGTAAAGTAGTTGTAAGGATTGTATTGTTCTTAGGATTTTTCTATTCAAGTAATAAAACTTCAAGTTTATTTACTCTGGTTTTCAACATCTCTTAAGAGCATCGGTAGAGCATTGTGAGGTTATCCATTTGCTTGATATCAGGAGAGTTAAGCATTCGAAAGGAGTAAATGCGTGTTTTCAGTTTATGGTTAAACCATCTTGGCTTAGGGATAAGTACAAGGTTAAGTGGCTAAAGAAGAATTCACAAACATTGGTGTTCACCCTTTGATTCATGTCGGGAGGTACCATCCAAGACGTGTTCATCAACAGAACTTGGGCCTAGGGATATGGCAAGTCATAACAGAGATTCTTGCCAAACTTAAAGTACGGAGTTGTTGATCGCTACCGCAACATCAACGGACCTCTGCCGCGGCAGGCACGACGACATAACAACATAAGTTCCTCTGAACAGTGCAACACCTGCACTACTGAGCAATTCAATACTGGCCTATTCTCTCAATCTGATTACCTTATCTTTTACTTTAGTTATTACTCAAGATTTCTCCAAACAATCATTTAAACTATTTCTTTTTCTTGTGCAGCAATTTAAGGATAGAGTTATTTCCAGTCCCTGTGGAGACGATATCCGATACTCTAGTATCACTTTACTACTTGCGTCGTGTACACTTGCACTATTTGCGATAGTCTTATTTACACGTAACAAGTTTTTGGCGGTGTTGCCGGGGACTGGCAATATACCTTTACCTTTTAATTATTGCACTTGTTTTTATTTTATTTTCTATTTTTTCCGTTGTTTTATTTTCTCCGTGCCTTTCACAAGGTTCTTTTATTGCTTATGCGCAGACTGAGACGTGGTAAGGAACCTGAGTACGAATTAGACCAAGAAATCGAACGCACATATCAACTCAGGAACCAAGCCCGACTCTTGATAGAAAGATACAACTATCTTGAGGAGAGACTGGAAGCAATGGTGAACGGAAGACAAGGCAATAGGGAAGATGAAAACAACAACAATAACCCCATGGGTAATGTAGATCCTCCTAATGATGCCCGAGATGATCTGCCGCCGTCTGCTACCCCAACATCACGACAAACTTGTCGAGAGTACATGGATAACGACCATGTTGAACTGGAAACTATGCTACCAGATGTGGAAGCTGAACACATCGAAATGAAACCAATAATATTCAACATGATAAATTCTGCTGACCAATTTGGTGGTTCTGCTACAGAGGACGCACGTGAACATCTGAAAACTTTCCAGGAGATTTGTGGATCATTCAGACAACCAAGAATAAGCCCGGAAGTACTGAGGCTCCGGCTATTTCCTCATTCATTGAGGGATAGAGAAAAAACCTGGTTGAATAAGTTAACACCAGGTTAAATAAGAACTTGGGCGGATCTTTGTCGTGAATTTCTTTCTCGTTTTAACCCTTCTCAATTATCTGAAAGATTGCATAATGAGATTGCTACTTTTCAACAGGAAGATGACGAACCAATGCATGAGGCATGGGACATATTTACGACTCTCTTACGAAACTACCCGATGCAAGGATTCCCTGTATGGAATCAGGTTGTCAAATTCTACAATGTTGCCAATGCACACACTCGAACGAGGATTGATTCAGCATCAAATGGGTTATTACTGGATAAAGAACCATACGATGCAATGCTGGTGTTGAAAAAGTTAGCAAATAACGATGAGCGGTTTCCTACAGCTCGAAGAGGAGGTAAACGAGGAATATCTGTAAAGGAATATGAAGCTGACAACTCGGTCAAAACTCATATTGCATACCTCACTAAGATAGTTGAAAATTTGCAGCGGAAGGATTCTAAAGCTGTATTTTCTGCTGAAGAGGTGTGTGAAACCTGTAGCGGAAACCACAGTACAGAGGAGTGTCCTTTACAGCTGGAAGAAGGGATGTATGTTGGAAAATCTAACATGAATAAAACCTATGACTCCAACAACTACAATCCAAACTGGAGGAAGGACCCCAAATTTTTTTGGAGTAACCCCAACAATGCACAAAACCCTCCAGTCCAAAACAACCAGAACCAAGGAGGTCCTAGGATTCTGTCATGACAGCAACCACGGTAGCAACCACAATGAGCATACTGGAACAGACCTTGGCCACGTTCATGTATCAAATAGGAGCATATATGGCAAACACGGATCACTTTGTCAAGAAAACTGAATCCTTCATGGACAAGATAGAGATGAGAATGACAAACCATGAGGCTACCCTAAAATCCTTAGATACACAGATGAGCCAGGTTTCACAGTTCATAAACCCAAGGCAGAATGAAGGGTTCCCTAGTGATACTGAGGTCACTAGAAAACCCACACATGAGCAGTGCAAGGCTATTACAACGAGGAGTGAGAAACAACTACAAGGGCCAGTAATAAAAGAAACACCAAGTAAGGAACCGACCCTACAGACACCTGCCGTGAACACTACCCCGAAAGTAGAGAAATAGTCTACTGTCGTCACACCTGCCACGACAGCAGAAGAAACAGAGGAACAGAAAGAAGAAACTGAAGATCTTGAGCCTCCTCAGATCCGACTTCCATGTGAAGGACGCCTTGAAAATTACCGTCCTCCACCCTCTTTTTCGCAGTGGTTAAAGAAACAGAAACAAGAGTACCAACTTAAGAAAATCTATGATGTTTTTAAGCAAGTACACATCAACATTCCGCTATTGAAAGGCATTAAACAGATGTCTGGTTATGCAAAGTTTCTTAAGGATGCAATGTCCAGGAGGTCCAGACTTGGGGAATTTGAAATAGTGATGATGACAGAAGGATGCATGGCAATCCTGCATAAGCGTCCACCCCCAATGATGAAGGATCCTGGAAGCTTCATCATACCTTGCATAATTGGTGACAAGTTTGTGGGTAAGACACTTTGTGATCTTGGTGCTAGCATTAATCTAATGCCCAAATCTGTATTTCAAAAACTAGGTATTGGACAAGCAAGACCCACGACAGTCATGCTGCAACTGGCAAACTGCTCTTACGTACAATCGAAAGGAAATATTGAAGATATATTGGTAATAGTGGAAAAGTTTATTTTTCCTACTGACTTTCTTGTTTTAGATTGTGAAGCATATGAAAATGCACCGATCATCCAGGGGCGACCTTTCCTAGCTATAGGCAGAACAGTGATCGACATAGAAAAAGGAGAATTGACTATGAGAGTCAATGACCAACAAATAAAGCTCAATTTTCTCCAAGCAATGAAACAAACTGATGCAGAGGAAGAATGCAAAGCAATTTCATAAGTAGTCCTAGACCAACCCTGCATCAGATCAAACTGTCACGACAGGAAATTTGGTTACTGCCACCGCAGTCACTTTAAAGACTGTCACGACAGCATCGACGACAGTGACTCCTCAAACACAGATGTATCCGATATTGAAGGTCCTGATGAGGTAAATTGGATAGGCACACGTCCAGGTAAGTTCTTTGAGCCTTTGAATTATACCTCGAATGAACATGTAATCCAAAAGCCCTTCATTGAACAACCACCTGTTTTAGACCTTAAACCCCTGCCAGGGCAACTTAAATATGTTTTTCTTGGTTTAAATGATACGTTGCCCGTAATCATCTCTTATAAGTTGATATAGGAACAGGAGCAGCAACTGATCAAAATGCTACAACAGCATAAGAAGGCGATTGGATGGACTATTGTTGATATCTAAGGCATTAGTCCGTCATTGTGCATGCATAAGATCCTCTTGAAGGATGACCATAAGCCGACAATTGATGCTCAGAGATGACTGTATGAATCTATGCGAGAGGTGGTACGAAAAGATATCATCAAGTGACTTGATGTTGGAATAATATATGCCATCTCGAATAGCAATTGGGTGAGCCCAATGCAATGTGTACCAGGACTGTGACCGGTTGGAGGGTTTGTATGGACTATCGGAAGCTTAATAAAGCTACCCTGAAGGACCACTTCCCCTTACCCTTTATCGATCAAATGTTAGATAGATTAGCGGGGAAGCCTTACTATTGTTTTCTTGATGGTTACCCAGGTTATAACCAAATCGCAATAGCACCGGAGGACCAAGAGAAAACAACCTTCACATGCCCATACGACACATACGCCTTTCGAAGAATGCCATTTGGACTTTGCAATGCACCAGCAACCTTTCAACGGTGCATGATGGCAATATTCTCCGACATGGTGGAGGATTTCCTAGAGATCTTCATGGATGACTTTTCCGTCTTTGGAGACAGTTTCGACGGTTGCCTGAGCAATTTACAGAAGGTGCTTGAAAGATGTGAAGAGGCAAACCTTGTTTTAAACTGGGAAAATGCCACTTTATGGTGGACGAGAGCATAGTGTTGGGACACAAGGTTAGCTGCCGTGGCATAGAGGTAGACAAAGCTAAAATCGAAGTTATTGAAAAACTGCCGCCACCCACCACAGTCAAGGGAATAAAAAGTTTTTTAGGGCATGCAGGGTTTTATCGAAGATTCATTGCCAATTTCTCGAAAATTACTAAACCCCTTGTCTCCTGTTGGAACAGAATCATACCTTTGACTTTAATAGTGAATGTACTGAAGCATTCAGGATACTGAAGCAAAAGCTGGTAATAGCCCCAATAGTGCAGCCACCAGACTGGAGCCTACCATTCGAGATAATGTGTGACGCCAGTGATTATGCTGTCGGGGTAGCACTAGGGCAGAGGAAGGAGAAACTCTTCCATGTGATCTACTATGCTAGAAAAACTCTAAATGATGCCCAAATAAACTACACCACAACAGAAAAAGAGTTACTTGCAGTGGTGTTTGCAATTGACAAGTTCAGACCATATATACTTGGAACAAAAGTGGTGGTTAATACAGATCACTCAGCACTCAAATATCTGTTCACCAAGAAGGATGCCAAGCCAAGATTGATACGTTGGATTCTGCTGCTGCAAGAATTTGACATTGACATCAAGGAAAAAAAGGGACAGGAAACCAAGTAGCAGATCACTTGTCAAGACTGGAGATGGGAAAGAATCGAGAGAAAGACAAGACCAACATACTGGAAACTTTCCCAGACGAGCAGTTATTTACTGCCACCAGCACTGCCGTGACAGCCATGGCGGCAGGTAAGCTTCCTGAAACTTCTTGGTATGCTGACATTGTCAATTACATTGTAAGTGGGTTATTACCTCCCGAGCTTAATTATCAAGCTAAGAAGAGGTTCCAAAATGATGCAAAACATTATTATTGGGACGAACCTCTTCTCTTTAAGCACTGTGCAAATTAGATCATCATGAGATGCATACCATAGGAGGAACAGAAAGAAGTGCTTCACCACTGCCATGCTGCCCCTTATGAAGGACACTTGGGAGGAAATAAAACTGCTGCCAAGGTTCTGCAATCTGGTTTCTATTGGCCTACACTGTTCAAGGATGCACAAGCTTTTTACAAGAGCTGTGATAAATGCCAAAGGACCGGAAACATATCTAGAAGGCATGAAATGCCACTGCAGAACATTCTTGAGGTCGAAATCTTTGATGTCTGGGAATCGACTTCATGGGGCCATTGCTAGCCTCTTGTGGGAATCTATACATCCTGCTGGTAGTAGACTATGTGTCTAAGTGGGTAGAAGCTATCGCCACTCAAAAGAACGATGCCAAGACCATGCAAAGATTTCTTCACAAGCATATATTCTCAAGGTTTGGCATCCCAAAAGTGATCATTAGTGATGAGGGTAGGCACTTTGACAATAGGGTAATTGCTAGTGCACTAAAGAAATACGGAGTAAAGCACTGAATTGCAACAACATATCACCCTCAAACCAATGGGCAAGCCGAAATCTCAAATAGAGAAGTGAAGAAGATCTTAGAGAAGATGGTAAAACCAACTCGAAAGGACTGGTCTCTTCACCTAAATGATGCACTCTAGGCCTACAGAACTGCATTCAAAACGCCATTGGGAATGTCACCCTACCGCCTCATCTACGGGAAAACTTGCCATTTACCTATCGAGATAGAACACAAAGCATATTGGGCTATCAAGAGAGTTAACATGGACTGGGACAAGGCAAAGCAGAAAAGGCTACTGGACTTGAATGAAATTGAAGAAATTCGAGCAATGGCCTACGACAACGCCAAGATCTACAAGGACAAAACAAAGAAGTGGCACGACAGAAAACTACTACCACGACAGTTCTGCCCAGGGCAGAAGGTGTTGTTGTTCAACTCTAGGTTGAACCTCTTTCCAGGGAAGCTTAAATCTAGGTGGTCTGACCCTTTCCAAGTAGTCCAAGTTTTTCCTCATGGTGCCATTACAATCAGATCAATCAAGGATGGGCACCAATTCAAAGTTAATGGACAAAGGCTAAAGCACTATCAGGAGGCTGAAATCCCAAGGATGTAGGAAGTAGTTACTTTAGGAGATGCCCCTCAAGGCATCCCTAATTTAACTTAGTTTTATTTTATTTTATTTTATTTTCTTTAGTTTATTTATTTATTTATTTTTAGGAAATAAGATTTTAATTTATTGTTTATTTTAGTTTTCAGGTAAATAAAGAAAGCAAAGTAAAGAGGAGGAATGAACCAGCCCACCACATTCATAACAGCCCATAAAGCCCAATGGAACAAACCTGTCGTGACATCCTGTTACCAACTGTCGCAGCAGACACGGAAAATATAGCCTGTCACGGAGCTGTCGCGACAGACACAGAAACGTGTAACAGACGCGCAGCAGACACAAAAATGCGTGACAAACGCATTAGGAAACTGCGTGACAGATGCGTTAGGAAACTGCGTGATAGCTGGCCCCGTTATTCGCACCACCCGTTATAGTTCTAACGGGTAGAAAATCTCGTTTTATATAAACCTCTACTTCCATTTCATTTTCACCTCATTCTCATTCTCTTACTTTGCTCTCAAGAATTTTTGCTCTTAGAAATTTTCTTTCATCTTTCACAGTTTCCTTACAATGACTACTCGATCAACCCGAATGAGTGCTGCCTCCACCTCTGCCACGACAATATCTACACCCAGCCACAACAAAATCCCCAGACGGTTCGCATTGGCAAACTCGGAGAAGAGATACTATGGCTCGTTCCAGAAACGAGAGATGTGGGAAGAGAGAGGTTTCACATACATCACAGAGACGGGAGATCTAGGGCTCGAATGTTTCATCTCCAAGAAAATTATTGCCCTCAAATGGCATATGTTCGTCGTCCAACAAGAGGAGATGAACGTCACTATGGTCTGAGAATTCTATGCTGCCATCCCCTCCAAAGATGCCACGACAATGACTGTCAGGGGTGAGGAAATCTCCCTTGAACTAGCCCACATCAACACATTGTATGGTATTTATGTGGGAAGAAAGGAAGATGCACATAGGAGGTTTGTCAACAGTCTGTCGCTGGCAGACTACGATGCTATCATGGCAGACTTGACGGAAGCAGGCAACCAATGGAACGATGATCCCAAGCGCAGATGGACAGTGCGAAGGACCCAGCTCACACCGACAGTAAAACTCTGGAACCATTTTGTGAAGAAATGCCTTATGCCAATATCGCACAACACCACAGTGGACCGGCAGAAACTCTCCCTCGTTCACTCAATCATCAACGAGAGGCAGGTCAACGTTGGCAGATATATTCTTGATGGCATTTTTGAGTGTGCACTCAGACCAATGCCCCCCTTTTCTTCCCCTACCTCATCACCTCTCTCTGTCGGGCCAATAAAGTGCCAGAAATCGATGAAGATGTCAGAGTCCAAGGCAAGGGATGAACACAACAGAACATATACAACCTTATGGAGCTTAAGCCAACAACCCCCTTGGCCTATGTGGATCCATTTGCCACGACAAAACCAACAGTAGAGCCTGACTCCACATAGCCTGTCGTGGCAGAGCTAGAGCAGACTGAGGCCGCACATCCGACAGACACCTCCAACCAAATCCTGCACATGCTGAAGAAGATGGAGGAACGACAGCTGGGCTACATGGGATTTATGAGGGATTTCACTACTGCCACGGTAAATTTCATTAAAATTGATTTAAATCATCCCAACGTGCAGTTTCCCTCTTTCCCAAAAGATCTTCTTGCCACCTCTACACCTGCTGCCAGCCCCAGAACGCCCACTACTGCCTCCACCACACCACCTGCCACGACCGGAGATGGCGACAAGCGATCTACCACTCCTCAAGGAGAAAAACGAAATGAACCACTATCGAAGATCGACCCAAAGTACTTTGAAGGTTTCTCCTTATCCTCAGTCTGGCAGGATGACTCTGACTCGGAGCCATCTATCTTCCGGGAACTAGCCAAAACTTCCCTCCAATGAAGAAGAAGAAGAGGGTGAATGAAACTGTTGAGGGACCCTGCCATGACAGATCGGACGACAGCTGTAGTGATGACGAACTCGAGGTCCTGGAAAAGGCCCGAAAGATCTCACCTACCCGAGTCCAGCCACCTCGAGAGGCCAAAAAGAAGGTAGCCTCACCATCTCCCAGCCCCAAGTCAACCTCTGCCATCAAGGTAACCGCCCGCCGGCAGCTCCACATCAGCAGCAGCAGCGACGACAGCTCATCAACTTAAGTGTTTTTATTTTATGCTTACTATTTTTGTTGTTTATTTTACCTATTTGTGATGTTTTCTTTTTCTTGTTTTCATTTTATTTTTTTGTCATGCATTGAGGGCAATGCAACCTTTGAGTTTGGGGGTAGGTAGCCCTCTGCTATTTAAATGAACTTTTTAATTCGTGTCTTATCTTAGTTATTTTTTGTGTCAAAAAAATAAAAATATATAAAAAACAAAAATAATTTTTTTTGGCTTAAGTCTCTGAACTGCACTTACCTGCCACGACAATCTCTGTCGTGACAGTGCCTTTAGGATGTTTTAGGAATTATTTAGAGCCTTGCTATAGTTCTAAACTTCAAAAAAACTTTTGTGACTTATATGGTGTCTAGACTACTGTTAGTGAACTAGAGTAGAAAAGCTTAACCACTTGAGTTGCCCCTAGAGGTGCCTAACACTGGCTCTAGGAAAAAGAATAAAAGAAAAGAAAAACTTAGACTTAGTACCCCTAGAGGTGCCTAACACCGGCTTTAGGAAGATAGCTAGAGGTGCCCAAAACAGGCTCTAGTAAAAACAAAATAAGTAAAACTTGAGTCTAAATTCGAAAAAACTTAAGGAGCCTAAGATTTGCCTCCAAGAAAAAAATTAGTTTGGCATAAAAATCAAGTGAGTAGCATAACTATTCTAGTTGCTAAAAGAGCCTAGGCACATATTTGTTCACAAAACCTTCACACACTTACACAAGAATTATAACATGGTTCCGGATAAACCCATAAACAACCAAAAAGGTACTGCTCTTGATAGTGAAGGGGCTGTAGGTAATGATAGTTCACTGACTTAAGCCAAGCCAAAAAGTCTTTCATTCTTAGTTAGGTTGCATCTGCTTGAGGACAAGCATCAACTTGAGTTTGGGGTGTGTTGAGTGCATAAAAGTTCTATATTTTACCCCTCATTTACCCATATTTTTTCTGCACTCAAGCATGATTTATTGCATTTAGGATAGATTTTTGTATACACATCACAATTAGATAAAAATTGCACAGATGCTGCTAAATTTTGTCACTTTTGTAGGTATCTGTTGCGGCAGCATCCAGGGAAGCAAAGGAACAGAAGCGAGTTGCGGAGTTGGAGTTAAAGGACATATAGCACCGTCTGTGGTGACATCTACCGTGGCAGCAATAATGACAGTAGGACACTGAGGTGGAAAAGTAAAGTGGAGCTCGACAGATGGTGTAACCCCCTTAACCCGGCCTAGACGGTTGACCCGAATTAAGAAAGTCACACGGGGAAAACCAAAGTCAACCCGAAAGTCAACCTTGATTAACGACCTTTTTTTTTCTTTTTAAACTTGTCTAGATGCACATTAGTCCTAATTGTGATCACACAACGTCATACTCAAAGATCACAAACATCAGAGATCAAACAGGGACCCAATTGAACAAATTATAACTTTAGGGACCAAATTGTAATTTCTGATAATTAAAAGGACTTAACCCAAATTAAAGTTACCATCTTGGAATTAATCAGGTTTCATGCTTCTCTGTGAAATTTCAGCTCAAAAGGACCTTCCAAGCTCAAGCAATTGAACAAACAAGATTCAGGACCAAAACGCAAACAATTCAAAACATATAACTGCCAATGTCAGCCCCTAACGGTCGGCCGTTCCGAAACCAATCAACCCCGTTCCGAAACACGGGCCGTTCCGAAACCGATCGACACCGTTCCGAAACACGGCCTTGGCAGAGACCAAACCGTTTCGAAACGGTGCATACCGTTTCGGACGCCTGGGTTCATGTAAGGCACCCGTTCCGAAACGGTGCACACTGTTCCGAAACGCCTGCACAGATTGCAGCAAACAAGCATACCAAAACATGCAATTGATCATTCAAACATGCTCCAAATGTCACCAAACTTTACCAGCATGCAATTAAACATATTTAAGACTTATAGGCACCATCACAACATCAATCTAACATCATATGCAAAAAGCCCCAATTCTATAGGCATGCTTCCTACACAAGCTAGCTATTCAACACCAAACTTCCAAAACAAGCATATAAGGTTCCAATTCATAAACCAGCAATTTTAACAACATTCAACATACTTAGGGAGTCTCAAACACCTCCCAAATCATACACATTGGTCCCCCATTGCCAAATCACACAAAAGCTAAAATGTACTTATAAAACCTTCATACATTGAGCTTCACTTGAACTTGATTGCTTGCCCTTTCTTGCTGCCCCTCAAGGTACTCTAATGCTCTGCATTATTGAATTAAGAAAACGTAGAGAGCGTAAGCAAAAGCTTAGTGAGGCATGCTCATTAAAAACAATTCAATAATGCAGTTAAAACCATTTATAAATCATGCTTAAAATCAACCTTTGCACATGCTCAAAAGCATACTTAAATCAAGCAATCTCATGCTTCAACATAATCATTAAAACAAGCATCTCATGCTTCATAATATACTTAACATGTCATATTGGCTCAAGTGATACATTTCATTTCTTAAAACAAGTTCAACAACTTTCCCAAGGACTTTTAAACACCTTGGCCCCAAGGACTTTTAAACACCTTGGCCATGGACTTTTAAACACCATGAATAAGGACCACACAAGGACTTTTAACCACCTTTGTGTCCAATGCTTGAATCACCCCAAGGACTTTTAAACACCTTGGCCCCAAGGACTTTTAAACACCTTGGCCCCATGGACTTTTAAACACCATGGAAGGATCACCTAAGGACTTTTAACCACCTTAGTGTCCGCAACAAGACTCATCCAAGGACTTTTAACCACCTTGATGATCTTAAGTAACAAGGCTCACTCAAGGACTTTTAACCACCTTAGTGGCCTTAATCTTTTCAAAACATCACTTGCCAATATACATCATTTTCATCATTTAATCCACTGTTTTAAAGCATTAAACCAAGCCATTTTCATCATGCATTTCAAAGCATCAAACCACATTATTTCAATGTATAAAAGCAAGGAACTCCTACCTAGAGTTACCTTCAACATATGGCTTACATAATCAGCAAAATCCATGCTAAAACATGCTTTCAAAACAGTAATTAAAACATGCAAATCATCATTTTGCAACACATCAATGTCATGGCCACCACTAGAGAGAAAATCCGAAAACTTACACTTGAGCTTAGCAAAGTTGTTTAGACTTAAACTAAGCTCCCAAAACCTTCAAACCTTGGTTTTAAAAGCTGAAAATCCAATTTCCACAAATGCACTCACCGATTTCCGCTTTGCTTCAAGCCAAAGCACCAAATCAAGCTTCCGGATCAACCAATCTTGGATCCAAAGATGCCTCCCCTCCAAACTTGTGTTTCTCCACTTTTTGCAATCAAAATGCTTGTTGAAACTTGTAGCAATTGAAGAGGTTTTGAAGATATGTTGATTTGGAATCAAATGAGAGTTGAAAGGAGGAATTTGGGTGAGAAAATCAGAAACAAATCTCTGGAAATGTAGTGTTTGGTTTGAGAGAAAATGAGAGAAGGAAAATGAGAAGTTAGTTGAGAAAATTGCCAAATGAGCTTTTCCCTCCTTTTTGATATCTTTAAAATCAGAAAATAGCTTATAATATCTTAGAAAAATCTGGAGAAACCACTTTTGGATTAATAGCTCCTTAAAGATTCAAAGTTCCAACCCTTTATAAAACAGCCACCAAACTTGCGAAAATTACATTTTGGTCACTAGCCAAAATGTCACACTTCCAAAACTCATTTTCCAAAATTGATTTCACAGTTCACTTAAATATATTAAAAGATGATTTTAGAACATTTTTCCATATTTTTAATGCAACCCGAACTAGGCTTTCCTAATTTAACCTCTTAAGATTCGAACAGCACTTTGACCAACTGGTCAACGCCCAAAACTCCTAAGCCCAAAACCGGGGCGTTACAACTCTCCCCCCCTTAAGAAATTTCGTCCTCGAAATTTACCTGAAGGAAAGAGATAAGGAAACTGCTTCAGCATATCTTCCTTCCGCTCCCACGTGGCTTCCTCAACACCTCGATTCTTCCACAGCACCTTCACCAACTCAATGGTCTTGCCACGAAGAACCTTGCAATCCGAATCCAGAACCTTCACCGGTTCCTCATCATAGGTCAAATCCGGATTCAAAACCACATCCTCTACAGGCATCACATGCGAAGGATCAGATCTATACTTCCGGAGCATAGAAACATGGAACACATCATGAATCTTCTCCAACTCCTGAGGTAACCTCAGCCGATACGCAATAGGACCCACACGCTCAACCACCTCATATGGTCCAATGTACCGAGGGCTCAACTTACCCTTCCGGCCAAACCTCATCACCTTCTTCCAAGGCGAAACCTTCAAGAACACACGGTCACCCACCGCATACTCTATCTCCTTACGCTTCAAATCCGCGTAAGACTTCTGCCGATCAGAAGCAGCCTTCAACCTCTCACAAATGAGCTTCACCTTCTCGGTGGTCCCTTTCAACAAAGCAGGCATCGAAACTAACTTTTGACCAGTTTCAGCCCAACAAAGAGGAGTCCTACACTTCCTCCCATACAGAGCCTCATAAGGTGCCATCTGTATACTCGCCTGATAACTATTGTTATAAGCGAACTCAACCAAAGGCAGATGCTTCTCCCAAGAACCTTGGAACTCAATCACGCAGCATCTCAACATATCCTCCAAAATCTGAATAACCCTCTCAGACTGACCATCCGACTGAGGATGATAGGATGTACTGAAATGCAACCTTGTACCCAGAGCTTGATGCAAACATTGCCAAAAACGCGATGTGAACCTCGGATCCCTATCCGACACAATCGACTTAGGCACACCATGCAACCTCACTATCTCAGCAATGTACAGCTCTGCCAGCTTATCCAAAGAGAACGTAGTATGCACAGGCAAGAAATGCGCACACTTCGTCAAGCGATCCACAATCACCCAAACAGAATTCTTCTTTGATGGAGACAAAGGCAAACCAGATACAAAATCCATGGTAACCCTCTCCCACTTCCATTCAGGGATTTTCAACGGTTGCAACAAACCAGAAGGAACCTGATGTTCAGCCTTAACTCGCTGACACACCAAACACTTGCTTACAAACTCCGCAACATCCTTCTTCAAACCCACCCAATAGTACTCATCACGAAGATCACGATACATCTTAGTACTACCAGGGTGCATAGCAAAAGGACTACTATGACCTTCAGTCAGAATAGCACGCCTCAACTCAACATCAGCAGGCACTACTATCCGACTACCAAAACACAACACACCATCCTCATTAAAGCAGAAATCCGAAGGTCTACCCTCCGCGATATCCTGAACATGAGACACCAAGGAATCATCCAGCAACTGCTTTTCCTTGATCAACTGAACCAAAGATGGTTTCACTTGCAACTCAGCAACAAGACCACCATCTCGCGATATGCTCAAGCTAGCAAACATCGCCCTCAGCTCAACAGCTACCTTCCTACTCAAGGCATCAGCAACAACATTAGCTTTACCAGGATGATACTCAATCGTCAGATCATAATCCTTGAGCAACTCCAACCAACGTCGCTGCCTAAGATTCAACTCCTTCTGAGACATCAGATACCTCAAACTCTTGTGATCCGTGTACACAGTACACTTCTCACCATACAGATAATGTCTCCAGATCTTCAGAGCAAAAACCACTGCAGCCAGCTCAATGTCATGCGTAGGATAGTTGCGCTCATGCACCTTCAACTGCCGCGACGCATAAGCCACAACCTTACCCTCTTGCATCAGCACACACCCCAAACCAACATAGGATGCATCACTATAGACCACAAACTCTTTCCCTGATTCAGGCTGAATCAAGATAGGAGCTTGCGTCAAAGCCGCCTTCAGCTTCTCAAAAGCCTGCTGTCTCGCTTCTGTCCACTCATACTTAACATCCTTTTGCAACAGCTTCGTCAAAGGAGCAGCAATCTTGGAAAAACCATCCACAAACCTCCGGTAGTATCCCGCCAAACCAAGGAAACTACGGACTTCATGAACAGACTTAGGAACTTTCCAGTTCATCACCGCTTCAATCTTCTGAGGATCAACACGAATCCCCTCAGCTGAGACCACATGTCCAAGAAACACCACCTCCTTAAGCCAAAACTCACACTTGCTCAGCTTAGCATAAAGCTGATTCTCCAGCAAAGCTTGCAACACAACCCTCAAATGCTCTTCGTGCTCCTCCTCAGTACGCGAGTACACGAGGATATCATCAATGAACACCACAACGAACTTGTCCAGGTATTCATGAAACACACGATTCATCATGTCCATGAAAGCAGCAGGAGCATTTGTCAACCCAAACGGCATCACAAGGAACTCATAATGCCCATACCTCGTCCTGAAAGCTGTCTTAGGCACATCCACATCCTTCACCTTCAACTGATAATACCCTGACCTCAGGTCAATCTTAGAGAACACAGCAGCTCCCCTAAATTGATCAAAGAGATCATCAATCCTCGGCAAAGGATACCGATTCTTGATAGTCAACTTGTTCAGCTGGCGGTAATCAATGCACATCCTCATAGTTCCATCTTTCTTCTTCACAAACAAGACAGGAGCACCCCAAGGCGACACACTCGGCCGGATGAAACCACGATCTAGCAGCTCTTGCAACTGCGTCTTCAGCTCCTTCAGCTCCTTAGGTGCCATTCTATAGGGAGAAATGGACACAGGAGTTGTATTCTCATACAGCTCAATTCCAAACTCCACCTCGCGATTAGGAGGTAAACCAGGCAACTCTTCAGGAAAAACACCAGGAAAATCCTTCACAACCTTGATATCTTGCACCCTCAACTCCTTAGAGCTAGGATTCATCACAAAAGCTAGGTAAGCTTCGCAACCTTGCCTCAGCATCCTACTCGCCTCCATGGTAGACACAACATTAGCAAGAAACTTCACATTCTCGCCAACCACAACAACTTCATAATCATCCGCAAGCTTAAGCGAAACCCGCTTATTCTCACAATCCACAACAGCACGATGCTCAGCAAGCCAATCCATACCAAGGATCACATCAAAACCATAAAAGGGCAACTCCATAAGATCAACATGAAAGACATGATCTTGAACAACCAAGGGACACCTTCTATAAAGCTTTCGAGTCACAACAGTTTCACCAAAAGAACTAGTGACACGAACACCAACATCCAAAGACTCAACAGGCAAACCAAGCAATTCAGCATGCTCACGCAAAATGTATGAATGCGTAGATCCAGAATCAATTAAAGAAAGCAATGACAAGGATTGCAAAGTAAAGGTACATGCAATCACATCTGCATCATTCCTTCCCTCGCGCTGAGCATACACCCTCGCTTGGCCTCCACCCTCAGGCTGAATAGCCACAACATGAGCTATTCCGCGACCACCTTCCTCTCTCCTCTGGAAATTACCACGGTCGCGCCCACGACCTCTCTGCTGTGCAACAACAGGAGCACGATCTTGGCCACCAGCCAACCTCGGACAATCTCGCCTCAGATGATCAACAGAACCACAGTTCCAACATCCATTACCAGCAGCCGCAACAGGAGCTTGCACCTCCCTCACAGCTCGAGGACAGTCACGCTTCATGTGACCACGCGAACCACAGATCCAGCAAGCACTTGGTTCAGCTCTAGCAAAACCACCTCTAGCAGGTGCACCACCACCTCTCTTGGCTGAAGACTGATACTTCTGATCACGTCCCCTCTTGTTCCGTCCACCTCCGGAACTATACTCAGCAGCTCTCTTGCCAGAACTTGCTCCAGCACCTTTCGCAGCTAAACCCAAGTTCATCTCGATGTCCTTGGATCGGCTAACAACCACATCAAAATCATTGTACTCAGCAGCCAACATGTAGGTCTTTACTTCCGTCACCAAGCCATAACGGAACCTTTCGCACCTCTCTCGCTCATCAGGTATCAGCTCCGGTGCATACTGACTGAGGCGTACGAACTGCACTTCATACTCAGCCACACTCATGCTCCCTTGGGTAAGAGACATGAATTCACGCTTTTTCTCATCCAGATATCTCACTCCAAGATATCTCCTCTTGAACGCATTCTGAAAGAATGTCCAAGTAACATCAACTTCAGCCATCCCAGCTATAGTGGTCGTCCACCACGTATATGCATCGTCCTGCAGCAAGGACACAACACAGCCCAACTTTTGCACATCCGTGCAGCTCATCTGACCCAAGATACGCTTGGTACTCTCCAGCCAAGCCTCCGAACTTTCAGCAGACATACCTTTGAACTCAGTCCCACCAAGACTGCGCAGACGCTCCAAAGGTAATCTGACCCCAGCATCTCCCTGATGCCCAGCTCCCTGAGCTCCAGCTACTGCTGCTCGAAAAGCACCCGCAATAGCTTGTACCAGCATCGACATGTCAGGCATAGCTTGCCCCTGACCAACCTCTGGTCCAGCAGCTCCAGCACCAGCTGCAGCATCAGCTCTTTCACCTCTAGCACCACCACTACCAGGCGGAGGAGGGGGTAACACAGCACTACCCGTATTCTCTTCATTCTCATTCTCGTTAGGAGCCGTAGCTCGCACACTACCTCTTAACTCTCTACGTGGTGCCATACTTTTACCATGCAATCACAATGCAAAATAAAACAAGTCAGGCCCAGCAAGGTAAGCAATCCAAGTATTCAAGCTCAATTTCATTCAAAATCAACTTCATTTCATTAGCTTTTGTTTGGCAATGGGTACCCTCAACATGCAACATCATAACATACATCTCAATTGCATCAACATCTCAAACCACTGAACATGCTTTCACACAACAAGCATACAAGGCAAACATGCTTCAATCATGCATACATTCATTCCCAATTACTCGCAAACTCAGCTCTGTTACCACCAAATGTAACCCCCTTAACCCGGCCTAGACGGTTAACCCGAATTAAGAAAGTCACACGGGGAAAACCAAAGTCAACCCGAAAGTCAACCTTGATTAAAGACCCTTTTTTTTCTTTTTAAACTTGTCTAGATGCACATTAGTCCTAATTGTGATCACACAACGTCATACTCAAAGATCACAAACATCAGAGATCAAACAGGGACCCAATTGAACAAATTACAACTTTAGGGACCAAATTGTAATTTCTGATAATTAAAAGGACTTAACCCAAATTAAAGTTACCATCTTGGAATTAATCAGGTTTCATGCTTCTCTGTGAAATTTCAGCTCAAAAGGACCTTCCAAGCTCAAGCAATTGAACAAACAAGATTCAGGACCAAAACGCAAACAATTCAAAACATATAACTGCCAATGTCAGCCCCTAACGGTCGGCCGTTCCGAAACCAATCAACCCCGTTCCGAAACACGGGCCATTCCGAAACCGATCGACACCGTTCCGAAACACGGCCTTGGCAGAGACCAAACCGTTTCGAAACGGTGCATACCGTTTCGGACGCCTGGGTTCATGTAAGGCACCCGTTCCGAAACGGTGCACACTGTTCCGAAACGCCTGCACAGATTGCAGCAAACAAGCATACCAAAACATGCAATTGATCATTCAAACATGCTCCAAATGTCACCAAACTTTACCAGCATGCAATTAAACATATTTAAGACTTATAGGCACCATCACAACATCAATCTAACATCATATGCAAAAAGCCCCAATTTTATAGGCATGCTTCCTACACAAGCTAGCTATTCAACACCAAACTTCCAAAACAAGCATATAAGGTTCCAATTCATAAACCAGCAATTTTAACAACATTCAACATACTTAGGGAGTCTCAAACACCTCCCAAATCATACACATTGGTCCCCCATTGCCAAATCACACAAAAGCTAAAATGTACTTATAAAACCTTCATACATTGAGCTTCACTTGAACTTGATTGCTTGCCCTTTCTTGCTGCCCCTCAAGGTACTCTAATGCTCTGCATTATTGAATTAAGAAAACGTAGAGAGCGTAAGCAAAAGCTTAGTGAGGCATGCTCATTAAAAACAATTCAATAATGCAGTTAAAACCATTTATAAATCATGCTTAAAATCAACCTTTGCACATGCTCAAAAGCATACCTAAATCAAGCAATCTCATGCTTCAACATAATCATTAAAACAAGGAAGATTCATATTTTTCTCCAACTAAATCTTCTCATATTTAAATCAACCTTTGCAAGGAAGAAAGGCTAGGCCCAAAGTTCAAGGAATCTTCTAAAGTTCAAGCCTTTCTTCCTTAAATCTTCTCCAACTAAATCTTCTACAGGCATCACTTTCATATTTTTCTTAGCCCCGAAGCAGAAGAAAGGCTAGGCCCAAAGTTCAAGGAAGAAAGTCAAAGCAAGAAAAGAGGACAAATTAAAGACATCTACTCAGAAGATTGTCTTTAATAGAGTTGTACTTTAATTTAAACTTGTATTCTTGCCATATTAGAAAACTTGGACCCAAGGCCTATATAAAGGCATGTAATTCGACTAGGGAAGGATATCTAGCTCCTAGCCGTCTTCCCCCAAAACCCTAGTTGTTTCTCTCTCTTCATCATGCTCTAAACTTCCCCAAGGGCTAAGGGTTGATCTTGTAAAGTAGTTGTAAGGATTGTATTGTTCTTAGAATTTTTCTGTTCAAGTAATAAAACTTCAAGTTTATTTACTCTGGTTTTCAACATCTCATAAGAGCACCGGGAGAGCATTGTGAGGTTATCCATTTGCTTGATATCGAGAGAGTTAAGCATTTGAAAGGAGTAAATACGTGTTTTCCAGTTTATGGTTAAACCATCTTGGCTTAGGGATAAGTACAAGGTTAAGTGGCTAAAGAAGAATTTACAAACATTGGTGTTCACCATTTGATTCACGCCGGGTGGTATCATCCAAGACGTGTTCATTAACAGAACTTGGGCCTAGGGATAAGGCAAGTCATAACAAGGATTATTGCAAAACTTGAAGTACGGAGTTGTTGATCGCTGCTGCGACATCAACGGACCTCTGCCGCGACAGGTGCTGTTGCGGCAGGTACGACGACATAACAACAGAAGTTCCTATGAACAGTGCAACCCATGCACTACTGAGCAAATCAATACCTGCCTATTCTCTCAATCTGATTACCTTATCTTTTACTTTAGTTATTACTCAAGATTTCTCCAAACAATCATTTAAACTATTTCTTTTTCTTGTGCAGCAATTCAAGGATAGAGTTATTTCCAGTCCCTGTTGAGACGATATCAGATACTCTAGTATCACTTTACTACTTGCGTCGTGTACACTTGCACTATTTGCGATAGTCTTATTTACACGCAACACCTAAACGCCCATTATCGGTACGTTATTAATTCCACGTGGTATTTTGGCATTTCGATCATTAATCGTAATTTAATTAAACCTTTTAAACGTTAAATGGATTCCATTTCGAATGAGAATATCATTTTGCAAGATAATACACTTTGGACGAATATAAGTTTTGAAACGTCCAAATACATTAGGAAACTCCAATTTATATTCAAAATGTACCTCGACACAAAAGGTTTAATGCATGTCCAATTATTATCTTGTCATTTTTAAGTAAACCTTAATTAAGGCTCCATTAATTTAATTAATTAAGATTCTATAAATATTATTAATTTTTGGGATATTTTGGTAACACCAAAATAATTGGACACTACTCATATTAGGCTCAAAAGTAACAATATTCCTAACTTTAGTGATACAAATTGTTTAATCCTATTTTTAATTTTATTTAATTACATGTGATTTTTATTTTCTATGTTTAAATGAAACATTGAATTTATTACTCAAGTATTCTCTTTATTAAAACCACATTAAAATGTGATACTAATTAACTTAGAATATCCGAGCCTTATCCAACATCTATTTACTTGTCTACAATTTTCTCTCCTATTGAATTAATTGCATTTAATTAGAGAATTTAGTCTTAAAAGGCTCTAGTCCTATTTTTGCTAAATGTATTAAGTTCTCCTAAACAAGCATTCTACATGCATTTTTTGAAGAAAAAACATGCAAGCATACAATAATTAAATTGAACTAAACAATTTAAGAAAAGTTACTCAAATGAGTTAAATTGCAGACTTAGGGTCGAATTACAAAGGATCAGTGACTAAATTGTGAGGAAGGAAAATTTAAAGAGCCCAAAGCAAATTCTTTTATAAGTCTGACCCAAGCCCATATCAACTAAGCCCAAGCCCAAAGTAACCAGCCCAATATCCATAAAACACGTGTCAGATCACGGACCCGTATCCGAGCCTGCTTAGAAACGTGTGGATCCTCTCACGACCCGACACCAAAACAGTGTCGTGTTGACTCGCATATAAGAGGGGAACAACCGAGCTTACTCGACCATTTCTTCTGAATCACTCTCTCTCTCTCGACTCAAACACATTGAACCCAGAAAACCTCACCTTACTTCGATCAAAACTCTAAATTCATCACTTGTTCTTCTCATTTCCTCATTTCAATCCGTTTTAAACACCAAATGACTTCCCCTTCATGTTTCTATCAGATCAAAACCACCATTTCTTCATAATATCATCTTCAGTTCATCTTTTTTCCACGTTCAATCCTCACAAACACTTAATTCCCCCTTCTCTCTTGTTCTTGAAGATCAAAACCCTGAAAAACTTAAGAACATGGCATAAACTTTCCCAAATTTCCACTTTGATCTTCAGCCATCACAAAACCCTAACTCAATCTATTTTCCGGTCGCCGAAGGTGATGCCAGTCATCCCTAACCTCTCTCCAATGATCAGAACTTCTCTGATCATCTTCTTCGACCAACCTAACTTTTTCAACCATCGTCTGGTTTTTTCGGTCGTCTTCTCTGACCGAGCTTGCAACTCCGACCGCCTTGCTCTTCTACCGGAGTGATTTCTGGCCACCGTCTGCCATTACACCAAAATCCTAAAAACTCCCAAAACACTCCATTTTCCATCCTAAACCCTAATCTAAAACCTGTTTCGACAGAAACACCCAACTTCCTCTCTTAAACTAACTACCTGAACCAAAAACCCTCATCTCTTTATCATTTTCGACTCCGGCCAGACCTATTTCCTCACTCTCTCAGTCTGGCAATGTGCACAGTGGCCATAACTTAATAAGTGCCTCTTCTTGTTTTCATATTCAATTTTGATTTTGGATTTATGATTTACTTAGGTGGTAGACATTGTTTTTAGGTATTTGGAAACTTAGATCTAGGGTTTAGGTTTTTCTAGTTTTAGCTTAGGCTTGACTTGTTTTTGTGTTTTAAGTGCAGGAATATGAAAAAGGAGAGCGAAATATACCTTCTAGTATGTTCGACGTACTCTGCGACCTTCACGGTGAGCAATTCCGGCCATACCTATTTCCTTACTCTCTCTCTCTCTCTATTTATACTAGGTAGTGGGAAATGACGTCACAGTGACGCTGGAGAAGCCAGCTGGCTCCAACTGTGGCTCAATCCGTGTGAACACGGGACGAGCGAATGAAAGCGCAACATGTGTCCCTTAGGTCTCGGTTTTGGGCGGGAAATAAAAGCACAAATGGGCCGATACTTATATTTAAGCTTTGTATAATGAAAATGGGTATTGGATATGTAAAATGGACTCTATATTGTATATTTTAGATTATTTATTTATTTATTTGGTATTCGAATATTATATATATGCACACCTGGACAAAATACGGGTATTAAATTTCAATGGTCTTAAACATAACTTTTTGACCATTAATCAATTATGTGATAAGAGTTTTAATGTTCTTTTTTATGTTAATGGTTGCAAAATTGTGGACATTAAAACAAATAAGATAATGCTCATTGGTCATCGCATGGGTAACATATACATGGTGCATTTAGATGACATTCATACATGCCATGCATGTTTGGTTGCTCAAAATGAAAATGATGCATGATTATGGAATAGGAAACTAGGACATGCTAGCATAAGTGTTTTAGAGAAATTACTTTCCCAAAATCTAGTTAGAGGTTTACCTAAGCTAAAATTTTCCTTAGATAAAATTTGTTATGCTTGTGGTAAGGGTAAACAAAAACGAACTTCATTTAAATACATTAATGATGTTTCAACTAGTAGGGTTTTACAATTGATCCATACAGATCTCTTTGGGCCTATTAGGACAACTAGCTTGTATGGAAAATCATATGCCTTTGTTTTAGTTGATGATTTTTCTAGATACACTTGGGTTCTCTTTTTAAGTACAAAAGATGAGGCTTTAGAAAAATTCATCACATTTTCAAAAATTACTTAAAATGACCTTGGTCAAAACATTACACATATTAGAAGTGACCATAGAACCGAATTTCAAAATCTAGGTTTTGAGGATTTTTGTAACACTAATGGTATTAGCCGTAATTTTTTTGCACCTCGTACTCCTCAACAAAATGGGGTAGTTGAGAGGAAAAACCGTACTTTAGAAGAAATGGCTAGAACCATGTTTTGTGAAACAATTTACCTAAGTATTTTTGGGCGGAAACCACAAACATCGTTTGTTATATCATAAATTGAGTAATGATTAGGCCAATTTTAAAGAAAACTCCTTATGAAATTTTAAAATCAAAGAAGCCTAAAATTAGCTATTTTCATTCTTTTGGATGCAAGTGTTTTGTTTTAAATAATGGTAAAGATCATTTAGGTAAATTTGATGCAAAAAGTGATGAAGCTATTTTCTTAGGTTATTCTTTAAATTCTAAAGCCTATCGAGTGTTTAACAAAAGAACCTTAGTTGTAGAAGAGTCTATACATGTGGTTTTCGATGATAACCTCCTTTCGAGGAATGATTCTTGTGATGGTGATGATGTAGGGATCATTGAAGCCAATGATGGTGGACAATCATCAAAGGTGGATGAGGTTCCAACCAAAGAAGAAGAGGCACAAGATCCTCCCATAGAATCCTTGAAGGACATGAATCTTGGTGAAAAGGAAGCGAGCTACCCAAGGGAACTCAACTATGAAAAAGATGGTGAAATCTTGGGTGATCCATCCAAGGGGTAACCACTAGATCCTCTCTTAGATTGCTTAATAATGTTGCATTCATTTCATGCATTGAGCCTAAAAATATCAAAGAAGCATTAAAAGATGATTTTTGGATATTGGACATGCAAAAAGAACTTAATCAATTTGTGAGCAGTAAGGTTTAGATATTAGTTGACAATCCTAGTAATAAGTCTACTATAGGAACTAAATGGATCTTTAGAAACAAACTAGATGAGAGTGGTAACATAGTGAGGAAAAAGGCTAGACTTGTTGCTCAAGGTTATACTCAAGAAAAGGGAATCGATTTTGATGAAATCTGTGCACTCGTAACTAGAATGGAAGCAATTATGATACTTCTTGTATTTGCATGTTATCATGATTTCAAGTTTTTTCAAATGGATTTTAAAATTGAATTTTTAAATGGTTTTACTAATGAAGAAGTATATGTTGAACAACCACCTGGGTTTGAAGATCCAATTTATCCAAACCATGTTTTTAAATTAACTAAAGCTTTATATGGTTTGAAACAAGCTCCTAGAGCTTGGTATGAAAGGCTTTCAAACTTTTTGGTTGAAAAAGTTTTTAAAAAGGCAAGGTGGACACTAAACTTTTCATTAAACGAAATGGCAATGACATATTAGTAGTACAAATTTATGTTGATGATATAATCTTTGGTTCTACAAATGAGTTTTATTGCCAAGAATTTTTTAAGTTAATGCAAGGTGAGTTTAAGATGAGCATGATGAGAGAGCTCTCATTCTTCTTAGGGCTCCAAATCAAGCGAAAGAAGGATGGAATCTTCATCAAGCTAAGTACATCAAGGATATGCTCAAGAAGTTTGGCTTGGAGAATGTGAAGCCTCAAGCCACTCTAATGAGCTCATAAATTAAGCTTGACAAGGATGAAGGAGGTAAGTGTGTTGATTCTAAGCTTTATCATTTATGATTGGCGTTTTGCTTTACCTTGCCGCAAGTAGACCCGATATCATGCTTAGTGTTTGCTTGTGTGCTAGGTTCCAAGCTAGCCCTAGAGAATCACACCTTATAACCATTAAGAGAATATTTAGATACCTTATAAACACACCTTGTTTAGGCCTTTGGTATCCTAGAGACTCTTCCTTTAACCTACATGCTTATTTCGATGTGGATTATGGGGGTTGTAAGATATATAGAAAAAGTACCTCCGGTACTTGCCAATCCTTGGTAGTATGCTAATATCTTGGTTCTCTAAGAAACAAAATAGTGTAGCCTTATCTACCACCGAAGCGGAATATATATCGACCGTGAGTTATTATGGTCAAGTCTTTTGGATGAAGCAACAACTTCTAAACTATGAAATTTATGTAGGTACCATACCTCTTAAGTGTGATAACACTAGTTCCATATGTCTTACTAAGAATCTCATCCAACATTCTAGAACCAAGCACATAGAGATAAGACACCATTTCATTAGAGAGCATGTCTTAAAGAATGATGTTGTTCTGGAGTATGTTGATACCTCAAACCAACTAGCGGCTATCTTTATAAAACCATTAGACAAAGAGAGTTTTTGGTCTCTTAGGAGGGAGTTAGGTCCAACTGGCCTATCTTGACCTTTTAGAGCCCTTAAGTGTTAAACATTTGCTTGAATTTGAATGATGTTTATGTTTATGTAATTTTGCTTTTTGGTGCATCTATGCTTGTTTCTAGGGGGATTATGCACCTGTTGTAACCTATATATGTTGTTCATATATCACATACATGCATATCGATTCAATTAAAATTGGATTTTTGAGCTCTTTGCTGCCAAAAATATCATTTCTAGCAATGTGGTACCGAAACGGGTAACCACGTATTGGTACGTGTTCATGAGAGTTTCGATACAGGTAACATTGTACCAGTACGTGTGTTCACGGAGGAATCGGTATAAGTAAAATTGTACCGGTACAGTTTGTCGAGTCAGTACCGATACGACTCTTAGCGTACCAGTACGCATTGACGCTGGAGTGTTTAAATGTCATTAAATAAGGGTTTCCATCTTTAATTAAAATACAACCACCTTTTCTTCAAAACCCTAGTTGAACTTGGCTATAAAAACCCACCAAAACCCTTTGATTTCTTACACAATTCTTCAAATCTTTTGAGGGTTTTTGCCTTTCAAATCAAGCCTGAGCTTTGTCATCAATTTTGTGCATCATCATCTCCTCATTCATCCCAAATTTCATATTCAAGGTATAAACTCTTTTTCGTATCTTTTTCAAATTCATTTAATTTTTTACACTTTTTTAAATTGGTTTTTGTATATACACTATGCATATTGTATGGGTTTTAATTACAAAAATTCTTTCAAAACTGAATTTTTTTTATTCAAATATAAAAATATATCGTATATTTGGATAACCTGTTTTTTTTTTCCGAAAGTTTTCTTACCAAAAATTCTTTTTATACTTGTATATGTTTTTAAACTATATTATATATTTTTTAACAAACACCTGGAATTTTGGATTACTTATTGGATTGAATATGGTGATTTATGAATACATTGTTTTTACTTGATTTTGATCTTAGGTTATGGCTCCTAAGAAACGTATGAGAAAGGATATTGCATCCTCCTCTAACTCTGAGTCCAATGGTACTAAACCAAATTTGTCCTACATCTTGCAACATAGTACTAATGAGCCCGGTTTCACTCAAGCGATGGATCATTTCAAAGTTTTTCAAAACTTCAAAATTCGTCATGAGCGTAAGGTTTCTATCCCCTACTTGACTTCCCCTAAATTTAACTTTTGTTATCTTGAGTTACTTACTCAAATGGAAGTTCATGCCTTTTCTAAGTATACTCGGGGTCTTTTTATAAAAACCTTGTTTTGATCTTTTATTCTAATGCTCGATGTATTATGGAAAAGGCCAAAAATGAAGTTATAGCCATAGAGTCATACCTTATGGGCCAAACTTTTCAACTTGATTTTAAGGTTATAGCTAATTGTTTGGGGGTTGAGGATATTGGGATAGATGATGAACACTCTTTAGGCAACATTCAACTCAGCTCCGTCTCCACCATTGATGCTCATGACCGCTTTCCTCACTTCCTTATCACTTGGCGGTTCCGTCCATCTGGTGGTAAATGGTCCACAATTCGTCAAGTTGATAGTTTTTGGATCCAATGCTTTCGAGAAGGCAAGCGTCCAAACTTTGCTCAGATAATGTTTGCGGAGATCATCTACCTTGCTTAGAACCGCCATTCGACCTTTGTATAATCCTTCACCTATGGCACCGCCTTGAGTTACATCTTTCACAAGATTGGGATTGATTGCTCGTACGATCTTGAAGTGTCTCTCATCGGTCCTATTGAAGAAAAATCCCTTCACAAGGCTAAATTCACTTGGTATAACAACCAATGGGATCGGAATGTGGATCTACCTCAACATGTTTATCCGGAAGAAGAAGAAGAGAATGCTCCCGTAGCGCCACCTTCGGTTGCTCCTCAACCGCCTTCCTTTGATGCTCTTATGACCTACCTTGATGGGAAGTTTTCTTCGTTGAGAACGAGCATGAATGACGGTTTCTCCTCCATAGACACTCGTCTCACGACTATGGATGCTAGAATCACCTCTATGGAGGCTAGCCAAGCCTCAATAGCTATGACTCTTACTGCTTTTCATGGCGAGTGGCGTGGGTAAACCTTTGGTAATGATTCCATGGAAGATGAAGATGACGATGAAGACGATGATGAAGGTGAAGATGACGCTCCTTAGACCTTTGCATCTCATTGCATATCATCTCTTTTAGGTTTTCCTTTTTTATGCACCTATCTATGTTATTTCCCTTTTAGAACCTATGCTTTGAAATATGTTTTTAGGATTTAAGTTTGGACTTCTATTTTCTTTGAACTTTTATGCTTTAAGTGCTTAATAAAGTTTATGTTGCTTTGCATTGCTTATATTATTCCCTACATTGATTTTGATTTAACAAAAAGGAGAAGTATAGAGCCATAATTTTTTTCAAAGATATTTTAGTCTAAAGTAAGGGGAGAAATTTTAAAAATTTATTTGGGTTTTGTTATATCAAAAAGGGGGAGATTGTAAAACCCAAATTGATTTTGATATAACAACATTTTTCAAGGACTTAATTGCAAAATAAAATAAATTTTTAAATACTCAAAAGACTCACAAAATGACAAGGATTCAAACTTTAAATATTCCTAAATCAAAATCCAAGTATCCAAAATATTTTCTAAGTATTTTCGAACTTAATTTTTAAAATTCATACAGTTACACTCGTATCGATATGGTTTTTGGCTACTAGAAACAAGTCAAGAAAAGTGTATCGATGCGCACCTTGCCGTACTGATACGGTTTTTAGACTTTATGTAAACCTGGAAACTAAAAACTACTTATCGTATCGATACGTTCCTTTTCGTACCGATACAAGTTGGTAAGATTTAAAAAATCTTGGCATTTAATCGTTGACCGTTTCCTTGTTAGATTATTGGAACCAAACATTTTAAAAGTTGGTTAACAATATCGATACACCTAACCACTGTACCGATACACTTTTTGGTTAACCAATTCTCTAGATTCCAGTGAGTAAAATTGGTACCAGTACGCATGATGTTGCACCGATCCCCTATATAAAATATGGTTTCCGTATCGATATGCCTCTTCGCGTATCGATATGTTATTTGTATACAATGGCTCTTTCTTTTTTAACATGTACCGATACGGTGATGTGAGTACCGGTACGATAGGTTGCAGAACTGCATTTATGGTGGAAAAAGAGAGTCCAACGAATCTATTGATGATGCCAACAACCCAAACGATTAGAATTCAATGAAGATGTATAAAAGCAGGCCATTAAAGTTACAACAACAACTATTCATCAAGTCAAGCACATTCAAGCAAAAATCCAATCCAATTTGAGCACAATATAGTCAAACCCTTGTACCCAATTGAGTGATTTTTATTGTATTCATCTTTTATCAATTTGGGTTGAGAGAACTTGTAATTTGGGGCAAATATCCTACCTTGTGAGGTTTATTTTTCATTTGCCAACAATCTATGTATTTGAGAGAGTCTTTGTTAATCTTTGGGGTAGAAAGATTAATCGATTTGTAAGGTTTCCTCCTAATCCGATAATAGGGGACAAATTTCTAGTGAAATTGGTTGAAAATCCTTAGTGGAAGCTAAGGTAGTAGATGTAGAGCTTGTTCCAAGCTTGAACCACTATAAATTGCCTTGTCTTGAATTTCCAACCTTTCAATTTGCTCCCTTCAATTTTAAAAAAGCCAATTCACCCTTCTCTTGGCCATTTTCGATTCGATTGATCCACTTAACACAATGGCATTAGTAGTACAAATTTTAGTGCCCTTTAGAATCCATTTACAATTTCATCCTTTTTATTTGAAGTAATTAGTCCTTTTGGGACCCAAATACTTCTAAAACATTTACCATTCAAAAATCTAGGGGCACTAGATTGTCTTTGATAAAAATTTGTTTTAACAAAATTTGATTTAGAGCTACCTCCAACTTCATATTTTTGAACATTTTTGTTAAACAAATTCTTTTTGAGGTCATCAATTTCCCTTTGATGATCCTCTAGACCTTTTAGAAGCAAGTTTTTTAAATCAAGGTTCTTTTGTTCAAAATCTTTAAACCTTGTTTCAAGTTCGAGATTGGTTTTAGAAATCAAATCATTTTCTATTTTAAATTTTGAAAGCAACATTTTGTTTTTAGAAAATGAAGCCTTAAATTCGAAAACCAAATCATCATAGTCTTCTTGTAACTCATCAAAAGTATAAGAATTTAAATTAGATGAGTTAGAAGTTACCTCTCCCTCTTGGGGGTCATTAAGCATAAGTAGGCTACCTCAACGTCGGTGCAATCTTCTTCATCACTCCATGTTTCCACATATGCTTTCTTTGAAGATGATCACCTTTTTTTGAAGTGAGGGCAATAGTATTTGGCGTGTCTGTGCTTCTTGTATTCAAAGCTCTTGTGGGGATCCTTCATCTTCTTCTTCTTCTTCGATTCATCCTTAGATTCTTCTATTTCGCTCATCATGAATCGGGCAAACTTCTTGAAGATATAGGTCATCTCATTATTTTCATTTTCCTCCTCACTTGAATCTTCGTGATGGCTTGTGGAGGATTGAAGAGCAATGATGTTTACATCTATTCCTTGCTATTTGATCTTTTTTTCCTTCTTCATTCTTAAAGGTTGAGACACCAATTCATGGGTAAGTAAAGACCCGATGAGTTCATCAAGCTTAAGCTCCCTCAAGTTTTTAGCTTCAATGATTGTCGTCTTCTTTGACTCCCATGATTCGGGAAGTGAATAAATCAACTTCCGAACGAGTTTGTCTTCTGAAATCTTCTCTCCAAATCCTTTTATCTTGTTGAAGATCGTGTAGAAAGGTCGAACATACTCTTGATGTCTTCATTCAGGTTCATCTTGCAGTTTTTGTAGTTGAAGCTGATTAGACCAATATTTTTCTCCTTTACCTCATTTGTACCTTCATGGATCACTCCATGCTTGTCCCAAACCTCCTTGGCACTTTCGCGAGAAGAGACTTTGGCATACTCCTCCAGTCCCAATTCACAAAATAGAATGTGCAAAGCCTTCGAGTTTAGCTTATCATCTTCTTGTCATTTGCATTCCATTTCGGCTTGCTTCTTTGAGGTGCGAACGGTCCATCTTTAAAAAGATCCCAAAGTTGGTAGTCTTTGGCCTTGATGAAGTACATAATCTTATTCTTCCAATAGACATAATGTTCACTGTTGAAGAATTATGGCTTGTCTATTAATTGCGTCATGAACACCGGTTGATAGATTGTTGATCGAGCTTTTCGGGATCACCTCAATAGGATGTTAATCCTTCATGATTAAGTCTCACTCTGATACCAATTGTTAGGCTCAAATTCCTCAACCGAAATGCATGTTAAGTGGCAGAGAAGTGGTTTCTTGGGTGATGATGGTGGAAGAAAAAATAGAAAAATAAACACAAGAATTTAGAGTGGTTTAACTTTCTAACCAAAACCTACATCCACTACCTTAGCTTCCCTACCAAGGATTTCATAATTCACTATAACTTCTTCTCCTTTGCAAGGCTTAGGAGGCAACCCTTACAACCTATACTTATACCACAAAGCCTAGCATCCAAAACTTCTACCCAAAGCCTTGGAAACCCCTCTTTACAAGAGAAATTGAAGCAAACTGAAATCCCTCTCACAAGGTATATGTTTGCACTCTAAAGCTCTCACCCAATCCTAATACACTTGAGCATACATTGACAATTTAGCTCACAAGTGTTTGTCTATACAAGAATGTGAAAAATTAAGCACTAAGACTCTTTTTCAATCATAAGTATGTTGGCTTGTTGATTCTTTTTACTTCCATGGATGCTTGGAGGTGTCTTTTAAACCCTCTAACAACTTTATGGTCGTTACTAGCCGTCAGGGGTTGTTTGGAGCCGTTGGGGACTTCTTTTCCAGCCATAAATGCACTTCTATAAATGAAAATATTGTAGGTGTAATAGTAATTGCAACAGAGAAATAAAATAATGTGTGTAGCAACAATAGTGATGGCAAGAACAACAAATATAATAAGGTAAAAGAAATATTAAGCAAAGATCTTGATACCCTCGGTTTAGCTTGGCAGAATGTCAAGTACGGCAAGGAAATACAATACGTTGGCTCATTTAACATTAAAAAGATTAAACTTGCTTATTAACTTCCAATCAAATCTCAGCTGATGACACAAAGATATAGATTAACCACAAGTCTCATTGTTCGTCAAAACCACAACTCATTGAACAAGCGGATCAACTTTCGTTGTAATGGCTTGTTAACTTGACTTGTCGACACATCTCACAATGTCAATGACAATGTTTAACACTCTCATGCAAACAAAGATCAGATCAAACAATCGAAATATGAAAAGAGCTAGTATAAATATATTGAGTTGAAAAATAAAGTTAAACAAGTTCATACAAAATTTAAAAAGGTTGATCCAACGTTATTAACACACAAAATATAATAAACATCTATCTCTAAAAAAGTTTAAAGAAGATAACATATATTTCTCCTTGATCAAGCACTTGAATCCTCATCTCCTTGGATATTTCTACCTTGCTTCGCCTCAGATCTCTAAAAATGGAGTTTAAGCCGCCATGGAAGGAAAAGCTCGGAAGGTTGAAGAAGATAATGAAAATGAATATAGCGTAGCTGTCTCTCTCTTCCCGAATTCGTCTATTTATAAGCTGCCAAAGAAAGGACACATGTCCTTCAGGTGTTTTGAGTGACTCCAAGCCTTATAATTTTGTTATAACAAGTAGTACAGCTGGCAAGGTCGTCCTTATCTTTTAGCAGACTGGACAGCTGGCCGCTACAGTGTCGAGTTGGCTGCAGTGGTGAAACTTCCTCCGCAGTGACATTAGAAATACAACGACAACAGAGCAAAAGACAGAAATGTGTGAAATAAGAGCAAGTTAAACAAAATGTAAAAAATAAACATAAAAATACAGAAATGGATGCAATAAACATTGATGTGGGGACAATTAAATCTATAAATCTAGAAGAAATACATATTTTTTAAAGAGCTATCAAGCATCCTTATTCTTTTTTCTTTGTGTAGATAAAATAGGCACTAAGAATGAAAGGCAAAGTTAATGGCAAAGTGCACAGAAAAGACAGTGATAAAGTGAATGAAATAAACAATAAGAATAACACATGAAATTTTGGTGATGCATAAAACTCGAATGTGAAAAACCGCGAGATATTAGTCCAGTACAATCTTGCCTTTCACTGTAAATTAAGATTACAAATGAAATCTCATCCAATTATAATGGTTTACAGTTCTCACAATAGATATAACTTTCCATCTTTCGATATCTTTATTCGAAAAAATATTTCTCTCAAAATTATTGGTGTTCTCTTTTTCTCTCTTAACAAAATTTTTCGAAAGTCACTTATTTATGGTAAAACAATAGGTACCCTAATTGTTATCATACATGACATCTAGACAAATCTATCATAAATGAGTGTACCTAGAAAATATAAACTTGGACTAATGTCATACATGAATGTGGGTGTGATATATCTCCCTAATTTCCAATTAAAGAGGGATGCACCCAACAAATATCCCCTTCCCGACTTAATTGGGAGGAATAAACAAACTGGTTCCTTGGTAACGTTCTTCAAACTTTTTTGTCAGATTACATTCGTCATCATGTTGGACCAGTTCTGAGTGGAGTGAACATTACTTGATTTTTGTTGTCTTCTCCCTTTAAAACAGTAATGTGGTTGTTAAATTTTTTAAGAATAACAAATTTGATCCTCCATATTTATGCATTTAATCAATTTATTCCTAATTCAAAAAAATCAATAAATTTGTCCTTATTAATTACACACTTAATAAATTTAGCAGAATAACAATTTTTACCCTAAAATTTTACACTATTTTAATTTAAAAAATTCAACACCAACATTTCAATAATATACCAATTTAGCCCATATTTTTTTTAATTTGACTGATCATATTACCAATGCTTTCTATAATCATTGTCCTTATATAAGTCCCTCAAAAGCTCCGGAGAGCAACTCTCAAATATAGTAATAATCGATAATCAATATATTGAACACGCTTCCCACGATCAACAATACTACGTCCAACAATAGTAGAGCAGGTGACTCTTGTCATATGAGACATGTTGGAATAGATTTTAACTTTCTATATCAGTTTTTTTAATGACAATTGACATCAGTGGCCGCAATGGAAGTGATTTACAATTTTAGTGATTGCATTAGAAATTTTAAAAATTTGTTTGACCAAAATGTAAACACCCTAAAAATTACCCCCCCCCCCCCCCCAAGTTCTTAATTACTAATTATTACTACAAGTCTACAAGTTGTGTTGATATACTTTATGAGAACCGTGATTTGCAGACTGGCATACCTGCATGAGGATTTTTTTTTAACGTAAATGGGTCAAAAAAAATGGTAGAGAACAAATACAAGCAAACAAGGGGAGAAGACAACATTGGCCGAACCCAGAAAACCAAAAGCAAAGAAACCATGTAGAGGCTTGGGAGAACTTCAACCCCAACTAGAGAAGCCAGTAAAACCCTTCTTCGACTGCATGGCAAATTGGGGGCAACCGAAATATGGGTTGTGAGGAGAGATGCAGTGAGAAACCATCGTTTTGTCACCGTACAGATCTGGGAAGAGGTAACCGATGGAAGACCGAGAAGGAAACAAAAATCGACGACCCAAGCGAACAGTCAATTATCAACAGGAGAAAAAGAGATTCTACCATCGCTTTGAAGAGCCGCACGACCAAATTGATCCAATCGAACCAAAACATGCATGCAAGAACCAAAATAGAGGCATGAGCCAGAAACATAGGAGAAAGGGGGAGGAGGAGCCATAAGCCAAACCCACACTCCGTCCGAGCCAACCACGACTCTCAACACCAAGGAAGATCTAGCTTTCTCCTCACAGGAACGGGCTCGGTCTGAAAACAAGTCATCAGCAACAAGACCGATCAGTGGAGAACTAGAACGAGATAACAAGAGTGATGTGTATAGCTTTGGAATACAGATTGATTGTATCAGGGAGGACACCTGTTGATCGTTATCAACCCCAAGTCCCAACTACCAATTCTTAATCTCAATGTTTGAGCATTATATTTCACCAAAACAGAAACCTCTTTTTAAAGTCTATGGTTGCAAACAAGAAGATTACAGATGTTGATCCTAACATGCAAGAGAGAACTCAAACGGATGATGTTGATCACACTTCACTGGGTCAATCCGGACATAGACCATAGGCCAATGCTGAGAGAAGTGATTCATATGCTCAAGCCGCGTAATATGTTGCTCAATGATGTAAGAACAAACTTGATCTTCCAAAAGTTTGGAGTTATCACATTCTTTACCTAATGCTGCATCAGAACAGAGACTTCACTACGGAACTGCACCGAGGGCGGCCAGGATGCTTCTGATGTGTAACACACAACACTCCTATTAACATCCTCTCAATGGCAAAATCTGGCCCTTGTGGAGATGTATTCAACAAATTCATGTCATTGAGACCTAAACGTTTAAACATTAATATTGAGTTTTATGATAAAAAAAATAATAATGAGTTTTGATCAAAACCTAAAATGAAGCAGAAAAAAGGAGAGGAAACAGTTACAGATTCGACAGCTGCTTTCTGTTTCTTTGGCATGCGGTAGCCGCCAACAACACAAGCATGGTCTCGCTCAAAAGGTTCAAGAGTTACTTGTTCGAATGGCTTGAACTGCTCCTGTTGCAATTTCTTAACTTCACTCTGGAATACAGCCTCAGCAGGAACAGTTGAGTCGATGCAGTTTGCCTGAACAAATATTCAGAATCTAATCTTAAAGCTTCCTTGTACGATCAAAGTCATACAATGTTAAACTTCCAAGTCCACGAAAAACCAACAAATCAGAGTGTAAAATCACAACAATTTTACTAACCTTGATTGAAATAACAAAATGACCGCCAGCTTTCAGGAAATATGATGCATTCAAAGCCAGAATCCTTGCCTTCAAACAATATAACAGAAACGAAATAGAAGCATGGGAAGCTTTGTCTCTCATCTTCACCCGTACAAGAGGGAAAAGTCGAGTAGGCTGGAGGACCATCAATGGACCAAGGAAGGGACGACTACATCATTTGCATAGCAATAAACTTAAAAACAAAAATAATCGGGAGAAATATAAATACATGCACATACACACATATGCCAGGAGCACGAGTTTCAAACACATAATGATAAAAAAGTATAGTATCTATAAGTTCAACTCCTTGCAAGCAATCAGTATACTGAAGAAACTCAAAAACACATTTCTTAAAAGAGGAAAAAAAAAAACAAAGAAAACCTTCTTTTACAAAACAAATTTGCAAATTATTCAAGGCCGATGAGTTAATATTGCATCAGAAACTCGTGTTTGTATCACCCATGAAGTCTTGAAAGGGAATCCGAGTAGAGTTCATCATTTGCATTTTAATGTATCAATCTGTTTTCGGTGTGCTGAAGACCAAGATTACTATATGAAAACAAAAGCCTGGAAAGAGAAATTCAAAAAGATTATAAACAATAGAGATGCATGGATGTGATAACACAAACAAAGGGCCTAAACAAAAATGTTTTTGGTTAATCTAGCAAGTGAACCTGATCCTTATTATCGTTATTCACAATTTTCTAAATCACAAATACTCAAAAAGCAAACCTGATCAGGCTGGGCAACATCAGAAAATATCACATCCACCATGCCAACTAGCATCATGTATTTAGCCGGATGCCTGGCATCTTCAATAATTGGTATAACATTCGTTCACTTTTTTGCCATGTTGACCAAGTCTCTACCACTTCTGTGCGAAAATTCGACAGCATAAACTACTCCATTCTGAAAAAAATATAAATGAACAAACAATAAGCAACTCTTCCAGAAACAAACATGCAAAGACATTCAGAAATTTGGGTTCAATACTACACTTACAGGACCAACAACATCAGATACATGAGAAACAGTCGTACCAGAAGCTGCTCCAAGGTAGAGAACCTTAGCACCGGGTTTCTTGATTAAACAAAAATGACAATAATGGTCAGACATGCATTGCATATACATTATATTAACAAACACGAAAAGACAAAAGAAAATCTTACAATCCATTTAATTGAAAAAAGAGAGGCTTATTTGGCTCGAAAGCTACCAAGTTTGAAATAAACAATTGAGTCCTTTCTCAGCCCGTTTTGCTAGCATTTAAGTCAAGGTATATATATAAATGGATTAAATAAAGAGTCCATTAATATAAATAAAGAGTAAATAAAAAGTACATGTTTGAATACAAAAGAGCCTATTCAGCCAGTTTTAATTAAACCCTAAAGGCCCTAATATTTTTGTCTCATAGCTAAAAGAGGACCGTTGGATCAAGAGGCTGATCCAACGGCACAGATCACGCCCAGCTGGAAGAGATTAAGCGTCGTATTTCTCGACCGTTAGATCAAGGAGTGATCTAACGGCCCAGATTGATTAGCAGCAAAGCACGCAGATCACCACTCCCGCATGGCAGCCACACATCCAACTTTTCAGCTTCCATCGTGTGGTTCATCTTCTCTAACGTTTCACTCGCTCTGATTTTCTCACATCGACGTTATTGTCCTCGTCTCCGATCATCGAAAACATGCAAAAAGGAAAACAAGAAGTCAAATCCTCTAATTAAAAGCATGATCAACAAGAGAATAAATCCTTAATTCGAAGCCTAGCAAGAATCAAGCTACAATCGAATATGGATAGAAAGCAAAAGGAAACCAGCTTGAAATCAGAACCGAGATAGAAGCAATTCAGATGATTATCAGAGATTCATGCTTGAAAATCAAGCATTCTTGTAACTGTAACACCCCTCGCCCGGGTTAGGAGCGAAGAACGTTACGTCGAGAAAATAGAACGAGTGAACAAGAAAAAATACGAGTCAATTAAAATTTTTCTCTTTTCATTTAGAAATCATCTTCTAACAAATGAGTTACTTATCTAGCAAGCTATCAAGTTACCATATACTTTCATTAACTTAATGATCAAGACATCATTCAATTAAGCTAGACAATAAGATTAGTCATCCACTTAACTTAGCTTCATTCAAAACCTATAATAAATTTAGTTCATTCAACTAGGGATGTAAAAACAGGTAATCGGACAGGTTTCAGGTCGGGTACTGTTAGGTCGGGTAAAATCGGATACAAGTCATTTCAGGTCATTTTTTTTGTTTTGACTCGACTCGGGTCGAGTGCGGGTCCATTTCAGGTCGGGTCTATATACAGGTCGGGTCCATTTCAAGTCGGGTCCATTTCAGGTCGGGTCTATTTCAGGTCGGGTCCATTTCAGGTCGGGTCAAAACAGGTTGGGTCCGAAGCAGATAATTGACAGGTTAATTCAGGTTCAGATACACTTCAGGTCGGGTCCATTTCAAGTCGGGTCCATTTCAGGTCGGGTCCGTTTCAGGTCGGGTCCGTTTCAGGCCGGGTCCATTTCAGGTCGGGTCCATTTCAGGTCGGGTGCATTTCAGGTCAGGTAATTTCAGGTCGGGTAGTTTCAGGTCGGGTAATTCAGGTCAGGGTATTTTCGAAATTGGAATTCGTATTGAGTTTGAGTTCGGTACAACCATATAAGTAGTTGATAGACTTTAGGTTGGCCTCCATCAATCGTAATTGATTTTGAGTTACTTATTTAAAGTCATATCAAATTAAAATTATAAAACATTAGAGTAATTAAAAAAATAATGAAAATGGGTCAATTTGGACTGAAAATGGGTCAATTTGGATTAAAAATAAACTTTCACAAATTATAATGAACAAAAATATCAAATTAAAATTATAAAACATTAGATAGATTTAAAAGAAAACAAGGAAAATGGGTCAATTTGGAATAAAAATAAAGTTTTGGGGACTATAATGAACAAAAATATCAAATTAAAAGTATAAAATTAGAGTAATTGAAAAAACAATAAGTAGATGTCAATTTAGAATAAAAATAAAGTTTTAGGGTCTAGAATGAACAAAATTTCAAATTAAAATTATAAAACATGATGAATTAAAATATATACAAGGGTCAATACAGAATTAAAATAAAGTTAAGGGACTAGAATAAAAAAAATATTAAATTAAAATAATTAAACATTGGACAAATTTAAAAAATATAGGTCAGTTTGGAATAAAAATAAAGTTTTAGGGTCTAGAATGATGAAAATATCAAATTAAAATTATAAAATATTGGACGGATTAAAAAAATAATGAATATGAGTTTAGGGTTCATACATTTATAGGTACATTTACATATATACATTAGGGTTTAGGGTTTAGCAAAAACTCATTAATGGTTTAGGGTTCATACATTGATAGATACAAACATACTTACATACATTAGGGTTTAAAGTTTAGAGTTTACGTTTTAAGGGTTTAGGTTGTGGATTTAAGGGTTTATGGTTTAAGGTTTAGAGTTTTATGAAAACTTCATTAAGTGTTTATGGTTTAAGGTTTATGTTTAGTGTTTAGTGTTTATGGTTTAGGGAGAAATTCATTATGGGTTTAGGGCTCATACATTGATAGCTACATATATACATATTTATATATATTAGGGTTTAGGGTTTAGGGTTTATGGTTTACGGTTAATTGTTTAGAGTTTAGGGTGTAGCGAAAACTCATTAAGAGTTTAGGGTTCATACATTGATAGATACAAACACACTTACATACATTAGGGTTTAGGATTTAGAGTTTATGGTTTAGGGGTTTATGTTGTGGATTTAAGGGTTTAGGGTTTATGAAAAACTTCATTAAGGGTTTAGGCTTTAGACATTGATAGATATATACATACATACTTACATATATTAGGGTTTAGGGTTTAGGATTTAGTGTTTAGAGTTTAAGGTAAAACTCATCAAGGGTTTAAAGTTCATACATTGATATATATACATACTTATATACACTATAGTTTAGAGTTTAGGGTTTGGGGTTAAGGTTTAGGGTCTATGATTTGATGAATTTAAAGTGTTGATAAATGTAAAATATTAACTATTAATTTTTTAAATCAATTTAAAGTGTTAAATAATATTTCTGTTAAATATACATGTATAATCAATTTAATATATATGTATAAAAAATTGTATTTAAATATTCATCTCACGCTTCTAAGTTTTAAATTTTATTAAATAATTCAATATGCTTAGTATTAACTCATTTAATATAAATTATTTGTGGCGTTAATAACTTAAAAGTTTTTTTAAATTAATAACTTGTGATGGATGAATTAAAAATAAATTATTTTATTAATTATGACCATTAAATTAAAATTTTATTTTATTAAAAATTTTAATTAAAGGAGAAGTTAAAAATTAAAAATACTTTAATTTTTAATTTAGGGGGAAGTTTGTGCAACCAAATTTGGGGGGGGGATTTTCGATTAAAAAGTTGGGGGGAAATTGATGGGGGAGGCGCCAAATTGAGTGAAAATAGATGGGGAGGGTTTTTTTTTTGAATTTATTATTTAAGGGTTAATTACCCTTTAGGCCCTTCCTTAATTAGATGCTTAGAGTTTAGATTATTTAAGTTTTAGTTTGTTTTTTTTTAGTGCTAACTTTTGGTATAGTTTCTTTAGATTTAATTAAACATGGTTGAACTAAAAGAAGGATGAGCATGTCACAACTCACATGTGTCCTCAATTTTTTGGTCTAATAACAATTTAGGTCTATATAAGTATAATTATTAGATAAACTATGTATTGTCCCTAAATTTTGAGTTTGAATACTTATTAATTCCTTGTAATTTTGAAATTCAATATTTTAATTCCACCAAATGTTTAATCTTGATTTCTCCTTTGTATTGAAATAAAGTATTTTATGTGAGATAAATTATGTCTTTGCTATAAGATTCGAGAGCTAATATTATTACAAACAAATTTCTTGTATTTTATCAATTCAGGTCAACAACAGGTCGGGTCACTTAATAGGCCGGGTTCAAAACAGGTCGGGTTCAAAATAGGTCGGGTTCAAAACAAGTCGAGTCCATTTCAGGTTGGGTCTGTTTCAGGTCGGGTTCATTTTAGGTCGGGTAAAATCGGATATCAGGTCAATTCAGTCGGGTAAATTCGGTTATCTACCAGGTCGGCTTCGGGTTCGGGTTCGTTTCAGTCGGACGCAGGTCGGGTTTCAGGTCCACAGTAACAGGTCCAATTCGGGTTCGGGTCGTTTTCAGTCGGACGCAGATCGGGTTCGGTTACTACAGTAACAAGTCAAATTCGGGTTCGGGTCAACAACAGTCGGTTACAGATTAGGTTCGGGTCATCAAATCTTCGGGTTAAATCAGGTTCTGACTCGAGCAGGTTTCAGTCGGGTTTCCAGGTCGGATCAACTTTTTACATCCCTACATTCAACCACTAGAATCAAATTCACCCAATTATTTAAGGAACAAGCCAATTTCGAACATTACCCATTAATTAATTCACCCATTTAGCTAGCTACATTTTTTACCCATTAGCATTCTATTTCATTCATTATCTGGAACCAAGTTTTCAATATAACCTTACCTATATGCGCAGTATTCATACCATTTAGATTCATTGTAGTAACATCATCTATCCATTAGCTTAGTCTAGACTTCAAGACATATAATGAATCAAGAACTAACTTAAATATTCAAATTCCATTCGATTAGGGCATTATACACTAGGCATTTCTAGGTTTATTTTGTCAAGTTCCCTTCATTAAACCACCTACATCATTCGAATACATTAGTTAGGACAAGTTCAAAACCATTCATTCATTAAACAAAACAACAATATTTAGACAATGATCTGTAGCGACTAATTTAAAATAAATAAGTAGAAGGCGGTGTGTATATGAATTCTTTTTTTAAATGAAAAATACTCCCATTTTTATTTATTTTGAAAACGTTTATTTGTTTGTTTAAAACAAAATTTATATTTTTTAAAAACCTTTTTTATTATTTTTTTCAGAAACAAAATAGAGTCACCACCGATCATTTAGAAAGAGGTAGACTGGACACCATGAAAAACAAAATCAGAGATTATTTCTAAAAAAATGGGTCCGAGAGTCGGTTACACGCGAGGAAGAATTAGCACCATCGTCGTGCCCAAAACTTGGTACCTAAAAGTTCGAATCGCATTTAACAAGAAAAAAATATAATTTCGACCCAATTCAATTTAGAACCCCTAAAATGCATGAATGCATGATCATACGAAGTTTGCAACCTAACTTACGGCCCACGACACCAAAGGAGACGACACCCGAATGCTCGGGATAAAATTGAGAAAATTTTGATTTTTAAGAAAAACATCATTTTGGAAAGGATAAAATTGAGAAATTTTGATTTTTAAAAAAAATATCCTTTTGGAAGGGATAAAATTGAGTTTTGAGAAAAACATCTTTTTGGAAGGATAAAATTGAGAAATTTGAGTTTAAAGAAAAACATCTTTAAGGAAGATTAAAACCGGGGGTTTGAAGGCCTTTGAAAATACTAATTATGCAAGTCGAAGGACTCTTGATTCTTGTGAGATCTGTTTCTCCTCTCGTGAAGCTGTAGATCCATTCTTTTACCAATCTTCAAATGCATGTTTAAAGAAAACAAAATGCAACGATGATATGAGTTAGCATGCTCCTAGCATGAGAATATCTAGCTATCGATGATGCATGAGAATATTTTCATGATGCAAAGATACGTGTGTTCATGAGAACGCAAAGATGCAAGAATTTAGCTTGTCTTCATTTTCTAGGGTCGGTGGTCGTTATCTTGGGACTACAACCACTCATCAATCTCGTGTCTTGACAAAACTGGCCCCCAAACTTGTGTTGCCTGTTCTCCGAGTCTAGTGACCTCAGTTGTAATCAGAATCTTTATCTAAACTCTTTCTAGCCTTGTGCTATCTTTCATCTATTTTGGTTCGAACTTTTTTATGTGAAAACCTTAGTTCCTCTACAGACAATGGTGCCACATCATGGCAATTTAACCTCAAGGACTCTTCATCATTCCATCTCACGTAGTGCCCCTCAACCTTTGGGCCTTGCTGATGCATTTATCTTCGAAGTAATACAGAGAAATTTCTTGGTTAAAAAAAGTACCAATTTGTGAGTCGTCATTCTAATGAAGAATGCCCTTTTAGATTGACATACAAAACCTTGAAATCAAAATTCTAATTGAAAGAAAAATAGAATAGGATGCCTCAGATATCAAATGCAAGATCGTCTTAGATTCAACTTTTCGATTATCAGCTTGAGTCTACGGAGACTTAGAATGTTGTGGCGATATGTGAAGTTGTGAAACTCTTTCCAAATCGCTCGGTTCATCCTCATGATTATGGTATTTGCTTGATTGGCTCGATTACTATTCCTTCTAGTTCTCGTCATGTTTCTCCATATGTATGTTCAAGCTTTCTGAACTTTCTTTAGCCCGTGGAATGGAAAATGCCACTCTAAGAACTTTAAATGTAAGAGTGTGCTTCTGATTACAATTAATATTGTGTCAGTGTCCTCAAGGATTCATCTCCGGGACTTATCCAATTTGTTCATTCATTTCTTTTTTCTAGGGGAATTCAACTCGTCATAGTCCTTTGTCTTGAGGATAATGATGGAGCATACAACAATACCCTGAGTTACTCGGCATAGTCACGATTTTGAAAATATTATCACCACTCATGAAACGAAGAGTCTCGGGCTTCATCGAAGTGCCCCAAGAATTCCACACTCGTATCCGACAATGCCTATTATCAGGTTTGAAACATTAGAGTGCTTTTTGGTTAATGCTTATTACCAGACTCTGAAGTTAAAATCATTTTGTTTTATTTTTGACACAGTCTATTTTTTCTCTTTTCTTTATGCACATTCAAGCAACTCTATTTGGGCTTTCCTAGGAGATTTCCTTATCATCGAACATCATCGAAGGAACAATAATCTTGCTTCTCTAATTTTACCGACCATAGCGGACGAAGCGGGATATCACACTTCATCGTTATTACAACATTCGATTGATCTTTTTCACTAGAATCAATACCACATCATGCATGTGATACCCGAGGACCTATGGAGGTAAGGAGAGATATACATATATATGATTTTAAGGTCATTGTATGTTAAGCAAAATGCATTTTCATTAGAAAGAAAATCTGCAATCATAACAAGTGCCCTTAAAAAGATCATTGCTATCTTTGGGCAAATGATAGCAATGCTTGTTCTATGTATTACTTCGAGAGAAAATGCAACATGGAAGAAACTTAAACACACAAACTCCTAAAGAAGACCAAATATTAGCACCTCCCAAAGTCATGTTCACATTCTCATTTTTTCAGAACGTCAAAAGACCGTTCCCGATCAGAGCCTACACCTTGTTTTTCAGTGCCCCACAATTCTCCGTGGTGTGGCCCATGCTTCCCACATGGTAGTCACATACGACACTGACATCATAGCCTTCGGGATAGGGAGGATCCTTTGGTTTGGACTGAACCGGAGTTAGAAGCTCCTTCTTAATAAGCAATGAACATGATGTAATGAATGTATTGTGGATTTAAACAAATTTTTAATGCCCAATTAGCAATGGGCATGATATAAAGAATGTGTGATTAAAAATTTAAACAATTTTAATGTTGTGAATAATTATGTTATGAAATGCACAAACATTAATAATGTCACAATATAATGATGAGTACAAATAAAGGTGTTGATTCACAAACAATCCTTAGAAAGACATTCGTTCACCGAGGAAAATGTCTGATTGCAAGAAGCTGAAATAATGAATTACAGATAATCGTCGGTTTCTTATCTTGACATCTTAGCTTCGTCATTTTTGGAATGGGGGACGACATCATCATTCTTCTTCTTCTACTACCGCTCGAGAGGCTCACGACAGTGCAACCTACGCGTTTGAGAGCTTTTGGGAAGATCGTTAGCCCGTGAAGACGAAAATCTCTTTTAAAGGCGAATCTCGACAATTTAGTTCGATAGTGCCCTTTTTTGAGAATTTTGAAGGCTCAAATTAAAATTCCCGACGATTTTGAAGGATTAAACTTAAAATTTTCATAAAACGTAGGTGTTCACCTAAAAACCTTGAAAAGAAAAGGAGGAAGCGAAACTTGTCAAGCCCCCCTTAAAAGAAGGGTTCAATTGAAATAATTTTAAAACTTTGAGATACAAGAATAATTTTTTTTCTTTTTCTTCAAAAATTGGGGGGCCAAATTTATATTTCCAAAATTTTAGAGGGGTTAAGTGTGAGATTTTCAAATGTTGTCATCAACGAGGGTCCACCATTATATCCAAGATGTGCCATCTATGTCTCCGACACGTGCCTCCTTGGCAATTTTCTTTCTCTCCTCAATTGATCTTCGTCGGCCTAACTCAATACTGTAGCATTATCGCTCTTGGCATCACAGACTTCCCTTCTATCTCAAATGCCCTCTAAATTGGACCGCTCTTGAATCAACAATATGTTATGATGCGCTATGCACAAATGAATGTGGAAAAAATGAAAGACCATCAACAAAACTAATTAGTACACTGATATAGTCAAATAAATAAACTAGACATTGAATGATAAGTAAAGCAATAAAACAATACAACTAACGGCACACAGATGGCATACATGAAGCAAACAAAGACATAAACAGATCAAACAAGACCTAAAAGAGTTATCGCTAAACGGACATCATTACGACATGGATCTAATGGGTTGGCTCCTATAGGCCACTATATGCGGTTTGGTTGTAGAGTACTAAGGGTACCTGAACTGTCGCTATTACCTACTAAGATAATAAGATATCGATTCGGGAGGATCCGAGTCCTTATGCCATACGAGGGCATAGGCCCCACGATATATAAGGGTTGAATCCCGAAAGTATATCAAAATTCCATACGGAGGTGAACAACCCACGAAAGAAAGTGACCACTCCCACTTAACGGTGCTAAAACTAATGTATTATGACAATTTATATCAAACACCGTGCAAAATAAAGCGGTAAACGAACAAGGTTTAGGGGATGAAAATTAAATTAAGTTGAATTCAATTTTTTTCTTAGAAATGTGATACGAACCCAAAACTAAGGCTTGACTCTCTTTTTATTTTTGAAAACAAAAATACGCCTAGCGGAGTCGCCATGTTGTAGCGACTAATTTAAAATAAATAAGTAGAAGGCGGTGTGTATATGAATTCTTTTTTTAAAAGAAAAATACTCCCATTTTTATTTATTTTGAAAAAGTTAATTTGTTTGTTTAAAACAAAATTTTTATTTTTTTAAAAACCCTTATTATTATTATTTTTAGAAAAAAAAATAGAGTCGCCACCGTTCATTTAAAAAGAGGTAGACCGGACACCACGAAAAACAAAACCAGAGATTCTTTTTAAAAAAATGGGTCCGAGAGTCAGTTACACGCGAGGAAGGATTAACACCCTCGTCGTGCTCAAAACTTGGTACCTAAAAGTTTGAATCGCATTTAACAAGAAAAAAATATAATTTCGACCTAATTCAATTTAGAACCCCTAAAATGCATGAATGCATGATCATACGAAGTTTGCAATCTAACTTATGGTCTACGACACCAAAGGAGACGACACTCGAATGCTCGAGATGACACTCCCACGAAAATGTCGAGACCCCAAGCACTAGACAAAAAAATGCAATAAATTGATATAATAATAAAATGTATGGGCAAATAGGGATGTAAACTATAGATGACATAAAACAAATAAAGTAAAGAGACATTGTCCGCATTGAAACATACCATGTGCCTACAAAAACATAAATATATTCGTAATATACCACCTAAAACCGTAATAGTATGTACACATATATTGTATTACTTTTTCAAAAGAACATACATTATTATGCTACACACAAACCACACATCACATTACACAAACAAGATACGTCAATCATATATATATACATCGAAAAATATCATAAATTAATCCAACAATTAAAAGGTAAGAACTAAATTAAGCATGCATGATAAAAGAGTAAAGAGGGACTTTCACCGCTGAAACAGAACCAAACTAAAATACAATCTAGAATTTTAGGGACGGGGGCGCAATTTTTCCTAAAAAGCGGGGTTGAAAACTTGCTTGAAAATACGCAAGGATCATAAGCAAATAAAATCATTTAGGGCCCATTTCGGCCTTAAAGGGGTGAAATCGAAAGGCATGAAAGAATTTCAGAGACCAGGTATGTATTTACAAAAAAACGGAAGCCATGGGAGAAGTATTGCAAGTGCAAAAGGGTATAAGCGGGAATAAACCGTTTAAAAATAGAGCGAAACAATATAAATCCTTTTTTTTGACTAAAAAATGCCCCTTTTGGCATTTTTGGTTTCTGAATTTGAGCCTCTCGACCCCTTCCCCTTCATTCCATTAGGGTTTGAAAACCTCGCCTCTTTATAATTTGTTTTCGATTCTTTATATATCTGGAGTATTACACGTGAAATTCGAAATAAAATACATGAAAAGAAAAGAAAAACTACTGGTTGCTTTTGTCGGATTTTGTTTGTATTCCGTCTGATATTTCTGATTTTCTCTTTGTTGTTGCTTTTTTTTTGTTTTTATGCTATTTTTGAACCGTCTGACTTTTGGGATTTTGGTTGTGTGGCACGGGCTTGCTCGAATGGGGGAGGCAACAGACTGGTCGCGGCAGACGGCGTGGAGATGGTAGGCGCATTGGGCGTGTCGGAAGCAAAAAGGTCAGCCATGTTGTACACAGGCGCGCGTCGGACGACCGAACAGTTGCGCATGGAGAGCGTGGAGATTTGAGTGAATCTTGGCCGTTGGATGTTCCACGATCTGACAGTGATGGTTGAGGCGGCGTGAAGTGAAGAATGAGGCCTCTATGTTTTTTTCTTGGACGTGATATGGACTGTTGAGATCATGGGCCAGATCTGACGGTCCAGATGTGATTGCGCGTGGGGAGCGTGGCGATCTGGAACCTTCTCTGCATTGATATGAGCCATTGGTGCGCTCCCTAAATTTGATGGTTGAGATTGGTGCGGCGCTTCGGACACAAGAGAGTGACCTAGGGTTTCTCTGATCAGGGGCAATCTGGACCGTTAGATTAACCTCTCAGATTTAACGGTCCAGGATGGGCTGCGCATAAGAAGACTAAATTAGGGTTTTTGTTTATTTAAATATGGGCCCAAACGGGCCGTACATGTAATTTTTTTAGATTTTAGGTGTATGTGGACTATTGTATATACATATATATTAAGGATAAATTTTCTATACACAGGCGGTGGAAACTGAAAGTTTCCACAAGCGCCTTAATTCTAGGGTATAGGTAGTTAGTTTAGGGTATAGGGTTTAGGGGTTTAGGTGTGGAGGGTTAGAATTTAGGGATAGTTGTTTCAATTTAAGGTTTAGGGTTATAATTTAGGGTTTATAAGTTAAAACCTAAATCCTCACCATACTACCCTAAAAACTAAACCCTAACCTATAAACCCTAAATTATAACCCTAAACCTTAAATTGAAACAACTATCCCTAAATTCTAAACCCCTACACCTAAACCCCTAAACCCTATACCCTAAACTAACTCTCTAAACCCTAAAACTAAGGCGCTTGTGGAAACTTTAAGTTTCCACCGCCAGTGTATAGGATATTAATCCATATATTAATAGACTTGGGCTGCTTTATTTAAAATAATTGAGCTTGTTTATTTATATGTGTTAATAATAAAAATAATAGTAATAGTAATAGTAGCTAATAATAATAATATTTATATTATTTAGTAACATAAAGATTATAATCTAATAATATTTTGGGTTTTCAATTCGGTAATAACATAATAATAAACATGTATATGTGTCACTAGCATAGTATAAGTCTATTAATACTTAACAAGTAACACTAGTAATGTTTTTAGTTTTAATCATACATTCCTAAATAAATAGATAAAACAACCATGGCCCGTTATTGCAAAGATTGACAAAATATAAAAACGGGTTAACACCACGGACAAAATTAGTGATTACATGATCATAACCTAATCATACTTATACACATCAAGTACCATTAAGGTCAATACGACATGATCAAGTTTATATTTACACATACTTTAGCCAAATGAAAATGCATGACAAGCTATGTGCCACCAAACTAGGAGTATACAATTAAATACACAATCATACTTCGAGTCTCGTTTATCTTGCTTCGGGTCCAAGAAAGATAGCTTCAAAGTCGAGCATTGATCGAGATAGCTTTTACCTGAGGTTTGGGAAGAATACAACAAGAGTGATAAGTACAAGATTGTACTTAGTGAGGTAGCACCTAGAATTAATATCTATTGAAATTTTAGGGTCTTTAATACAATTACCACTTAAACAAGTTTTAACCAAGTTATATTGAAGCATAACTTAGAGTTCAATCATCAATTGAGTATACAATCATACAATGTTCAAGGAATTCAACTCAAGGGTTTACACTTCTCATTCAACAAGTAACTCATGATCAAGAACTAGACATCAATAAAGTATTCCTTCATTTCATTCGATAAGAGTCACCGAACTAGACAATCAAATCTTCCTATTTAATTTAGATTCATTTGTGTTTTAATTTATCTCTTCAAGTAACAAGAAGTATTGACATTCCATTTATCAAGTGTCCTAGTTGACATTATGCCATTATACATTATACGATTTGTTTCCTTACTTCATTTAGCATGTAAACTTATTATACTATTCAATTATACTTAGTATTTCATGTTTATTAGCTCTTAACTTGGTTTCAAGTATGATTATCTAAGGCGGTTCACTATTCAAGGTCAATGATTCATTTAGGGCGGTAACTAAATTGTCCATACTGTTTACAAAATAGTTTAAAAAATTATCCAACTCACCTAGACTGTTATTACCTGGCAGTTTGTTCACTGTTTACTTAAACATACAAAATTTTCATTTCGTACGTCGAAATTTCAATAAATTTACACCTTTTAAAAGCTTACTTAATTCTTTTTACAACTGTTTAAACCTTCCATATTAATATCTTTCCAATTAATACAGTTTTTAGTTCAAAATAAGGACAATTACATTTCTGGACAGTTTGCGCTGTCAGAGGTTTTCATCACTAGATTTCAGCTCACAAAACAGAATTCAATTCTGTTTTCTCCTAATAAAAATAGACATATTAAGGTTCATTCTATATAAATTTCAGCTCTTAATTCGACCTACACAGTTTATGATGATTTTTTCAAAGTTCCTGCCCAAAATAGAATTTTTTGGGCATATTTCATTAGGCTAGGTTTTAACTTCATTATTCATCTAGACATACTTCTAACACTATTATTCAGCATATACCCATCTTTCTACTAGTCTAGGTCAGTTTAATTTACTTATTAATGTGATTAAGACAAGACATTATAGTACTATATTCAAATTAATCCATTTAAGCATTAATATCCCTTTAGTTCATTATTTGAATAGTCCATCATCCAATCTTAGCCAATTCAATTACATGTAGTTATGATTTATTTTAATCCATTAACTAGCACAAATAATACCTTATGTTAATTCAAGGCTTCAAATTCTTTTTAGGTTGAACTAGGCCATCTTATAAAACTCATCACTAATCAATGTGTTTCTTAGGTATCAAGTTATCATTAGACTTGTATCATGTTAAGTTCGTTTAATTACTACTTATCCAAGTTATCAATCAAGCTAAGTAGTCAACCTAATTTACTCTAGGCCATTCAAACACCATCATAATCATAAGACCAATCTTATTTCATGTTGATTTAAACTATCTCATTAAGAACTTAAAGCCTTTTGAAGGATTTACTACCTAGACAAGAAATCATTTTAAAAAATCAATTTGCATATAATAAGGTAAGATTCCATTTCATTAGATTCCTAGTCTTGTATATTTATTTTACCCAATCATGCAAGAGACATTCAAATAGTTTACTTGCTAGACAAGAAACATTACAAGTATTCACATTGTATTCATTCATGCATGTATCCTATCAATCAATTACACAAGCATACCAAGTCTATGTCATTCGAATAGTGGTTTAGGTTCAAAACACCTAATTGTTCATTAACAAGCAAGGCTAGCAAGCATTATCTAAGCATAACAAGATCATGTTTACATTTGAAGGTATCGTTCAAATACATCAGACAATTTGCCAAACTCAAACTCAAGCAATCAAACAAGCAAGATCATATCAAGAACTTTACAATGAACACAATAGTTACAAATCCTCTATTCGAATAGGGTCATTTCCAATATAGCTTATCTTCCAAACAATGAGCCAATCAAGTTAGCATTTACCTCATTTTGTTCATATAATTTCATTTCACAAGTAGCTTAATAGCATGTATCAATTTGATCATTCATTAACCATGTATCATGTCTTATTACAAGTTTAACCATTCATTTTTCCTTGGTAGATAGTAGGACTAGGTAATCGAGTCACAAGAAAGTACACAAAGTACCTACAAGATGATACACAAAGTATCTAACAAGAAGGTGTCCACTACACCACACAAGATGGTTCACAAAGTACCTAGCAAGATGATACCCAAAGTATCTAACAAGAAGGTGACTAACCACCCAACAAGATGGTACACAAAGTACCTAACAAGACGAGATCTAGACTCTAAGGCATGCCGTTCTGCCTACGACCAACTAGCAACCAAGGTCTTGTTGCATCTTTTATTTTCAAGTAAGAACACATCAAAGTCAAATTCCTTTTAAGCTATTAGGTCATATAGTCCTTAGTTCGTTTCATAGGTGATCAAACATCACACAAGAGCATTCAATCTAATAGGCCATTCAAACATATCAACATACATAGAAGCATTCGATCACAAACTCATTCAATCCACGTACCATTCAGACATATCAATCCAAACAAGAAGACATATTCTATTCATTTTTCCTTATCAAGCTTCATCACCAACTTGTTAAATTATCAAGTCTTAATTATCTTATTTCTTTCCTTTATTAACAAGTTACCAATATAGTTTATACTCATTCAAGCATAGGTCACAAACAAGTATTAATTCATAACCAAACATCAAGACTCAAGTACATTTATACATACATATCAAGTTTCAAACAAAACATTCCAAGCAAATACATCTTATTCATGTTTGATTAACTACCAAGGAAATTAAACATTTCATTTCATATTGCATTTTCCATTACCAAGTCACATTCTTATTACCAAATTTCCAATTAGGCATTCTTCCCTTAATTATAGTTTACCAAGTATACATTAGGTCCAATTCATGATACAATCACCAGCAAGAAGATTAAGCATGAAATATTTGGTTAGACCCTAAGTCCAAACCCTATGTAAACTACACTCATCTTGTATTCCGAAGTTACGAGATACTCGAATCCTCATTCTCATCCCGATACTTATCCTTCCTTTGCACCATTTACTTAACCTAGTATTCATACAACATAAGCATGTATTAAAATCATATCAAATCTAATTCACACATTTTATTACAAGCATTAAATTGTTTTCTAGATTCTAGCAGATTGTACCCCTTCACTACTTTGCTTACATCTTTTAATCTACATGTCAGAATTTATATTAATTTATACCGTTAGAAAGCCAATTCAATTACCTATTCAACCATGTATGGCTCATATTTTTATCCTTTCTAGAACGATGCAATTTTTTTAGTTAAAGTTAGGTTAATTTTCTAGTTTTTGAAATTGCCAGATTACACTTAAGTCCACTTTAATGAAATATTTAATTTATGACCTTTACTATTTAATATCAGCCCTTTAGACCTTTATTTCCCCTGTTCTTACTATATTTTTACAAGTCAAGATAGGTCACTAATTAGTTCGTTTAGGTCTTCAAATTAAAAGATTTCCCAAAATAGTCCTAGATTCACTAATATGCCAATTAACATATCTAAGAAATCAATTTTAATTACAATTTATGCAATTCAAGTTATATAGTATTCATGTAACCTCCTTAGCTCGGCCTAGACGGTTGACTCGAACTACGAAGATTACACGGGGAAAACCAAAGTCAACCCGAAAGTCAACCTTGATTAACGACCTTTTTTTTCTTTTTAAACTTGTATAGATGCACATTAACCCTAGGCGTACTCTTGAGATAAGCATACTCAAAAATCACAGCAATCGGAAAGCAATAAGGGACTCAATTGCACAACATACAAATTTAGGGACCAAATTGTAAATTCTGGAAATTAAAAGGTCTTAACTAATTTTTAAGTTACCATAATGAAATTTGTCATATTACATGCTTCTCTATCAAATTGTATCTCAAACGGGCATCCCAAACTAAAGCAATTGCATATACACAATTCAGGACTAAAACGTGAAGATTGCAAAACATAAACCATACAAAACAGTGCCCAACGGTCAAGTGTTTCGGAACGGGAGTTGACTGTTCCGAAACGCGAGACCATTTCGAAACCTGTTTCGAAACAGGGCTTGGCAGTAGCAAAAGTGTTTCGGAACGGCTCTACCCGTTTCGAAACACCAAGGCCATTTCAAACCCCTGTTTCGAAACGGTAGTGCCCGTTCCGATACGGACTGCCCAGAAAGTGTAGAATTTTCTGGTTTAACACACAATCGACCAAGCAAACACATCCCTATGACCTCCTAATCATGCCATCGAGTCATCATACATTAAAGGAACATATTTGGATCATCAAAACACATCCATGGCATCAATTAGGGAAAACCTCAATCTATAGGCATGCAACCTATTACTCAAAACCAACTAAACATCAAACCAACAAAGCAAACACCAAAATGGCCAATTACATATCCAAAACATCATAGGCATCATGCCAAACTTAGGGAGTCCAAAACATCTCCCAAAAACACAACCTAGGTTCCCATTGCCAAATACCAAAAACTAATAGTGTTGTAAAAATAGTCACCATACATGAGCTTAGTCTTTCTCTTGGATTCTTGGCCTCCTTGCAGCCCTTAAAGCACTTCAATTCTTTGCATTATTGGTTCAAGAAAGAGAGCGTAAGCACATATGCTTAGTGAGGCATGCTCTAATGAAACAACACAATAATGTACTTTATAAAACACCTTCCAAAGGCCTTTAATTTCATAAACTTCATTACTCATGCAACGATGCATACACAACAAGCATCTCATGCTTCATTACATCAACATGTCATATTGGCTTTCAAGTGATAACCCATAACCATTTTTCAACACAAAACACAATCGGATACGCGGATTACAAGCGTTGTCCTATACACTTCATACATACTACCAAACACACAAGGTGGAGTTTACCGGTACAATCACAACCCCTCAACACCCGTGATGGAGTCTAACGGTACAATCACAACCCCTCCACATCACTCATTGGTAGTTGTATAACATCACTAACGAGAACACGGGACACACAACACAAGATCCTCTCATGGCATTTTAACCACCATTATGATCTTAGACATCTCGTTAGTGTACTTGGATGGAGTTTACGATACCATTACAACCCCTCAACGTCCAAGGCGACTTTATTCACGGTGCACCCAATCCTATAGCCGGCTAACTATATCCGATTCAAGTACTTTTAAACCAACACATCACTTGCCAATATACATCATTTACCATCATCAATCCATTGTTTTAAAGCATTAAACAAAGCCATTAAACCATCATGCATCACTATGCATCAAAACCACATTTATCAATGTCAAACCAAGGATCTCTTACCTTGAGCATCCTTCAACACATGGCTTTCAAAACCAGCATTAAACATGCTAAAATATGCTTTCAAAACAGAATTTAAACATGCAAATTAAACACATTGCATCCAACCATCTCACGGTTCATCAAAGAGAGAGTTTCTCTGAAAACTTACTCTTGAGCTTAGGTAAGTTGCTTAGACTTAAACTAAGCTCCCAAAACCTTCAAACATTGGTTTCAAAGCTGAAAACTAAACTTCACTCACCAATTTCATTTCGCAAGCTTGCCGAAACGCCGTTCAAGCCTTCGAATCAACACCACAAGGATTCGAAGATGTCTCCCCTGTTTTAAACACATCAAAGAAGAGGATTAATGCATCATCATGCATTAAAATCTTCAGCCATTACACCTAAACTCGCTGCTCTCACCAAAACTCACATTTCGGCTACCAAACACAACCGAAATCACATCCAAACACTTCCACAACATTACTCAGCCAAGATCCATCACTTCTAAACATTATTAGACATCAATTAACATCCAAAAAGGACCTAATCACGTCCTTATACCTCCAGCTATAACAGAACACCAAAATCACCCCAAAAATCACCATTTTCACAAGTAAAAACTTAGGAAAATCAACCTATTCGGGATTGCATTGATTAAACCTCCATTTCACATCATTTAAACATCCGAAATACGTTAAAAAGACATCTCAGAACATAGCACAAACATCCAATACAAATTTCTTCAAAATTAAATCCAAATCTTGAATTTTAAGCCAAAATCAAGATCACAACATTAAAACTTTTAATAAAACTCAATTTAAGGATTGAGAACTTGGGAATTTCAGTAAAGAACTGAGTATTTAGAGGAGAAGAATGTTCATACCTCTAAATGTGGATTTCTCCTTGTTTAGAGCCAAAATCCTTGAAAATTCAATAAGCAAATGAAGAGGATTTGATGTAGAAATGATTAGGAATCATTTGAGGATTGAAATCTCAACATTTGGTGTGAAAATAAAAAGAAAAGTTGTTGTGGAAATGTGTTTGGCTGAGGAAATTTTGAGAGAAAATGAAATGGGAAAATTTTAGCAAAAGTTAGTTATGAAACTAAAATATGGTTTTCCCCCTTTTCTTTTTATTAATTAAACATTAAATGAATCATTAAAATTAAGAAAAATCTGGAGAAATCCTTCCTTGGGTAAATTAGCTCCTTAAAGATTCAAAGTTTCAATCCTTTCAAAACAGTCACGAACTTTTCAAAAATTACATTTTAGTCACTAATTCGAAATGTCATATTTCCAAGCCTTATTTTGTAAAATTGATTTCACCACTCTCTTATATATATTAAAAGAGGATTTTTAGATATTTTTCCATATTTTTAATGCATCCCGAACTAGGCTTTCCCTAAAACCACCTTTTATATTCGAACCGAAAATCAGACCGGTCCGGTTCAGACCCTAAACTTCCAAGCCCAAAATTGGGGTGTTACAACTCTCCCCCCTTTAAGAAATTTCGTCCTCGAAATTTACCTGGAGGAAAAAGGTACGGAAACTGCTTCATCATGTCATCCTTTCGTTCCCACGTGGCTTCCTCAACACCACGATGCTTCCACAACACCTTTACCAAATCAATGGTCTTGCCTCGAAGAACTTTATTGTCCGAATCCAGAATTTTCACCGGTTCCTCATCATAAGTCAAGTCCGGATTCAACTCCACTTCCTCCACAGGCATAACATGCGAAGGATCCGATCTATACCTCCGGAGCATAGAGACATGAAACACATCATGAATCTTTTCCAACTCCTGCGGTAACCTCAACTTGTACGCAACAGGACCCACACGCTCAATCACCTCATATGGTCCAATGTACCTAGGGCTCAACTTACCCTTTCGGCCAAACCTCATCACCTTTTTCCAAGGCGAAACTTTCAAAAACACACGGTCACCCACCACATACTCAATCTCCTTACGCTTCAAATCCGCGTAAGACTTCTGTCGATCAGAAGCTGCCTTCAATCGCTCACAAATGAGCTTCACCTTCTCAGTGGTCCCTTTCAACAAAGCTGGCATCAAAACCAACTTCTGACCTGCTTTAGCCCAACAAAGAGGAGTTCTGCACTTCCTCCCGTACAAAGCTTCATAAGGTGCCATTTGAATACTTGCCTGATAGCTATTATTATAAGCAAACTCCACCAAAGGCAAATGCTTCTCCCAAGAGCCCTGAAACTCAATCACACAGCACCTCAGCATATCCTCCAGCACTTGGATAACACACTCAGACTATCCATCCGACTGTGGATGATAAGAAGTACTGAAATTCAACCGTGTACCCAAAGCCTGGTGCAGACACTGCCAGAAACGCGATGTAAACCTCGGATCTCTATCCGACACAATCGACTTTGGCACACCATGCAACCGCACAATCTCAGCAATTTACAGCTCCGCAAGCTTATCCAAAGTATACGTAGTATGCACAGGCAAGAAATGCGCACACTTCGTAAGGCGATCCACAATCACCCACACCGAATTCTTCTTCGATTGCGACAAAGGTAAACCAGACACGAAGTCCATGGTAATCCTTTCCCACTTCCATTCAGGAATCCTCAACGGTTGCAACAACCCGGAAGGAAACTGATGCTCTGCCTTAACTCGCTGACAAACCATGCACTTGCTCACATACTCAGCAACATCTTTCTTTAAACCCACCCAATAGTACTCATCACGAAGATCACGATACATCTTAGTACTACAGGGGTGCATAGCAAAAGGACTACTATGAGCTTCAGTCAGAATAGCACGCCTCAACTCAGCATCATTGGGCACTACTATTCGACTCCCAAAACATAAAGCTCCATCATCATTAAAGCAAAAATCCGATGGCCTATCCTCAGCAATATCCTGAACATGTGGCACCAAGGAATCATCCAACAACTGTTTATCCTTTATCAATTGAACCAAGGATGGTTTCACTTGCAACTCAGCCACAAGACCACCATCACGCGAAATACTCAAGCTGACAAACATAGCCCTCAACTCCACTGCTACCTTCCTACTCAAGGCATCTGCTACAACATTAGCTTTACCCGGATGGTACTCGATCGTCAAATCGTAATCCTTAAGCAACTCCACCCAACGTCGTTGCCTGAGATTCAACTCTTTCTGAGACATCAGATACTTCAAACTCTTGTGATCCGTGTACACAATACACTTCTCACCATACATGTAATGTCTCCAAATTTTCAAAGCAAAAACCACCGCAACTAACTCAATGTCATGCGTAGGATAATTGCGCTCATGCACCTTCAACTGGCGCGATGCATAAGCCACCACCTTACCCTCCTGCATCAACACATATCCCAAACCAACGTAGGACGCGTCACTATACACCACAAACTCTTTCCCTGATTCAGGTTGAACCAAGATAGGAGCTTGCATCAAAGCTACCTTCAGCTTCTCAAAAGCATGCTGTCTCGCTTCCGTCCACTCAAACTTAACATCCTTCTGCAGCAACTTCGTCAAAGGTGCAGCAATCTTTGAAAACCCATCCACGAACCTCCGGTAGTATCCCGCCAAACCAAGGAAACTACAGACTTCATGAACAGACTTAGGAGGCTTCCAATTCATCACTGCCTCAATCTTTTGAGGATCAACACGAATCCCCTCAGCAGAAACCACATGACCAAGAAACACAACTTCCCTAAGCCAAAATTCACACTTGCTCAGCTTGGCATAAAGCTGATTCTCCAACAAAGCCTGCAACACAATCCTCAAATGCCCCTCATGCTCTTCCTCAGTACGTGAGTACACGAGGATATCATCAATGAACACCACAACAAATTTATCCAAGTATTCATGGAACACTCTATCTATCATATCCATAAATGCTGCACGAGCATTTGTCAAACCAAACGGCATCACAAGAAACTCATAATGCCCATACCTCATTCTAAAGGCTGTCTTTGGCACATCCACATCCTTCACCTTCAACTGGTAATACCCTAACCTTAAGTCAATTTTAGAGAACACAGCCGCTCCCCGAAATTGATCAAAAAGATCATCAATCCTCGGCAATGGATACCGATTCTTGATAGTCAACTTGTTAAGCTGACGGTAATCGATGCACATTCTCATAGTGCCATCCTTTTTCTTCACAAACAAGACCGGTGCACCCCAAGGTGACACACTCGGCCGAATGAAACCACGATCAAGCAACTCCTGAAGTTGCGTCTTCAGCTCCTTCAACTCTTTAGGTACCATTCGATAAGGAGTAATGGACACTGGAGTTGTGTTTTCATACAACTCAATTCCAAACTCCACTTCGCGATTAGGAGGCAATCCAGGTAACTCCTCTGGAAACACACCAGGAAACTCTCGCACAATCCTGATATCTTGAACTCGCAACTCCTTAGAGCTAGGATTCATCACAAAGGCCAGGTAGACTTCACAACCTTGCCTCAGCATTCGGCTCGCCTCCAATGTAGACACCACATTGGCAAGAAACTTCACATTCTCACCCACCACCACTACCTCATAATCATCCGCAAGCTTCAGCGAAACTCGCTTGTTCTCAAAATCCACCACAGCTCGATGTTCAACAAGCCAATCCATACCAAGGATTACATCAAAACTATAGAAAGGCAATTCCATGAGATCAGCATGAAAAACATGGTTTTGCACAACCAAAGGACATATTCTATAAAGCTTACGTGTCACAACGGTCTCACCAAAAGAACTAGTTACACGCATACCAACATCCAAAGACTCAACAGGCAAACCAAGCAATTGAGCATGTTCACGCAATATGTATGAGTGCGTAGATCCAGAATCAATCAAGGAAAGTAATGACAAGGATTGCAATGTGAAGGTACTTGCGATCACATCCGTGTCATTTCTTCCCTCTCGCTGCACATACACCCGAGCCTGGCCTCCACCCTCAGGTTGGACAACCACCATATGAGCCACATTCCTTCCACCATCCTCTCTGCGCTGGAAGTTACCACGGCCGCGCCCACGACCTCTCTGTGGTGCAACAACTCCAGGAGCACGTCCCTGACCACCACCGGCCAACAGAGGACACTCCCTCCTCATGTGATCTGCCGAACCACAGTTCCAACATGAATTACCGGTCACCACAACAGGAGCCTGCACCTCTCTCGCTGCCCGAGGACAATCACGCCTCAAATGACCACGCGATCCACACGCCCAGCATGTGTTCTGATTAGCTCTCGCCCTGTCTCTCTGAACAGGCGCACCATGCCCTCCACCACTACGCCTAACCGAAGACTGATACCTCCTATCATGTCCTCTCTTGTTCCGCCCACCACTGGAACTATACTCAGACGCTCTCTTGCTCGCGTTAGAACCAGCACTCCTAGAGGATAAACTCAGATCCAGCTCAATATCCTTCGCTCTACTAACCAGCACATCAAAGTCAGTGTACTCAGCGGCAAGCATAAAGGTCTTTACATCCGTCACCAACCCATACAGGAAACGCTCACACCTCTCCCGCTCATCATGAATAAGCTCAGGTGCGTATTGACTGAGATAGACAAACTGAACCTCGTACTCAGCTACCGTCATGCTCCCTTGAGTAAGAGACATGAACTCTCTTTTCTTTTCATCCAGGTACCTCACACCCAAATACTTCCTCTTGAACGCGTTCAGAAAGAACATCCAAGTTACATTAGCTTCCTCCATTCAGGAGACAGTGGTTGTCCACCAGGTATACGCATCATCATGCAACAGCGATACCACACATCCTAGCTTCTTCACATCATTACAGTTCATATGTCCCAAAATTCTCTTGGTACTTTCCAACCAAGACTCGGAACCCTCCGCAGACAAACCTCTGAACTCAATCCCTCCCAGACTGCGCAAACGTTCCAAAGGTAGTCTAGCATTAGCATTACCCTGATGCGCAGCTCCATGAGCCCCAACTACTGCCGCCTGAAAGGCTCCAGCAATAGCTTGAATCAAAACTGTCATATCAGGAGCAGCTTGCCCCTGCCCAGCTTCAGGTCCAGCGACCCCAGCACCAGCACCAACACCAGCTCCATCACCTCCAGCACCACCACCATCGGGCGGAGGAGGTAAATCAACTACATTCTCAGCATTCTCTTCATTCTCGTTTTGAGCCATAGCTCGCGTATTAATCCTCGTCTCTCTACGAGGTTCCATTCACTAAACAATGCACTAACACAAATGCAATAAACATAATCAGGCTCAGCAAGGTAAGAAATCCAAGCACTCAAGCTCACTTCCAATTAAAAACAAATCATTTCATTACTTTTGATATGGCAATGGGTCCCTCTAACATGCTTCACCACAGCATACATCACAATTGCAACATACTTACAATTCACACACCATACTTTCACTCAAAAAGCATACAAAGCAATCATACATATATCACCCACATAACCATTTCCAATTACTCAAGAACTCAGCTCTGATACCACCAAATGTAACCCCCTTAGCCCGGCCAACACGGTTGACCCGAACTACGAAGATTACACGGGGAAAACCAAAGTCAACCCAAAAGTCAACCTTGATTAACGACCCTTTTTTTCTTTTTAAACTTGTCTAGATGCACATTAACCCTAGGCGTACTCTTGAGATAAGCATACTCAAAAATCATAGCAATCGGAAAGCAATAAGGGACTCAATTGCACAACATACGAATTTAGGGACCAAATTGTAAGTTCTGGAAATTAAAAGGTCTTAACTAATTTTTAAGTTACCATAATGAAATTAATCATATTACATGCTTCTCTGTCAAATTTCACCTCAAACGGGCATCCCAAACTCAAGCAATTGCATATACAAAATTCAGGACTAAAACGTGAAGATTGCAAAACATAAACCATACAAATCAGTGCCCAACGGTCAAGTGTTTCGAAACGGGGGTTGACCGTTCCGAAACGCGGGTTGACCGTTCCGAAACGTGGGACCGTTTCGAAACTTGTTCCGAAACAGGGCTTGGCAGTAGTAAAAGTCTTTCGGAACGACTCTACTCGTTTCGAAACACCAAAGCCATTTCAGACCCCTGTTTCGAAACGGTAGTGCCCGTTCCAATACGGATTGCCCAGAAAGTGCAGAATTTTCTGGTCTAACACACAATCGACCAAGAAAACACATCCTTATGACCTCCTAATCATGCCATCGAGTCATCATACATTAAAGGAACATATTTGCATCATCAAAACACATCCATAGCATCAATTAGGGAAAACCTCAATCTATAGGCATGCAACCTATTACTCAAAACCAACTAAACATCAAACCAACAAAGCAAACACCAAAATGGCCAATTACATATCCAAAACATCATAGGCATCATGCCAAACTTAGGGAGTCCAAAACATCTCCCAAAAACACAACCTAGGTTCCCATTGCCAAATACCAAAAACTAATAGTGTTGTAAAAATAGTCACTATACATTAGCTTAGTCTTTCTCTTGAATTATTGGCCTCCTTGCTGCCCTTAAAGCACTTCAATTCTCTGCATTATTGGTTCACGAAAGAGAGCGTAAGCACATATGCTTAGTGAGGCATGCTCTAATGAGACAACACAATAATGTACTTTATAAAACACCTTCCAAAGGCCTTTACTTTCATAAACTTCATTACTCATGCAACAATGCATACACAACAAGCATCTCATGCTTCATTACATCAACATGTCATATTGGCTTTCAAGTGATAATCCATAACCATTTTCAACACAAAACACAATCGGATACGCGAATTACAAGCGTTGTCCCATACGCTTCATACATACTACCAAACACACAAGGTGAAGTTTACCGGTACAATCACAACCCCTCAACACCCATGATGGAGTCTAACGGTACAATCACAACCCCTCCACATCACTCATTGGTAGTTGTATAACATCACTAACGAGAACACGGGACACACAACACAAGATCCTCTCATGGCATTTTAACCACCATTATGATCTTAGACATCTCGTTAGTGTACTTGGATGGAGTTTACGGTACCATTACAACCCCTCAACATCCAAGGAGACTTTATTCACGGTGCACCCAATCCTATAGCCAGCTAACTATATCCGATTCAAGTACTTTTAAACCAACACATCACTTGCCAATATACATCATTTACCATCATCAATCCACTATTTTAAAGCATTAAACAAAACCATTAAACCATCATGCATCACTATGCATCAAAACCACATTTATCAATGTCAAACCAAGGATCTCTTGCCTTGAGCATCCTTCAACACATGACTTTCAAAACCAGCATTAAACATGCTAAAATATGCTTTCAAAACAGAATTTAAACATGCAAATTAAACACATTGCATCCAACCATCTCATGGTTCATCAAAGAGAGAGTTTCTCCGAAAACTTACTCTTGAGCTTAGTTAAGTTGCTTAGACTTAAACTAAGCCCCCAAAACCTTCAAACATTGGTTTCAAAGCTGAAAACCAAACTTCACTCACCAATTCCGTTTCGCAAGCTTGCCGAAACGCCGTTCAAGCCTTCGAATCAACACCACAAGGATCCGAAGATGTCTCCCATGTTTTAAACACATCAAAGCAGAGGATTAATGCATCATCATGCATTAAAATCTTCAGCCATTACACCTAAACTCGCTGCTCTCACCAAAACTCACATTTCGGCTACCAAACACAACCGAAATCACATCCAAACACTTCCACAACATTACCCAGCCAAGATCCATCACTTCTAAACATTCTTAGACATCAATTACATCAAAAAAGGACCTAATCACGTCCTTATACCTCCATCTATAACAGAACACCAATATCACCCCAAAAACCACCATTTTTACAAGTAAAAACTTAGGAAAATCAACCTATTCGGGATTGCATTGATTAAACCTCCATTTCACATCATTTAAACACCAAAAATACATTAAAAAGACATATCAAAACAGAGCCCAAACATCCAATACGAATTTCTTCAAAATTAAATCCAAATCTTGAATTTTAAGCCAAAATCAAGATCACAACATTAAAACATTTAATAAAACTCAATTTAAGGATTGAGAACTTGGGAATTTCAGTAAAGAACTGAGTATTTAGAGGAGAAGAACGTTCATACCTCTAAATGTGGATTTCTCCTTGTTTAGAGCCAAAATCCTTGAAAATTCAATAAGCAAATGAAGAGGATTTGATGTAGAAATGATTAGGAATCATTTGAGGATTGAAATCTCATCATTTGGTGTGAAAATCAAAAGAAAAGTTGCTGTGGAAATGTGTTTGGCTGAGGGAATTTTGAGAGAAAATGAAATGGGAAAATTTTAGCAAAAGTTAGTTATGAAACTAAAATATGGTTTTCCCCCTTTTCTTTTTATTAATTAAACATTAAACGAGTCATTAAAATTAAGAAAAATCTGGAGAAATCCTTCCTTGGGTAAATTAACTCCTTAAAGATTCAAAGTTTCAATCCTTTCAAAACAGTCACGAACTTTTCAAAAATTACATTTTAGTCACTAATTCGAAATGTCATATTTCCAAGCCTTATTTTGTAAAATTGATTTCACCACTCTCTTATATATATATTAAAAGAGGATTTTTAGATATTTTTCCATATTTTTAATGCATCCCGAACTAGGCTTTCCCTAAAACCACCTTTTATATTCGAACCGAAAATCAGACCGGTCCGGTTCAGACCCTAAACTTCCAAGCCCAAAATTGGGGTGTTACAATTCATTTCAACCCTTCCCTTGTTTTTAGCTAACATTTCCAGCTCCTCATTTAGTCCAATTCAGTCTCAATTTTACAGATTTAATCAAAACATTCCCTAGTGCCAATTTAACCATCTAGGTGACTAATTTCCTTACAAGTTCAATTTCCTATCATCTAAGCATAATTTTCATTTGATTAACATTCCAATTCAATATATATAGATCTTAATTTTCAGCAAGCATATGATCCATTTCATGATCTAATTCATGTGGATTTCAAATTTAGCTATCAAATTACAAGTTCATATAATTAGGCCTACTCGATTAATCATGAACGCCCTTTTTAATTTTTAAGACTTTCTAACAATTTAATGATGCATGGTTCTAATAGCAACCAACTCAGCAAATTCAAGATCAACCACTAACAATCATCCGAACAAGGGTAGGCGTTTACTTACTAGCTCTCTAGCTCTCAATTACATGAAGATTTCCTTCACATGCAAGCTTCTTTCCATGGCTTTCTCTCAAGCTTCCTCTCTCTTTTCTAATCTATCCTAACCGACCAAAATGAGAGAAGAAGGAAGACGATAAATGGGCATTTAATCATTCCATTAAAATGACTAATTTGTCCTTAAATTTCCACAAACTAATAACCCATGTAGGGGCATTCTAGGAATGTGGGAATTTTGCATGCATTCCCCTAATTTGTTGCATATTTCGACTTGGTCACTATAAATTAGATCAATATTTTCATGTTCTTTCAATTAGGTCCTTAATTTATTTAATTCTTTTTAATTCCAAGATGTTTGCACAATTAAATTTCAATTACTTGGGCACCAAGCTACTGGGCCCTAATTTGGGGTATTACAGTAACTATATAAACCCCCTATACATTCATGTAAAATACATTATTTTATTCACAATTTAAACATGAAATATACAAAAATATTGAAAGCACTCGGATTCCAGTGTAGCAAGCAAGCAAGAGTTGTAAGCAATTTACCAGAGAAATAAAGCAAGCAAAGTTCTGGTTAATTTTTTTCTTTGTTAGTTCAAATTTAAATAAGAAAAGAGGGATGAAGTTTACCTTTCTTTAAAATGTTTTTCAATCGACGAAAAAGCATCTGAGGTCGAACATTGATGACGGTTGCATGACCCATTGCACGCTGAAATCTGAAGAATTGTATTCGAAAAGAAAATATTTTGTTTTCTAGATATTTGTTTTTGAACCTGAAGATGAAGGAGTTTTTGAACGTTTTTTATGGAAGGGAATTTAAGGGTTAAACTTCGTCGCCGACAACAACGGTCGACGCCAATCAATGACGGCCACACGTCGTATTTGTTCCACAGCCACTATGGTTAATGCGGACAGGGAAGAGAAAAACAAAGTGCATTTTGAGAAAAGAGGGAAGGTTTTTTTAACCGGTTAAAGAAAATGAAATCATTTTTTTCCTTGTCTAATTTTTATCTTTTATAGTGACTCGTGACTCGACCCAAACCCGACCTTCAAACCCGTGCCCTTCTTTCTCGGATCTATTACCGTGGCCTTCGAGTTTTCAATCTTTTCAATTTAGCCTTTGTTCTTTCAAATTGAGCACCTGATTTTCAATTGTTTCTAAACCAACCTTCAAATGTTGTTATTCATTCAATTTAGTCCTTAACCGAAAAGTATTTTGAAAATTAACGAAGTGATTTTTTAATTTCTTTAGGCTATTTATTTTTAACAATTTATTTCTTTGTTTCTTTTAATGTGAATACATGTATGCTTGAAAACATAGGATTGGGGCCTTTGAAGCTTAGATTAGAGCCATGTGTGAATTGATGTTTCTTTCAAATTTCAGAATAAAATATACTTTAATATATATGAACCTTAATAATTAAAATGAATGTAGACATTTCTTTAAGGTTTAATCACTGATTAAGTTTTAATTTTAAAAACTTTAACACACTTAATCATTGTTTGTTGTTTGTTAAAAAAGTGAAAATTAACTAATGCGGTGTCTTACCAAATGTAAATGACGGGTTAGCGCCAGGAGTGTTGGCGGTGATTGGAGTTCATTTTCCAGGCGGTAAGACCATTAAAATAGATTTATATTCATTAAACGGACAAGTAAATTTAACCTTTGTGAACTTGCAAATTCCGAATTTTGAAAATTCTTTTTTGAAATCAATAAGGTACCAATTTTTGGCGTTGTGGGGGTGCTAATCCTTCCCCATGCGTAACCGACCCGAACTTGTTTTTTTGGTTTTCGTAGACCAAAATCATTATTTTAATAAATAAAATGTTTTATTAAAATAACCCCGTTTATAGTGATCCAATCACACTTTAAAAAAAAGATTGGTGGTGACTCCGATGATTTTAGTATTCAAACTGCCGGGCTCGAAAGGGTTGCTACAGCTTGGTGACTCCGTTGGGGATTTGTTTTTTTTAAATAAAAACAAAAGAGGGACTGTAGAGCGTTTGTGTGTTCTCTATTTATGAGCGCAAGTGCACACTCCTGTCAAGTTATAGTATAAAAGATATCGTCTCCCACAAGGATTGGACGGCTTGATTCGAATTGTAAGTCCTACACAAGAAAAGTAAATGCACAATTAAATTGGATGTTTAAGAAGAAAAGAAAAATAAAAACACAAGTATTTGAAGAGGAAGTGATCATATTGATAAAGTGGGTCGGGTTATGCCGTTGTTTAGTCCAAGCACACAAGTCGCTTTGCGCTGCCAGACTCTGCTACCTCGGTGGTGGATGGCAGGTAGACTGCTGTAACCCTCTCGCTGCCTCGGCAGGGGAATGGAACTGTGTCTCGGCGGTAAACTCGGTAGAACTACAAGGCTGAGCAAAACGCTTCGAAAGTGACTCTGCTTATGTCTAAATCAGAATTTTGTTGATGCCCACTGCAGATAATACCAGTCGCGGCGTGAATCGTGGAAAGACAGCAATATTGATTCGTCCTCTTTTAGCCGCCTTAAACCCTTAACCTATGTCTAGACTGGATTGATTGCACCGTCTATAGATGAAATCGTACTTACTCCTTTCGTGAGTTTGACTCTCTCGATACTGAAAAAATGGATAGAATTCAACTAATCTTTCGCCTTAATTGAAAACTATGAAGAACATAGAATAAGTAAACCTTGTAATTTTATTTGCAAAAACAACTTAAAATCCTAAACAACCATTCTCACACTAATTACAGCATAACCCAAACCCAAGAAGAAATTTAGAACATGATGTTGGCAAGAAAACCTAAACTAAGCCTAAAGAAAACCTAAGTTATTTTGAAGTAGAATTACAATGGGTATATATAGGCATTACCTAGGTCTAGTCCTTCTTGAAGTAGAAGTCTTCAAAGTAGCTTTTTACATTAAATGTGGCTTTAAACTCTGAATTCTTTGAGTTGAATGGTGGACTTTATCACGTTGCCTTGCTCTACAAGAAATCTCGAGATTCTTCTTCGGCGGCTCTGCCCGCTGCTACAGACGTCAGAGAATTGAGTGGTCAGCATCGATAAAATCAGGATTTTCTGCTCTACAAATCGCACTCCGGTTCTCCAACTCCATAGTCTGTTGTCTTGGGCGGCAGGTTGGGTGGCGGCAACAACTGTCTATGTCTGAAACTGCATCAATACAGCTCATTGGTTCGTCGCCTCAGCATCACGTCCTCAGCTCCTCTCTCACTCTGTCAACCTCTAGTATCTGAAACTAAAAGTACACTAAAACAATACAGTTTCTTCACCAAATAAAATATAATCTATAAAAGCATGGCAAAGTAAAGGAATATTGTAAAATGCAATGCATGGTCCTAATTATGCCTAAAATGCACTAAAAAATAGCAATAATATGAGATGGAATGTGCATGAAATATAGAACTTGTGGACACTTTACACACCCTCAAACTCGAACTATTGCTTGTCCTCAAGCAATGCAACCTAAACATACTTGCCCTTATATTAACCAGAAAGAAAAACCTGTTTTCAACTTGATTTCGCACCTCAAGGCCGTGGCACCTATATTAGATTAGTGAAAGAAAAATAGCAAGAAAATAACACAAAATTAATTTCTAATGCCAGTGTTGTGTGTGCAGGACTGTGTACAGGCTAAATATGCAGAATAACTAGATAAACAAAGATGTTGTTATGATATATAAGGTTGCTGCCAAGACAACACAGTTAAGCACAATTTAAATAATCATGGCAATGAGGGCTTCAGCTTATCACAACTACTCTTCTAGGTCTGAAATTAAGATAAGAGCAAACTACAAAACCCTGAACCCATGGAGTAGAGTCATCTCGTGAAGACTTTCATTCACTCATGCTAATTTGTCTATCACTTCAAAATTTTTAGATTTATGGACTTTTATAGCAGCGGAGTGTCCTCGCACATGATTCTTCCTAGAGCCTGTTTCGGGCACCTCTAGGGTAAAACATCAATCTTTCTTTGTTTTTTCTCTCGGCTGCCGTAGTAGTGCTGTATTTTTCTAATTTTTTTTCTGCCTCGGTGACTACCTATAACCATTGTTAGAACTTTACTAATATCTCTAAAACAAAGCAGTCAATGTTCATTAGATATTCTAGCAAATTCAGCAAGTAACAGAAGTGATTGACAATTTTGGCAATTAAAAAAAATCCTAAGTCATTTTTCATGCTTTTCCCAAATTAAGTTCAATTTATTTATTGGTGCGAAAATAATTAATCGGCTAACTATCATAGGCACAAGTTATAACAAATTTTTCTGTTCCAAGTAATATTAAGGCAAGTACAATGCAACCTATATGCTACTAAGTATGCCTAGACAAAAAGATGCGAGAGCTATCCCCCACAAACTCGAGATGGGCATTGCCCTCAATGCAGAAAATAAAATAGAAAATAATAAATAAATAGATAAATAAATACAAGTTATAAAAAAACAGAAAAGTAACATAAAAGAAAAGAAAAAAGAAAGAGAAAAAACTAGAAATTGGCTGATGGTTGAGAGGAGGCTTGAGTCTTTGCTGCTGCTGAGGAGGAGGAGGTTTGGATGATTAGGCGGCGGCCGAAAGATGTCTTGGCAGCAGACTTGGTGGGTGAGACATTTGCTGTCCGCGGCGGCTAGGCTCTTTTGGGTGTGGGACTAGACTCTTCTAGAGGTTCGGCAGGGGGAGCGGTGGGAGGGGCTTCTCTCTCTTCTTACTCTGTTTCATCGTCCACAGGCTCGGCGGCTATGATGTGCCGCTTCCTCTTCCTAGTTCCTTCCTCCGTGGGTGTTGCCGGAGGGTCTATCGCCATTGGGATGGCTGCTACTGCTACTACTACTGTTGTTGCTGGTGCTGGCAGCTACTGCTCAATCTCCTCTGATGAGGAAGTGTTTGCCACTGTTGGCGCCGTGCAAGCGGGGGAATGATGTTACTGATGCCTCTCGAGGGAGTCTGCCACCGTGTTGGAAGCGAAGGTGGCTGAGTATGATAGGTAATGCGTCGGAGATGGCATATGCCGGCAGAAGGCGGCATGGCGGGCAACGACGTCTGATGGCGTTCCTTGTGCTGGGGCAGCTGTGGCAAGGTTTGCAGGGTAGGGAGGCAAGTTGGGGCCGTCATCAGGGACCTTTTGTAGGAGATAAGCCACAAAGGCTTCTTGGACTTCCCCCACGTATTTTATGAAAGTCAGCTGCTGGTGCTTAATTCACTTGTTGTTGTCGATAAGGGTGCGCAACAACGATAGGACTTCATTGGCTGGGGCAGCTTCAGTACTGCCGGGGGTGGCTAGAGTGGTAGGATGGGCGGCAGAGGGCTAGCTGGGTGTTATGGGCTCTGTCTCTTGGGCCTACATCATCTACAGGTGGACTTTTCTGGTCCACTCCTCCTTTGCTGTCGTCATCTCATCTTTGGGGTCGATCGGGACATTAAAATTGGCACAAAGGCTAGTGATGAGTGACGGAAAGTATAACATGCTCTTCGTCTTCTGGAAGTAGTTGTGGATCTCCTTGCATATAATCTCCCTAACATTGATGGGCCGGTTCATCAGGTTGCTGTGAATCAGGGCGAGATGTGGCCTGTCAACCGTGGAGTTGTGGGAGGTGGGCAGTAGGCATCTCTTGATGAACATGTTCCCTAACATCGCCTCGGGCAGCAGGTGGCGGTGTTGGACAGAACCACCATGCTTCCCTGCCAACCATGGCGTGTTGGGCTTGCATAGCTTGACCTTGAGTTTCTCATAATCGTTAGTCGTCAGTGACTGCCTCCACTCTTCGTGAGGGTTTTCATTCATATCCATGCCATAGAAACTGTTGATTACGACAGCGTTGAGCTTGACAGGTTCCCCTCAGACGAATACGAACGACGACTCAAGGTGGGGATGATGGGCATAGAAATCCCTGACCATGGTGATGTTGGCTATCTCTGGCTGCCGTGCAAATATTCCCCATCCCTTGTTGTGGATGGTTTCAAACAAATTGGGTTATAGGTCGAGATCTCATGTTTGCTTTGTATACTGAAAGCCTTGCTCCTCCCATATGGCTTGTTTGGCGAACTGGGTTCGACATCTCTTTTCATCTTCGCGGGAGAAGAAGCGTTGGAAGGTGGGTTTAGGTGTCGATGTTGAAGCCATGTGTGAGACGGTTGAAGGTTACTAAAACTTGAAAACAAAATAATGTGAGAGCAGTGGATACAAGAATAAGATAGCAAGGAGTTGAAAGTAAAGTAAATGAATGTGCTTAGAAGAGTTTAAATAGAGGTTGCTGAGAGGTTCCGTGGCGGCATTGAATGCCCAACGGTCCAATTATCTTGCGCACATTACGGAATTTCTGCCCGTTATTTTTGTAGTTGTTGGCATCTAGCCGTTAGCGGTCAACTAGCCGTTATGCGTTTTCTGCGCTGGGTTGTATCGGCGGGATGTTGGGCGGGCTCTTTTCTGGGCCTTCTTCTTGATCCGGCTCTTTTATTCTTAATCCTGAAATAAAAATAAAGATAATTAAATACTAAAATAAATTCTGAAAATTAAAAATGTGGAAATTAATCTAATCTTAAAAAATAAATTGCAATAAATTAAACTCTAATCCCAATGCATAAGATAAAAATATAGAAAATATAGAAATAAAAATTAAGTTATGTTGGGGGTGCATTTGGGTGCATCTTCCAGACATAACCACTTCTTGAGGTAGTTTGGCTTGTCCTTCCCTCTTGGGGTGTCCTCTTGTTCCTTCAGGTGATGTGCTGCTGGGTCTTTCAGCCCGCCCTTTGGTTTGTCGCGACAACTGCTGCCTTGGCCTATCTTTGTGCTAATTTTGGCAGCCTTAGCATCTGGGCATCCTTCCTTTTCTTTTTCTGAGGGTTGTAACACATTTAACTTTATGCTCTGATTGTCTACCCTCATGGTCAGCTCCCCATTTTCCACATCTATTAAAGTTCTGCATGTGGCCAAGAATGGTCGCCCAAGGATAATAGGGGCTTTTTCACCGCCCTCACAGTCTAGGATGAGGAAATTGGCTAGAAGAATAAGGTTGCCCACCTTCACTAGGATGTCTTTGATTTTGCCATCTGGTTGCACAAAAGAGTAATCAGCAAGTTTCAACATGATGAAGGTAGGTTTGGCTGGCCCAATTCTTGATTTATCGAAGACTGCCTTAGGTATTAAGTTGATGTTGGCTCCCAAGTCGCACAGGGCTTTTGTTTCGTGCTTTCTGCCTATTCTGCATGGGATGACAAAGCTGCTCGAGTCTATTTGCTTGGGCGGCAGTTTGTTGTGCAGCGTAGCCATGCACTCCTCTGTTACAGCAACTATTTCAAACTCCCAAATCCTCTTCCTTTTAGAAACCATGTCCCTGAGGTATTTGGCATAGTTGGGCATATTCTAAATGGCTTCTATGAGAGGAATATTTATGTGCACCTGCTTCAGAATATCCAGGAATTTCCTAAACTGGTGCTCTTGTTTCTGTTGCTTGAGCCTCTGGCAGAAAGGTACTGGCAGGCGGATTTCCTCTATACGTTCTTTGCAGGGGAACTTTATCTATGGAGGATCGTCTGTTTCAGGACCGCTGTCAGGTTCAGCGGCCGAAGCAGTTGATGTTGATGCTGCCACGATAGGCAGTTCTTTCTGTGCTGGCTGTGTTTCTGGTTGCTTTTCCACCCTGGGTTCATCCAACTGCTTCCCACTTCTGGTAGATATAACTTTGCACTGCTCATAAATGGGCTTGGCTGCTGCCTCTGTGCTGCTGGATGCTGCTCCCATTGTCCTACTGCTAAAGATCTCCGTGAACTGCCCAAATTGGGTCTCCAGGTTCTTTATTGCAGCCTCTTGGTTGTTTATTTTCATCTCTGCCCTGTCCATGAAAGACTCAGTTTTATCAATAAATTTATTAGTGCGAACAATAAAATCACTAGTTTTAGACATTAAAGTATGAAGAGTTGCTTCTAGTGAATTATTGTTTTGCGGCTGCTGATCCTGCTGTCTGGACAGGTTTTGTTGGTAGCCTCCCTATTGTTGTTGTGAGTTTGCAGCAGTCTTTGGGTTGCTCTAGAAGAAGTTGGGATGGTTCTTCCATCCAGGGTTGTATGTGTTCTGGGCAGGCATGTTGTTCCTCTCGTATCCTCCCATAAAGTTGGCAGATGCGGTGCATTTAAAGGAATCATGGTTGCCCCCACACTCATCACAAAACGACTCCACAGCCTTAACCTCATAGACTTTCCCAGTAGGTTTCATTATGATCATGACCAACTCTATTAGCTTGTCGATGCGGGTATTGGCAGATTCTGAGGCTTCTACCTTGTTCACAGTGGCTGGGCACCTAACGCCGCCTCAGCGAGCTGTAGGGTACTTGTAATTGTTCTTGGCAGCTTGGTTCAGAATCCGCAGTGCCTCTTCTAGTGGTCTGTCGAGGATGATTCTGTTGGCTGAGGCATCAATCATCATCTGTGTTGGGTAGTTCACCCTGTTATAGAACATTGACACTTGTGTCCAAGCCGGAAAACCATGTAGCGGACAGTTGTTCAGCATCTGTTGGTACCGCTCCCATGCTTCATACATCGGCTCATCATCCCCTTGTTGGAAGGCTATTGTTTCGTTTCGCAGTCTGTCTGTGACATTGGACGGGCTAAAACGATCCATAAAATCCTTGCGTAGCTCTGTCCATATGTTGAACGACCTTGCTGACTGGTTCTTTATTGCACAGCTCCGTGTATTTTGAATGCCTTGCAGAAGTCCAAGAATCCCCTTACAAACCATTAGCGATTCATGGATAACTGCTATTATATAAAGCTAGAGTCTGACAAACAATACATGTTTACCCCTGACTATGACATTTGGAGGCACACAAGAGTTAATGACAAGATCATGCTACCTACTCATGGGTAGGCCAAATCTTTGAAAGAACACTTGAAGGTGGTTCCCTTTGAGGCTGATATTTTGAGAGAAGAATTGAGACGGGCCAAGTTGGAGATTGAAGCCATACGAGAACAGAATCAGCGAGAGAAGTTCGAGTCAAGCCTTAGCGTGGAGAAATATAAAGGGGAAACCAATCGAGTAACGAAGATGTATATGGAGTTGAAGGAGAAATATGAGATTCAAAGGGTTGGCTTCCTCAAGTTCCAAGCCACTGTTCAGAATGCTAATTTATGGAAGAGCCTAGAGCAGTGGAGACAAGAGATTGAACTAGTTGTGGCCAAAGAAAGAGAGTGTGGCAGAAGAGAAATTGAGAAGTATGAGCGGGTCCTCGTAGAAGAGAAGGATAAAGGAAGACAAGTGGCAGAAAATGAGAGGGGCAAATGAACCCGTAAAAAAGAAAAGGAAAATGTAGCTGCTTGGAAAAGGAATGCCCGCGACAACAAGATCCGTTTGTTGGAGTTACAGTCAGCCTATGATGAGACATGTGAGAGGTTGAAACAAAGCCGAGCTTTTGTTGGTGAGTTGTAAGCCAAGATGGAGGACCTGAACCAGACACTTCTCAAGCTTCAGAGCGATCAAACCTATGAGGCGCTTCAGGCTAGTCTGAATGAAAATGACTTCTTGAAAGAATGAGTGGAGGAAATGGACAACATCATCCAAGAATACAGAAAAAAGATCCTAGTTTAATGAAAATGACTTCTTGAAGATATTGCTAATGGAGGAAATGATTATTGGTTCCCTCTTCTCAAAGACAACGACAGAATATTCCAAGAACGAGATGAGTTTAATAGGTCTGTAATGACTCAAATTCAAGATGTGGCTAGGCACGTAATGATGTTAGAAACCGAAGCCACAACCCTCCGTTGTTACATTAGGCATGTAGGGGAAGTAGGACAAAGGCTCATGTGGTTAATAGAAGAGGTCATTAAGTCGGGTACTTGGGCTAAGATGTACACGTAGAAAATAGAACTTCTTGTAATAAAGGACCTTTGGCGTTTAAATGAAAGTTGTTTCTTGAGCGAATATTTTATGAAACTAATGGCCCTTCATTGGCATTCATACATCAATGTCATGTTTATTTGTTTGGTTGCTTGTTTTTATTTCCTTGTTACATACATTCATGACATGATAAGAAACTAATTAAACAAAAAATGACATAAATAACCTTCAAAATAGCAAAACAACTCACAAGTACGATACTCGTTCCCAAGTCAGAGCAATGGACATGGAAAATAGATTGATGACTTTGGAATCCCACCATAAAAGCACCCAAGACAGGCTGGAAAAAATTGAAACTGACCTAAAGCAGGAAATAGAGTTAGCCTATCGGAAAACAGTTAGTCAGATTGCAGCCATGCTGGGGTTCAAGGATCCAGATGCAGCGGAAGTAGGAGGAGAGACATGCACGCTACCGCGATTCCCTAGAATGAATTTTAGGATGCAAAAGGAGGCCGCCTCCAAAGCCAAAACCCCTTTTCCATTTCCCTGAGTCTTTCGTTCGCACCCCAAATATGGAGGTTAACAACTATGAGGTACCTGACCTCGATGAAATTGCTAATAAAGCCAAAGTTGAGAAGAAATGAGAAGATAGATATGAAAAGCTTTAAGGAATGATCAAATCCTTCCAAGGAGGAGGTATTCACGGTAGCATAAATGCCAAGGACCTGAGCCTGGTGACAGTCCTGGTGGTGCCTCCGAAATTTAAGGTTCCAGACTTTGAAAAATACAATGGAACCACATGCCCTTCAACACATCTAACCATGTACTACAGAAAGATGTCAATGTACCTATACAACGAGAAGTTACTCATCCATTACTTCCAGGACAGTCTGGTAGAGTCAATTGTACACTGGTACACGTAGTCGAGCCAGGTCAACATCAGATCATGGAAATATTTATCGAGAGCTTTTACCGAGCAATACAAGCATGTCACAAACATGGTTCCAACCCGACTGGTCTTGCAAGGGATGGAACAAAAGCATCATGAGAGTTTTCGCCAATATGCGCAAAGGTGGAGGGATGTAGCTACTCAAGTTCAGCCACCAATGCTAAAGAATGAGATTATACTGATGTTTTTGGAGACGTTAAAGGGCTCTTTTTATGACCACATGATAAACCATGCAACCAAAAGCTTCGCAGATATGTTAATGAATGGTGAGTTAATCTTAGCAGCCGTCGAGAACGGAAAGCTGGATAGTGGAGAAACAAAAAAGCCTTATAAGAAAAGAGAGAGTGAAGTCAACACAACAAACGTCTACAATCCCAGTTATTCGAAAGGAGTAGTTTTCAACAAGCCTAATGTTTCGATATCTGCTCTAGTGGCTACGAATTCACCAAAGGAAGAACGAAGGTATCAAGGGAATTCGAAGCCATATTTCCCTCATATTCCAATGACATATGCAGAGTTATTTGCTAAACTGGTCAAATCCCAAATGGTGCTACCACGACATGTCCCTTCTTTCTCACCTCCAAACCCATCGCGGTACGATGAGAAGGCGCAGTGTGAATACCATACAAGAATTAGGGGGCACACCATTGAGAATTGAACTTCATTTAATGGTGGAAGATCTAAAGAAGTTAGACATGTTATCTTTTAACACATCTAAAGAAAAAGGTAACCATTTGCCAAATAATAAGAAGATAGGAGTGAATGCACTCATCAAGGAGGGAGACAAGATAATTAAGTAATATGTTACTGAGGTTAGAGCACCCATAAAGTGGGTATGGGCCCAAATGATGACAGATGGGATGTTGGAAGAAGGAGCCCAGAAATTGTAATGCCTCGAGTTTAGGGTCCGGAAGGTAACCAGATTTGGTTTAAGACTGGTTCGGTTTAGGCTAGTTTCGAGATTATTTTTAAATAAATGACTTTAAATGCTTTAAATGATGACAAAAAGGGGTGCAAATTGATTTTAGGTGAATATTGTTTTGGTAAAAATAATTTTAAAAGGGTTTTAAATAATAAAAAAGGATTTTTGGAGGAAAAAGCTATCATCTTTAAACAAAATATCACGTTATTTCTCTCCTAAGTTCTTATCCATTTTCCCTTCATCCAAACAACTTCTCCATTCAATATTCCAAAGGTAATCTCTGCTTTAGTTTTATTTCCTCTTAATCAAACTTGTTATCAATGAAATCTTTCCAAAACCCAATTGTTTCTTCTTGGTTCCTAATGCTTTTTATTTAAAAAAGAGGTGATTGATGGGATTTTCGTTGGGCTCTGTTATTGCTGGGTTTATGTGTGTTGTAAACTATGTTTTAGTGTTAAATAATGTTGAAATGATGGTTTGATGATATAAAACACAAAACTAGTTGAGATGGTGGTGTTTAAGGTTGAAGTTCTTGAGTTTTTGGCTTGGTTTTGTGAAGAATCAGTGGCTGATGGTTTCTTGCCTTTGGGTTGATGTTTTTAGTTTTTAATAGATTTAATTTTGATGATAATCTTGCTGGGTTTTAGCTGGAGTTCGTTTAGAGTTGATTTATTGATGTTTTCGGTTGATTTCGGATATGAATTTATGGGAGATTATTTCTAGATGCTGGGTTTTTGAGTTGCAGCAAGTTCAGAGGCTTGAAATCACTCTAATGCTCTATTTTGAATTGATTAGAAGCAGGGGAAACTGATTTAGGACCTTCGGACGCAATATCAGACAATTCTAAAGCTTAATTTGGGTGTTCGGCTAGCATTTGTGTAGTGCTGGTGAGTGGAACTGTTTTATAAAGCCTTAATATGGTTAAGGACAAGATTTTGAGGGTTTAGATTGAGCTTAAAAAGCTAATTTAAGCTCGAGAGTAAGTTTGGTTGTTTTCGCCTTTGTTTCCGGCTTTTTACCTTGATTTTGTTAAGCCCAAATATGTCTTATTTCAAATGATGAATTTTGTTGATTTTCTTATGTGTTGAGATGTTAAGATGTTGAATCATGAAACCCCATGTTTGAATTATGTTTTGAAGAAATATATGTTGTTGAGTACAAGATATGCATGGAAATGGGTATGGAAATGGGATGAGAAAGGTTATGCTTGTGGCCTTGCAAAACAGTGGGTAAGTGTTGGCCTTGATGAGTATATTGACACTTGATGAGATTTTATTTCCGGATAAAATTGGTCGACCAATAGGATGAGAATGCACTATAATGGTAAAATTCGTGCGTGGCCTTAGTGATGTTAGATTCCACTAAAGAGGAGTACATTGATGGGCATTTCACCGAAGGCTTATATTTGCTAGACGTTGTAAGTACGGTGATGGGCATTCCACTAGAAGTTGTCTTGATTACGGTGATGGGCATTACATCGAATGTTATCCGCATATCCGAGTAAAAGTGCTAAAATGTCAATATACTCGTGTGACTCAAATTGCCCTTTTATGCTTTATTGTGTTGATGTTGTTGTTAAGCTTGAGATATATGATTCCATGTGGATATGAATGTTATGCCTTGATTTGTAGTTTAAGCATGTGATAAAAGGAGCATGTTATGTTGAAGGTTTATGTTTGAAAAATTATTTGTGAAATGACTTTGTTTTCAAAAGCAAGCAAAATAGTTTAAAAACTTCATTGTTGTTGTTGTTGATTTGAGCATCGCTCACTAAGCATTCTTGGTTACGCTCTCTTTTCTAACAATGCATATTCGTAGACCATTCATGGCAGCAAGGAAACAAGGAGTTGCCCAAGAGTCTACATTTTTGCTCAAGTATGGTTTTGGCATCAAATAATAGTATGTTAGCAATTGGGTAGGACCTTAATGCTTTGGGAGGTTTTGTTTTGGAGACTCCCTGTGTTGAGACATGTATATGATGCCTTTTTAATCTTGTTTATGACCATTATATGTTGGTTAATGGTTTGGTTTAAAGTTTGGATATTTATGTGATTGCTTCATCTTGTTGGATGCTTAAAGTCTCCTATATATGCTTAAAGTTTTCAATATATGTTTTAATGCACCGTGGTTGGTTGTGCTAGGACCTTTTACCTATAGAATGTTTGTTTATGATGTTATCATGTTGTATGAATCATATTTGAGTGTTTAAAGTTGCTGTTGTAAGTCTATTTTTGGTATGTGTTTCAAAACAGCTGTTATCGTTTCGATACAGTATGCATATTTGGCCTAGATGTTCCAAAACACATAAGGGTCGTTCCGAGACCCCAAGGCCATTTTCAGGCCTGTATCAAAACACGCGGTCATTTCGATACGCCTTTATTGTATCTGAGGCATGGGAATCGTTCCAGGCATGTTGATTTCGAAACATGGTAGCCTTGTTTCGGTACGTTTTGCTACTGTAATTGGTAGTTTCGAAACAGGCTTGGTCTATTATGAAACATGTGTCTATTTTTTTTAGTTTTAGACTGTTCTGAAGTTTTGTTTCTTTGCGTTTTGGTCCCTTATCGCTGTAAGGGCCAATTGTACTTCGAATTGATGTCTAATTGAGGCGAGGTTTTAACCGCTGCTTGCATGAACATGCAGGATTAATGTGAAGTCTCTAGAAAAGATAAAAAAAAAGTTAATAAAATGTTGCTAAAGGGTTGCTAATTGTAGCGAAACCTTAACGAGTTTTTCTTCGATTTTCCCCGTGTAGCTCACTTGGTTTGGTCTTGCGACTAGACCGGGCTAAAGGGGTTACATTTGTTGGTATCAGATCCAGGTTTGCGAACGTTGAGAAGGTAAGTTTTGTGATGTTTTGGTTGTTGTTTGTGATGCACGATGTTTGGGAGCATGTTTCTTGGGTTTTAAATTGTTGGGAGGGTAGATAAAGGCACCCATTGCTATAATACTATTAGTGAAAAATGATTTTGATTAAAAGACTTGAGTGTCTTGGAATCCTTGCTTTTTGTTGATCCAAATCATTTCTGTTGTTTATGTTTCTTGTTGTTAAATTGCATCTCTTGTAAGGATGAGACTGAGGCGAGAGCCTAGAGTGGGTAATCAGTGAGCCGAGAATGTTGAGAATGTGAATGAATAAAGAGAGAGTTTATGACCTTGGTTCAGGGTAGTATGACAGTATCCGAGTACGAGGTACAGTTCGTACGTCTGAGTCAGTATACTTCTGAGTTAGTTCCCACTGAGAGGGAACGATGTGAACATTTCTGATATGGCTTGGTTCAGGAGGTGAAGACCTTTATGTTGGCTTCAAACTATGTGGACTTTGATTTTTTGGTCACTAGGGCCAAGGATATCAAACAGAGCTTGGGATTGACTACTCGTGGCAGTGGATCTAGTTCAGGAAAAGGCTTACCGAATGGGATAGAGACCGTGCCATGAGGCACAAGGATAGGAGGTACCAACCCGACTATAGGCGTGGAGGTGGTAACCCGGGATGTGGCCATCAGGGTCAAGAAGCTGTTGCTTACACACTTGAGTGTGCTAAATGCGGGAGATGTCATTTCGGTGAGTGTTGGGGTAATTATCGCTCATGTTGGAATTGTGGGTCTCGAGCACATTTGAGACATGATTGTCCACATCCGGCTAGAGATGGACAAGCTCCAGTTCAAGCTGTTAAGCATTAGAGAGGTCGTGGGCGTGGTCGAGGTAACTTTCAGCGTAGGGATGGTGGTCAGAGAAATGTAGCTCATGTACAACCCGAGGGTGGTGGACCAGCTAGAGTGTATGCGCATCGCGAGGGCATGAATGATACAGATGTGATTGCAGGTAACTTCTCATTACAGGCTTTGACTTTGCTTTCTTTGATTGATTCTGGCTCTACACATTTGTACATTTTGCGTGAGCATGCGAAGTTGTTTGATATACCGTGTGAGATATTAGATGTGGGAAGGAATGTTACAAGTTCTTTTGGTGAAACTGTTGTGGCTAGGAAAGTATATAGAAGATGTCCTTTGATGGTTCAGGGTGATGTGTTTCCAGTAGATATGATGGAATTGTCGTGTTATGGTTTTGATGTGATTTTGGGAATGGATTGGCTTGTAGAACATAAGGCTAAGGTAGATTTTGAGACAAAGCGAGTTTCCGTGAGGCTTACAGATAATTATGAGCTAATAGTAGTGGGTGAGAACATTAAGTTCTTGTCCAATGTTGTTTCAGCTTTAGAGGCTCAGAAGTTGATGGATGTTGGTTGTCAGGCATATTTAGCTTACATTATGATTCCGAACATGAATGAGGCACAACCACAATACATTAGAACTGTTTGTGATTTTCTAGAGGTATTTCCAGAAGAGTTGTCTGGTTTGCCGCCTAATAGAGAGGTTGAGTTTGCTATAGAAACTTGCATTGATTCTGCTCCAGTATCCATAGCTCCATATCGTATGTCCCCTAAGGAATTGAAAGAGTTGAAGACACACCTTCAGGAACTGTTGGATCGAGGATTCATTCATCCTACTATCTCACCTTAGGGTGCACCAGTGTTGTTTGTGAAAAAGAAAGACGATAGCTTGAGAATGTGTATAGATTACCGGCAGTTGAATAAGCTGACAATGAAGAATAAGTATCCTTTGCCACTGATTGACGACCTATTCGATCAGTTGAAATGTGCTTCCGTGTTTTCAAAGATAGATTTGAGATCTGGTTACTAACAGTTGAAGGTAAAGGATCAAGATGTACCGAAGATAGCTTTTCGCACTCACAATGGACATTATGAGTTCTTCGTGATGCCTTTCATTTTGACTAATGCACCGGTTGCATTTATGGATATGATGAATAGAGTATTTCCTGAATATTTGGATCAATTCGTAGTAGTGTTCATTGATGATATTTTGATCTATTCCCGTACCAAAGAGGACCACGATAAGCATTTGTGTTTGGTGTTACAGACCATGTTAGAAAATCGACTATATGCTAATCTAAGCAAGTGTGAATTTTGGATTAGGGAAGTAGTATTCTTGGGGCATATAGTATCAACCGAGGGAAACAGAATGGATCGTAAAAAGGTTGAGGCAGTTGTGAATTGGAAGCAACCAAAATCAGTAACATAAATACGTAGTTTCTTAGGCTTGGTAGGTTATTAGCGACGTTTTGTAGATGGATTCTCTAAAGTTGCTGCTCCTTTGACAAAACTGTTGCAAGAGGATGTTTCGAGTGGACATAAGCGAGACAACAAGCTTTTGAGAAATTGAAAGAAGCTTTAACAAAAGCTCTTGTTTTGGTTCAGCATGTGACATGGAAAAAGTATGTAATCTAAAGTGACACGTCTTATGTTGGCTTAGGTTGTGTGCAATTATCCTGCACATGACATAGAGTTGGTCGCAATAGTGTTTGCTTTGAAGGTCTGGAGACATTATCTCTACGTTGAGAAATGTACAGTTTATACGGATCATAAGAGTTTGAAATATTTTATGTCGCAAAAAGAGTTGAATCTTAGGCAGTGTAGATGGGTAGAATTGCTTAAAGATTACGATCTTACGATTGAATACCATCCAGGTAAAGCCAATGTAGTGGTCGATGCTTTGAGTAGGAAAGTGGTAGTTGAGTTGTGAGCAATGTTTGCTAGGCTAAGTTTGTCACATGATGGTGGTCTAGTGGCAAAATTGCAAATTAAATATCTGTTGATTCAGGTGATTAGAGAAAAGCAGTTGCAAGATGGAACGTTGGTACCACATGTGCAAGACATAATGGAGGGTAAACTGTCAGATTTCTGTTATAGTGATGATTGTGTTCTATGCTTCAAAGGTAAGATTTTTGAACCAAATGATGTTGATTTGACGCGTACCATTCTGATCGAAGCTCATAGTAGTTCGTTTGCCATGCATCCGGGGAATACAAAGATGTATCGCGGTTTGAAGGATGAGTACTACTGGGTTGGCTTGAAGAAAGATGTTGCTGAATTTGTGAGCAAGTGTATGGTTTGCCAGCGTGTTAAGGTTGAACATCAGTTTCCTTATGGGTTGTTGCAACCATTGAGAATTCCCGAGTGGAAGTGGGAGATAATTAATATGGATTTCGTATCAGGTTTACCTTTGACACCTTCGAAGAAGAATTCTGTTTGGGTAATTGTTGATCGTCTTACAAAATGTGCACATTTCTTGGTTGTTAACACCATATATACTTTAGATAAGTTGGTTGATTTGCACATCAGTGAGATTGTGAGATTGCACGATGTACCTAAATAGATCGTGTCAGATAGAGATCCGAGGTTCACAACTAGATTTTGGGAGAGTTTGCATAGTGCCTTGGGTACTCAGTTGAGTTTCAGCACTTCTTATCATCTAAAGAACTAATTTTTTGATATAATAATTGAAAATTAGTTTTGAAATAAATTGAAAAGATTTCAAAAATGCCTTTAAGTCCAAACATCTTAAAAATATCTTTGAGGATTGTTTTAAGAGGTTTTGAAGTATTTTCTAAAGCCAAACTTTATAAAACCACCCAGGTGTTTCGAAACACCTTTAGGCGTTTCGAAACAACCATTCACAGTTTCAAAACGTTTCGAACAGCTCTGTCTGTTTTGAAACGGGCTTTAATCTGGGTGAGGATTTTTACATAGCGTTTTGATACGGGCTTCATTGTTTCGATATGCCTATGTGGCAAAGACCTCAACAGTCAAAATCCCCAACGGCTATTTCCCAACGGCCTTTTAAATTACAAGACGTTTCGATACGGGAATCAACATTTTGATACGACCGTTTCAATACGGTCAAGGTTGTTCCGAAACGGGTGTTGCATCAAACTGCAACTGATCTTTCTATTTTAGGGATGTTTCGAAACAAGGTCAAGTGTTTCGAAACGGGGAGTTGCAGAACTGCATTTATGGTGGGAAATAAAGTCTCCAACGGCTCCAATTCAACCCTAACGGATAGTAACGACTACAAACTCAATTAGGAGTATAAAAGGGACCTTCAAGCATCAAGAAAAGGCTAATGCTTCAATTGTTACAACACTATGATGACAAATTATGTCTAGAGCTTTAATTGTAAATTCCTTGCTTAGACAACACTAGTGAGCTTAACATTGTTATATTTGCTCAAGTGTTTAGGTTTTGGGTGAGAGCTTTATAGTGCAAACAAATACTTATTAGAGGGATTTCAAGTTTGCTTTAGAATTTTCTCTTGTAAGAGAGTGTTTGATTAAGCTAAGGGTAGTTAGCTTAATCGTTGTAACGGTTTCCTCCTAAGCCGAGAAAAGGAGACGAAATTCTAGAGTGAATTTGTTGAAATCATTAGTGGGGAGCTAAGGTAGTGGATGTAGACCTTTGTTAGAAGGTTGAACCACTATAATTCCTTGTGTCTTATTGTCCAATTTTCACCTCCCACTAAAACACTGTAAAGTTTCCATAAGTCCTATATTTCATGCACATTCCAACTCTTATTATTACTGTTTTTAAGCACATTTTAGGCATAAGTAGGTGCATGCATAGCATTTTACTGTATTTTATTGTTCTGCCTTTCTTTTATGAATTATCATTTATTTGGTGAACAAGAGATATTATTTTAGTGTATTCTTGTATGTAGGTACTAGCAGCTGAAAGAGGGAACCGAGGAGCTGAGAATACAAGACTGAGGAAGCATACCTAGGAGTTGTACTGAAGCAGTTCCAGCAGAAGACAAATTGTTGTCGACTACCTGCCGAGTAGAGTTGTCGTCGAGCTTGGTGCCCACAGCAACTGACTATGGAAGTTGGAATAACCAGAGTGCGATCTGAAGAGCTAAAAACCCTGAATCTATCGTCGGCATCCATTTGATTTTCCGACGTCTGTAGCAACGGTCAGGGCTGCCGAAGCAAAAATCTCAAGATTACTTGTGGGCTAAGGCAAAAGGGATAAAGTCTATATTCCACGCAAAGAAGTCGGAATTTAAAGTCATATTAAATATGGAAAGCTACTTTCGAGGACTTCTACTTTAAGGAGGACATAGCCTAGTCAATAGTCTATAAATACCTATTATACTCCTAGTTCAAATCATCCTAGGTTTTGATATAGACTTTTCTAGTGTTCTCTGCCGCTGTCATGTTCTAAACTCTACTTGGGTTAGGGTTATGTTGTAAACTAGTTGTGAAACAGTTGTTTTAGGTTTTGAGTTATTTTTCAATAAAATATTTCAAGTTTTCTTAATCCATTGCTCTTCATTCTTTCAATTATTCTACACCAGTCAGTTGAGAGAATCCATTTTTCGGGCACGAAAGTGCAAGGCTCACGAAAGGGTTAAGTACGGTCACAACGTGCTGAGGCGTGACTAACTTGGTTCTACACCAGTCCACAAGTTTCAGCGGCTAAAAGGGATTACCAACCGAGTTGACTAGCCTGTGTTAGGTTTACACTGAGATTGCTAGGTATTGCCTATGTCACGTTAGCTCTCGAGCATCCTAACCTAGAAATAGGAGGGATCACTGTCGACTATCCTGGCGAACTTGGAGTATCTGCCAGACTTGCCGCCATGACTTCTTTATGTTCTACCTACTGAGACAGTACACTCCTGCAGTGGTAGTGACCCGCTGCGGCCGCGTGATAGAGTCGTAGCCCGTCGCTCGCCATACCCGCCGAGGCAGCATATCATGGCAGCAGAAAATAACTCAATCATTTACAACGCAATTTTCACACTAAGTGGCAGCATAACCCTGCCTGCTCTATCAACCTGTTTCTTTCCGTTATTACTTGTGTTTTCATTTACTTTTTATCTCAACCAATCATTCTTTTGTGCTTTTACTTTACCTTGTGCAGGGACTACGAAACGAGACAGTATGTCCAATCCTACACGCCCTACAAACGCCCAATTATCCAACTTCTCCACACTTGGTGAGCAAGAACAGTTGAAGGAATCGAGCACCATAAAACCCAACAATTGGTATCAGAGCTTGGCTCAATTGAAGAGGATTAACATCTCATTGAGGCGATCCAGCAAGCTTGATCAACTTCTCAATCAACCGGCTCAATGGCGCAATCCATCGACAAGCCTCCTTTCTTCGACGAGACAAATTATGCTTTTTGGAAGACATGAATAATGTTCTTTGTCAAATCCAAAGACTACAAGCTTTGGGATATCATTGAAGATGGTTCGTTCGTACCAAAAGGAAGTAAAGCGGAGTGGAGTGCCGACGATCGTAAGAAGATGGAGCTAAATTGCAAGGCTTTGCACTTCATCTTTTGTACACTTAGCCTCAATATCTACGAAAAGATGTCTTCTTGTGAGAGTGCCAAGGAAGTTTGGGACAAGCTCAAAGTTACATACGAGAGGACAAACGAAGTAAAGGAGACCAAGATCGGCCTCCTCAACCTAGAGTATGAAAACTTCAAAATGGATCCGGATGAGGACATCATGAAGATGTTTGATCGCTTCTCCACCATCATCAATGAACTCAAGGCTATGAAGAAGCCATTCCTGAAGAGAAGCTTGTCCGAAAACTCATCTACTCCCTTCCCGAGTCATGGGACTCAAAAAGAACTACCATCATCGAAGCCAAGAATCTCAAAACCTTAAAGCTTGATGAACTCATGGGGTCACTTCTCACTCACCAATTCATGAAGAACGGAAAAGAAGAGGAAAAGAGGAAGGAAGAGATAAAGAAGATGGGGGAGAAGAAAGTCAAGGAGCTAAGCATCCATGCGAATGCCTTTGCTCTCAAGTCCTCCAAGTGCAACCACGTTGAAACAAGTGAGGAGGAGGTTGAAGAAGAAGAGATAGTTCATCTCTTCAAGAAGTGTGCCCCTTTCATGAAGAAAGCAATGAAAGAATTAGAACAAGAATCTATGAAAAAGAAGAGGGCAAGCACTTCAAGCCATAAGAAGAAGGCATATCTGGCTACTTGGAGTGATGAAGACTCCTCTAACGATGAGCAAGCCAACCTTTGCCTTATGGCCATCGAAGAAGATTCAAGGGTAACTTCTAATTCATGTACTTCATGTTCATATTCTTTTGATGAATTACAAGATGCCTATGACGATTTGGTTTTAGAATTTAAAAATCACATTTTGAAAAACAAGAAAGTGATTACAAATTTGAAAATTCAAAATGACTTGATTTCTAAAACCAAAATTGAACTTGAAGAAAAACTCAATGAGTTTGAACAAAAATGTTTTGATTTACAAAATTTGCTTCATAAAGTTCAAGAAGAAAAAGATTTGATTTCCAAAGAGCTTGAAAAGAAAAATAATGTTAGAAAATCAAATTTTTATGTTAGACAATCTAGTGCCCCTAGATTTATAAATGGAAAATGTTTTAAAAGTGTTTGGGTCCCAAAAGGACTAACCACTTCAACTAAAAAGGATGAAATTGAAAAATGGATTCCTAAGGGGACTAAATTTTGTGCCACTAATGTCTATGGATCCAAAGCAATTTGGATACCAAAAATTATTTGATTATCTTATGATAGGTGTGATGGAGATTGATCAACAAGTCAAATATTGAGGGGGAGCTCCATGCACATAAGGAAGAACACTTGAAGAAGGAAGGCTTCACATCCTCCCTTGAGTTCAAGTGTGGTAAAATCTAGGTGTTTTATTTGTTTAATTTGATTTATTCTCTTTTAATTCAACTAGTTTATCATGTGTTTGACTAACATTCTTTGATGATGCTTTGAGTAAGGGGGAGCCAATTTTAAAACCAAAATTCTTATTTTTGTCATTTTTTACCTCCTAAGTTATTTTGAACTTAAAGTTATTTAAAGTCTTTTTGATATAACAAAAAGGGGGATAAATGGTTTGAAAGTTGCATTTTCAAGAGAATAAAGGGGAGCTTTAACTTCTTTTAATTTTTGAAATCTCTTATTCAAATTTTTAAATACAAAGGGGGAGAATCCCAAACAATTTTTCAAGATAGTTTTATTATATCAAAAAGGGGGAGATTCAAGAATTAATGTTTTTATATAATAATTGAAAAATAGCTTTGGACTAAATTGAAAAGATTTTAAAAGTGCCTTTAAGTCCAAACAACTTAAAAATATGTTTGAGGATTGTTTTAAGAGGTTTTGAAATGTTTTCTAAAGCCAAACTTTACAAAACCACCCAGGTGTTTCGAACACCCTTAGGCGTTTCGAAAAAACCATTCATAGTTTCGAAACGTTTCGATACAACTCTGTCTGTTTCAGAACGTTTCGATATAGCTCTGTCTGTTTCGAAACGGGCTTTAATCTAGGTGAGGATTTTTACATAGCGTTTCGATACGGGCTTCATCGTTTCGATACGCCTATGTGGCAAAGACCTCAACGGTCAAAATCCCAAACGTCTATTTCCCAACGGCCTTTTAAATTGCAGGACGTTTAGATACGGGAATCATCGTTTCGATACGGTCAAGGTTGTTTCGAAACGGGTGCTGCATCATACTGCAACGACTCTTTCTATTTCAGGGATGTTTCAAAACAAGGTTGAGCGTTTCGAAATGGAGAGTTGCAAAACTGCATTTGTGGTGGGAAATAAAGTCTCCAACGGCTCCAATTCAACCCTAACAAATAGTAACGGCTACAAACTCAATTAGGAGTATAAAAGGAACCTTCAAGCATCAAGAGAAGGCTAATGCTTCAATTGTTACAACACTATGATGACAAATTATGTCTAGAGCATTAATTGTAAATTCCTTGCTTAGACAATACTAGTGAGCTTAACATTGTTATATTTGCTCAAGTGTTTAGGTTTTGGGTGAGAGCTTTATATTGCAAACAAATACCTATTAGAGGGATTTCAAGTTTGCTTAAGAATTTTTCTTGTAAGAGAGTGTTTGATTAAGCTAAGGGTAGTTAGCTTAATCGTTGTAACGGTTTCCTCCTAAGCCGAGAAAAGGGGATGAAATTCTAGAGTGGATTTGTTGAAATCCTTAGTGGGGAGCTAAGGTAGTGGATGTAGACTTTGGTTAGAAGGTTGAACCACTATAATTCCTTGTGTCTTATTGTCCAATTTTCACCTCCCACTAAAACACCCAATTATCCAACTTCTCTATACTTGGTGAGCAAGAACGGTTGAAGGAATCGAGCACCATAAAACCCAACATCATCCTCAGACTGATGGTCAGTCAGAAAGTGTCATACAAATTTTAGAAGACATTTTAAGATTTTGCATTATTGATTATCATGGTTCATGAGAGAAGTATCTACCAAACAAGTATTCATATGGCACCTTAGGAAGCATTGTATGGCAAAAAATGCAGAACACTTGTTTGTTGGGCCGAAGCGGAACATAAGTTATTATCGTTACCGGGCATGCTTAAGGGTACTACCGAGAAAGTGAAGTTGATATGTGACCGTTTGAAAGTAGCTATGGATTGGCAGAAGTCGTATGCAGATTTGAAACATAGAGAGATAGAGTATGCCACTGGCGACAATGTGTTCTTGAAAGTTTCACCTTGGAAGAAGGTGATAAGATTTGGGAGGAAAGGTAAGTTGAGTCTGAGATTCATTGGTCCTTATGAGATAATTGAACGAGTTGGTCTTGTTGCTTATAGATTGAGATTGCCATCCAAATTAGAGAAGATTCATGATGTATTCCATGATTCGATGCTTCAGAGGTATAGATCGGATCTGTCACATGTTATGCATGTCGAAGAGAATGAACTGAACCTAGATTTGACTTATGATGAAGAACAATCCGAGATCTTGGCCTCGGACAACAAAATGTTGCGTGGTAGAACCACTGAAATGGTTAAGGTTAAGTGGCGACAACAAGGTGTGGAAGAAGCCACTTGGGAGCGAAAGGATGACATGAGGAAACAGTTTCCGCATCTCTTTCCGCCAGGTAAATTTCGAGTACAAAATTTCTTAAGTTGAGGATAGTTGTAACGCCCCGAGTTTAGGGTCCAGAAGGTAACGAGATTTGGTTTAAGACTGGTTCGGGTTATTTGGTTCGGTTTAGGCTAGTTTCAAGATTATTTTTAAATAAATGACTTTAAAGGCTTTAAATGATGACAAAAATGGGTGCAAATTATTTTAGGTGGATATTGTTTTGGTATAATAATTTTAAAAGGGTTTTAAATAATAAAAAGGGATTTTTGGAGGAAAAAGCTATCATCTTTAAACAAAATATCACATTATTTTCTCTCCTAAGTTCTTATCAATTTTCCCTTCATCCAAACAACTTCTCCATTCAAGACTTCAAAGGTAATCTCTACTTTACTTTGATTTCCTCTTTATCAAACTTGTTATCAATGAAATCTTTCCAAAACCCAATTGTTTCTTCTTGGTTCCTAATGCTTTTTATTTGGAAAAGAGATGATTGATGGGATTTTCGTTGAGCTCTGTTATTTTTAGGTTTATGTGTGTTGTAAACTATGTTTTAGTGTTAAATAATGTTTAAATGATGGTTTGATAATATAAAACCCAAAACTAGTTGAGATGGTAGTGTTTAATGTTGAAGTTCTTGAGTTTTTAGCTTGGTTTTGTGAAGAATCAGTGGCTGATGGTTTCTTGCCTTTGGGTTGATGTTTTTAGTTGTTAATAGATGTGATTTTGATGATAATCTTGTTGGGTTTTAGCTGGATTCGTTTAGAATTGATTTATTGATGTTTTTGGTTGATTTCAGATATGAAATGATGGGTGATTGTTGCTAGATGCTGGGTTTTTGAGTTGCAGCAAGTTTAGAGGCTTGAAATCACTCTAATGCTCTGTTTTGAATTGATTAGAAACATGGGTAATTGATTTAGGACCTTCGGACGCGATATGGGACAATTCGGAATCTTAATTTGGGTGTTCGGCTAGCATTTGTGTAGTGCTGGTGAGTGGAACCGTTTTATAAAGCCTTAACGTGGTTAAGGACAAGATTTTGGGGGTTTAGATTGAGCTTGAAAAGTCAATCTAAGCTTGATCGTAAGTTTGGTTGTTTTCGCCTTTGTTTTCGGCTCATTACCTTGATTTTGTTGGGCCCAAATATGTATTATTTTAAATGATGAATTTTTCTAATTTTCTTATGTGTTGAGATGTTAAGATGTCGAATCATGAAATCCCATGTTTGAATTGTGTTCTAAAGAAATATATGTTGTTGAGTACATGTTATGCATGGAAATGGGTATGAAAATGAGATTAGAAAGGTTATGCTTATGGCCTTGCAAAACAGTGGGTAAGTGTTGGCCTTGATGAGTATATTGACACTTGATGAGATTTTATTTCCGAATATAATTGGTCGACCAATGGGATGAGAGTGCACTATAATGGTAAAATTCATGTGTGGCCTTAGTGATGTTAGATTTCACTAAGTAGGAGTATGGTGATGGGCATTCCACTGGAAGCTTATATTTGCTAGACGTTGTGAGTATGGTGATGGGCATTCCACTAGAAGTTGTCTAGTTGTCTTGATTACGGTGATGGGCATTCCACCGAATGTTATCCGTATATCCGAGTAAAAGTGTTAAAATGTCAATATACTCATGTGACTCAAATTGCCCTTTATACTTTATTGTGTTGATGTTGTTGTTAAGCTTGAGATATATGATTCCACGTGGATATGGATGTTATGCCTTGATTTGTAGTTTAAGCATGTGATAAAAGGAGCATGTTATGTTCAAGGTTTATGTGTGAGAAATGATTTGTGAAATGACTTTGTTTTCAAAAGCAAGCAAAATAGTTTAAAAATTGCACTACTGTTGTTGTTGATTTGAGCATCGCTCACTAAGCATTCTTGGTTACACTCTCTTTTCTAACAATGCAGATCCGTAGACCATTCGTGGCAGCAAGGAAGCAAGGAGTTGCCCAAGAGTTTACATTTTTGCTCAAGTATGGTTTTGGCATCAAATAATAGTATGTTAGCAATGGGATAGGACCTTAATGCTTTGGGAGGTTTTGTTTGGGAGAATCCTTGTGTTGAGACATGTATATGATGCCTTTTTAATCTTGTTTGTGACCTTTATATGTTGGTTAATGGTTTGGTTTAAAGTTTGGCCTTTTATGTGATTGTTTCATCTTGTTGGATGCTTAAAGTCTCCCATATATGCTTAAAGTTTTCAGTATATGTTTTAATGCACCGTGGTTGGTTGTGCTAGGACTTTTTTCCTATAGAAGGTTTGTTTATGATGTTAACATGTTGTATGAATCATGTTTAAGTGTTTAAAGTTTCTATTGTAAGTCTGTTTCTGGTATGTGTTCCGAAATAGCTGCTATCGTTTCGATACGGTATGCATATTTGGCCTAGATGTTCCGAAACACATAAGGGTCATTTCGAGACCTCAAGGCCATTTTCAGGCCTGTATTGAACCACGAGGTCATTTCGATACGCCTCTGTTGTATCTGAGGCAGGGGAATCGTTCCAGGCATGTTGGTTTTCAAACAGGTGAGCCCTGTTTCGTTACATTTTGCTACTGGATTTGGTAGTTTCGAAATAGGCTTGGTCTGTTCTGAAACATGTGTCTGTTTTGTTAGTTTTAGACTGTTCTAAAGTTTTGTTTCTTGGCATTTTGGTCCCTTATCGTTGTAAGGGCCAATTGGACTTTGAATTGATGTCCGATTGAGGCGCGGTTTTAATCGCTGCTTGCATGAACATGTAGGATTAATGTGAAGCCTCTAGAAAAGATAAAAAGTTAATAAAATGTTGCTAAAGTGTTGCTAATCTAAGAGAAACCTTAACGAGTTTTTCTTCGGTTTTCTCTGTGTAGCTCACTTGGTTCGGTCTTACGACTAGGTCGAGCTAAGGGGGTTACGAAAATTGAAGGTTGAAGTTGGATAGTATTGCGAGTACCACAAGGTAGAAGGACATGGGATCGAATGTTGCTAGGAATTTAAGCAATTGGTCCAAGGTAAAATGGATGAAAAGGAACGTGAGTTCTTTGAGAAAGAAAACAAGGAGGATATATTGGATGTTTGTGCGACAGAGGAGTCATCCTCTAAAAAATATTATACTGGAATGAAGCCCCTGGTTATGAAAACTAAGGAAAAAGTAATTGAATCCATGAGGGGTGTAACCCCGCAACTTATAATCAAGGCATCGACTTCATTTCCGTATAAGGATAGCAACCAAGTCCCATGGAACTATGCTTGTACAATAACGGCCTCGAGAGAATTACATGTTGAAGAGAAAGCAAAAGATGAACTAATCAATGAAGTAAGACGTTTCACTAGGAGTGGGAGACTGTATTCCCCACCAGTAGCTGAAGACAGAGATGCAACACTGAGAAGGGTTGTGGTTGAGGAAACTGAGAAAGAAAACGAGGGTGATTTCTTCAAAGAGAAGCTGCCAATATACCATTGTAACGCCCCGGGTTTAAGGGTTGGATGTTACTCGGGTAAATCGGGTTCGAGCCGTGGGCTTGTTTTAAAATTTAATTAAACTTTGGTTTAAATTAAAAAGGTTTGGTTTTCATTAATGGCAAACTTGTAATTTTTGAAAACAAGATAAAAGATGAGAAAAAAAGCCTTTTGAAACATTTCACCATCTTCTTCCTTGGCTATTTCATTTTAACGTTAAAACTTCCCTAAAACCCCAATCAATATTCCATCAAATCCCTCCACCAATTCAAGTTCTTTCTACAAGGTAAATATATTTTTGATTTCTCCTCATCATTTCCAACATGTCTATAGCTTTAGTTTTTCATAGAAATCTCTTTTAAAGTTTTTGAAGTTTTCAAGTTTTGAAGTAAAAGTAGGAAACTTTAATGGGTTTTTGATGGAGTCTTGATTTATAAAACTAATTTATGTTTTAGTATTGCCCTTAGATGTAATATATCTCAATTTGGTTGGTTTCTATTAAGAATCCCGAAATGGGTATTCATGGGTATTTTTAAAGGGCCAAAACTTGTGTTTTTGGTGTGGTTTTGTGAAAGGGATTTGGGATGGTGTTATAGTGATACTAGAAGGTTGGTTTGAAGGTGTTTTGGGTGTTGGAATCAAAGGTTTTCTGCTGGGTTGTTGGGGAGTACGAAAATAGGAACTTTGGGTATTAGCTTTGGTTTGAATTGTAAGATTTTGGCTTGTGGTTGTGACAGTGTTTGGTGATGATTTGGTTGAGTAATACATTGTTTTTGATTGACTAGAATCAAAAGGGAAATCATCAGAGAAGCTTCGGGCACTATTCCGGGGAATTTGGAGACTTGAGTTGGTGTTTCGGCTTCCGGTTGGGCTTCATCGGTGAGTGAAAATGTTTTGAACTTGATTTGATTTCAAAAAGGGATTCTTGGGGGTTTGGGTGGAGCATAGAGGGCTAACCTAAACCCAAGTGTAAGTTCACTAACTATGCCTTGATTTGTTAAGTGTTGGTGCATGAACAATTGTTGAGATATTGTGTGTGGTTTGTGGATTTTCTTTACTTCCGTTGATGTTGTTGTGTAGTCGTTGTTGGTGTCGAGCCTAACGTGATGGTTGTCGTAACTACGGTGATGTGTGGTCCCACCAGTAGTGACAAGTAGAAGAGTAAGGTGATGTGTGGTCCCGTCGGAAAACTACTAGTCGAACGGTGATGTGTGGTCCCACCGTGTTTTGGTTGTGCATGTGCAAACCATGTAATTGTGTTGTTGTGTTTCCTTCGTGCTTTCAAATAGTTTACTTATCATTTAAGAAATGTGTTTTGAAAACTGCATGATTGATGAGTTTTAGAGCTTCGTTCACTAAGCTTCCAAGCTTACGCTCTCCTTTTTCCAACATGCAGATTGTTAGAGTTACGGGAGGCAAGTGGGCAAGAGAGGAGCTTTTCGGAGTTCTCAAGTAGCTCAAGTATGGTTTAAGTCTTTGTAATAATGCCTAGACAATGGGGGTGTTAGACTTCTATGGAGTTGGTGCCAAACTCCTTAGTTGTTTTGTTGATGTTCTAGCATGTTGAGTGTTGATACAATGTTGAATATGTTTATGCTTCTATGTTGTGGATTGTAAACCATGTTTATGTTGTTGCCTAAATGCTTTGCGTCTTGAAGGCTTATGACCATATCCTATGAATGTTTAGGTGTTTTGTTTAAGGGCGTGTAAACCTTGCTATGTGATGTATTTTGGTGAATGCTTGCTTCTCTTATATGAATGGCCTTTACATGTATGTTAAGTGTTCGAACATGCTTGTAGTAGGGTGTATGCCTCTAGAGTTCGTGTAAGCATGCTTAGGGGTCCTAGATTGGTGTTTTGAAGCAGCCTTTGTGCCTTAACCAGCTGAAACCTATTAAATCGAGTCAGATGTATCGATAGAGTTAGGTCCGTATCGATACGGCCTTCTTGTTTCAGGCCAAGCATATCGATACTCGGGAAGGCGTACCGATACCATTTTTTCTACTGGAAATCTGAGATTTTGACGAGAAATTGAGGGTATCGGTACAAGCTTAGGTGTATCGATACAGTCAACTGATGTTGACTTCGAAATTTGACTGTTGTGAGCATTTCGATACCTGCCTTGGAGGGTATCGAAACGGGTCCCCAGGGTTGACTCTGGGACAGGTTGACTGTTGAAGACGTATCAATACGGTCCTTGTCGTATCGATATGGCCAGAGTTAAATGGCTAAAATGAACCTTTAAGTGTTGGTTTGTGTGGGTTGTGTCCGTGGTAGTTTCTCCGTTGTCCGCCTAACTCGCGTAGGATTAAGTAAAGCATATAGACAAGATAAATAGAAGGGAAAAAATAGGGTTGCTAATCGAAGTGAGGCCTTAGCGGGCTTCGCTTCGGTTTTCCCCGTGTAACCCGTTCGGACCGGTCTGTCGGCTAGACCGGGACGAAGGGGTTACATTTGGTGGTATCAGAGCCTGAGGTTTTTGAGACCTCGGGTAGGTAAGTGAGGTAAGTTGATGTGTTATGTTGTTGTTATGTCTCGGTGAGTGTTTTACCATGTATTCTTGAAGTTTTCTTGCTAGTATGTTGTTTGAAAGCATGTTTTAATGGTCTTGTTGTTGGTTAAGGGTTAGTCCAAAGTCCCCATTGTTAGGTGTTGTTGTCAAAAAATGGTTTTTTGTTTAACGAGCTTGAGAACATGAGTCCTTGCCCTTTTGCTAACCTAATGTTTTCCTTGTGTGTTGTGTGTTTGTTGTTTTAGATTCTATCTCGATATGGTGAGACTGAGGGGGCGGCCTAGAGCGGGTGACCAGGCACCCGGGGGTGAGCCTCCTATTCCTCCTGCTCCCGGTTGTAATGGAGTGGGTGGCGAAGGTAACATGCCTCAGGCTGGTGCGCAAGTCAGGGGTGATGGTAATGGGCCTCAGGTCGGTGCTAACGTTGGAGGTGTTAGGGCTCAGGCGGGTTAGGGTCCAGCGGGTGCGGACATGACCCATTTGATTCAGACCATAGCCAGAGCTTTTCAGACATCTTTGGCCGGTGTACAAGCTGAAGCACCACCTCAGGGTCCAGGGACAGGATTACCCCTAGAGAGGCTTCGTAGTTTGGGCGGAGTTGAGTTCCGTGGGTTGACTCCCGAGGGTTCGGAGGCGTGGCTTGAGAGTACTACATGCATCTTGGGTCAAATGGAGTGCTCAGACGACCGTAAGTTGGGTTGCATTGTCTTCTTGCTTCAGAGGGACTCATATACTTGGTGGACCACTGTTACTTCGGGTATGGCCGAAGCGGACATCACGTGGGAGTTTTTCAGAAATGCCTTTAAGAGGAAGTATCTCGGAGTTCGGTATTTGGATGAGAAGAAGAGGGAGTTTATGGCCTTGGTTCAGGGTAACAGGACCGTGTCAGAGTACGAGGTTCAGTTTGTGAGATTGAGCCAGTATGCACCTGAGTTTGTTCCTAGTGAGAGAGAACGGTGCGAGCGCTTCCGATATGGGTTGACTAGAGATGTGAAGACCTAAATGCTTGCCTCTGACTACACTGAGTTTGATATTTTGGTCTCTAAGGCCATGGATATTGATCAGAACTTAGGCTCCAATGCTCGTGCTAGTGGGTCTGATTCCGGGAAGAGACACACGAATTGGGACAAAGATCATGCCAAGAGGCATAGGGATAGGAGGTCTCAGTCTGATTCGAGACATAGAGGTGGTAATTATGGATGGGGCCATCAGGGCCAAAGAGTGGTTGTACACACTCCGGAGTGCACTAGATGTGGGAGACGCCACCAGGGTGAGTGTACGGGTACCTTTGGGCCATGTTGGAACTGTGGTTCCCAATATCATATGAGGCGCAACTGTCCACACCTGGCTAGGGGCGGACCAGCTCCAGCTAGGGGTTTCGAGCATCAGAGAGGCTGTGGGCGTGGTCGTGGTAACTTTCAGCCGAGGAACGAGGGTCAGAGGAACTTGGCTCATGTAGTAGCAGTTCAGCCCGAGGGAGAAGGACCAGCTAGGGTGTATGCTCAGCGAGAGGCTGGGAATGACACGGATGTCATTGCAGGTAATTTCTCGTTACAGTCATTGAGTTTGCTTTCTTTGATAGATTTGGGGTCGACACATTCATACATTTTGGGTGAGCACGCAAGGTCATTAGGGTTACCATGTGAGTGGTTAGAGGTAGGTGTAAATGTTACTAGCTCTTTTGGTGATACAGTGGTAGTTAGGAAAATGTATAGGAGGTGACTCTTGATGGTTCAGGGCCACGTGTTTCCGGTTGATATGATGGAGTTACCGTTATATGGCTTTGACGTGATTTTGGGCATGGATTGGCTCGTAGAGCATAGGTCTAAGGTTGACTTTGAGACCAAGAGAGTCTTCTTGAGGCTTACGGATGACTTTGAGGTTGTGGTAGTTGGTGAGAACGTTAGGTTCTTGTCCAATGTTGTTTCTGCTTTGGAAGCTCAGAAGTTGTTAATTTTGGGTTGTCAGGCTTACTTGGCTTATGTGATGAATCTGAATATGAGTGAGGTTAGACCGCAAGACATCAAGACAGTATGTGATTTTTCGAGTGTTTTTTTTCTGGAAGAGTTGTCGGGTTTGCCTCTAGAGAGAGCAATTGAGTTTGCTACTGAGATGTATTTCAATTCTGCACCAGTGTCTATTGCTCCGTATAGAATGGCACCGAAAGAGTTGAAAGAGTTGAAGACACGGCTTCAAGAGTTGTCCGATAGAGGTTTCATTAGACCTAGTATTTCTCCGTGGGGTGCTCCGGTCTTGTTTGTGAAGAAGAAGGACGGTAGTATGAGGATGTGTATAGATTATAGGCAGTTGAACAAGGTGACAGTGAAGAACAAGTACCCTTTGCCTAGGATAGATGACTTGCTTGATCAGTTGAGAGGTGCTTCAGTGATTTCGAAGATTGATCTGAGGTCCGGGTACTATCAGTTGAAGGTAAAGGATGTGGACATACCGAAGATAGCTTTCCGTACACATTATGGGCACTATGAGTTCTTGGTGATGCCTTTCGGGTTGACTAACGCTCCAGCAACTTTCATGGATATGATGAACCGTGTGTTTCACGAGTTTTTGGACATGTTTGTGGTAGTGTTCATAGATGACATCTTAGTATACTCTAGGACCGAAGAGGAACATGATGAGCATTTGTGGTTAGTGCTTCAGACCTTGCTCAAGAAATAGTTGTATGCCAAGCTAAGCAAATGTGAGTTTTGGATTAGGGAGGTAGTCTTCCTAGGTCACGTGATCTCGGCTAAGGGGATTAGTGTGGATCCCAAGAAGAGATAAGCCATAGTGAGTTGGAAACAACCGAAGTCAGTGACAGAAATCCATAGTTTCCTAGGTTTGGCGGGATATTATAGAAGATTTATCGAGAGATTTTCTAGGATAGAGGCTCCTTTGACTAAGTTGCTTCAGAAGAATGTCCCATATGAGTGGTCAGATGCAAGACAACAAGCGTTTGAGAAGTTGAAGAAAGCTTTGATCGAAGCTCTTATTTTGATTTAGCTTGAACCGGAAAGAGAATTTGTGGTTTATAGTGATGCATCATACGTAGGTTTAGGTTGTGTGCTTATGCAAGAAGGTAAGGTGGTAGCTTATGCTTCAAGACAGTTGAAAGTTCACGAGAAGAACTATCCCACCCATGACATAGTGTTAGCCGCAGTAGTGTTTGCTTTGAAGATCTGGAGACACCATCTTTTTGGTGAGAAGTGCACCGTATATACCAACCACAAGAGCTTGAAGTACTTGATGTCTCAGAGGGAGTTGAACACAGCGTAGGTGGTTAGAGCTTCTTAAGGATTATGACCTTACGATAGAGTATCATCCGGGTAAGGCAAACGTAGTGGTCGATGCTTTGAGTAGAAAAGTGGCAGTTGAGTTGCGAGCTATGTTTGTGAGATTGAGTGTATCCAAGGATGGTGGTTTGATAGCCGAGCTTCAGGTTAAGCCTTCATTAGTCCAGTTGATTCGAGAGAAGCAGTTGCGAGACGAGTCCTTGGCACCTCACGTGCAAGATATAGCCGAGGATAGGCCTACCGATTTTTGTTTTGGTGAGAATGGGATCCTATGTTACAAGGATATGATAGTGGTTCCTGAAGATGCCGAGTTGAGACGTATGATCTTGAATGAAGCTCATCACAGTCCTTTTACTATGCATCTGGGTAGTACGAAGATGTATCATGGGTTAAAGGAAGAGTACTATTGGGTTGGATTGAAGAAGGATGTGGCCAAGTTTGTGAGTAAGTGTATGGTTTGTCAGCAAGTTACGGCTAAGCATCAGTTTCTTTCAGGGTTGTTACAGCCGTTGAAGATTCCGGAATGGAAGTGGGAACGTATCACCGTGGACTTTGTGTCAGCTTTACCGTTGACTCCATCGAAAAAGAATTCAGTGTGGGTAATAGTCAATAGATTCACTAAGTGTGCGCACTTCATACCCGTTCATATTGCCTATACCTTAGATAAGTTGGTCGATCTGTACATCAGGGAGATAGTGAGGTTGCATGGGGTACCGAAATCGATTGTGTCAGACCAAGATCTGAGGTTTACAGCTAGATTTTGGGAGTGTTTGCATCGTGCCTTGGGTACTTGGTTGAACTTCAGTACTTCGTATCATCCGCAGTCAGATGATTAGTCAGTGAGGGTGATTCGGGTGTTGGAGAACATGTTGAGGTGTTGTATCATCGATTTTCAGGGGTCTTGGGAGAAACATCTACCGTTAGTAGAGTTTGCATACAACAACAGTTATCAGGCTAGTATTCATATGGCACCGTATGAAGCTCTATATGGTAGGAAGTGTAGGACTCAGATTTGTTGGGCCGAAGCCGGACAAAAGCTTGTATCGATGCCCGATTTGCTTAAGGGCACTACCGAGAAGGTAAAGTTGATTTGTGATCACTTGAAGGCAGCTTCAGATCGACAAAAGTCGTATGCCGACTTAAAGAGGAAAGAGATAGAGTATGACGTGGGTGAAAAAGTGTTTTTGAAAGTCTCACCTTGGAAGAAGGTGATGAGGTTTGGCAGGAAAGGTAAGTTGAGTCCGAGATTCATTGGACCTTATGAGGTAGTTGAGAGGATTGGTCTCGTTGCATATAGATTGAGACTCCCGACTGAGCTAGAGAAGATTCACGATGTGTTTCATGTGTCGATTCTCCGCAAATATAGATCGGATCAGTCTCACATAATGCCTGTAGAAGAGATTGAATTGAATTCGAATTTGACATATAATGAGGAACCAGTGGAGATCTTAGCCTCAGATTGTAAGGTGTTGCGTGGTAGATCAATTGAGTTGGTCAAGGTGAGGTGGCAACGTCGAGGGGTGGACGAGGCCACTTGGGAGAGAAAAGAGGATATGGAAAGGCAGTTTCCTTATCTCTTTCAGTCAGGTAATTTTGGGGACGAAATTCCTTAAGTGGGGGAGAGTTGTAATGCCCCGGGTTTAGAGGTCGGGTGTTACTCGGGTAAATCAGGTTCGAGTCGTGGGCTCGTTTTAAAATTTAATTAAGCTTTGGTTTAAATTAAAAAGGTTTGGTTTTCATTAATGGCAAACTTGTAATTTTTGAAAACAAGAGAAAAGATGAGAAAAAGAGCCTTTTGAAACATTTCACCATCTTCTTCCTTGGCTATTTCATTTTAACGTTAAAACCTTCCTAAAACCCCAATCATTATTCCATCAATTCTCTCCACCAATTCAAGTTCTTTCTACAAGGTAAATATATTTTTGATTTCTCCTCATCATTTCCAACATGTCTATAGCTTTAGTTTTTCATAGAAATCTCTTTTAAAGTTTTTGAAGTTTTCAAGTTTTGAAGTAAAAGTAGGAAACTTTAATGGGTTTTTGATGGAGTCTTGATTTGTAAAACTAATTTATGTTTTAGTATTGCTCTTCGATGTAATATATCTCAATTTGGTTGGTTTTTATTAAGAATCCCGAAATGGGTATTCAAGTGTATTTTTAAAGGGCCAAAACGTGTGTTTTTGGTGCGGTTTTGTGAAAGGGAGTTGGGCTGGTGTTATAGTGATACTAGAAGGTTGGTTTGAAGGTGTTTAAAGGTGTTTTGGGTGTTGGAATCAAAGGTTTTCTGCTAGGTTGTTGGGGAGTACGAAAATAGGAACTTTGGGTATTGGCTTTGGTTTGAAATTGTAAGATTTTAGCTTGTGGTAGTAGCTTGTGGTTGTGACAGTGTTTGGTGATGATTTGGTTGAGTAATACATTGTTTTTGATTGACTAGAATCAAGGGAAATCATCGGAGAAGCTTCGGGCACTATTTCGGGGAATTTGGAGACTTGAGTTGGTGTTTCGGCTTCCGGTTGGGCTTTATCGGTGAGTGAAAATGTTTTGAACTTGATTTGATTTCAAAAGGGGATTCTTGGGGGGTTGGGTGGAGCCTAGAGGGCTAACCTAAACCCAAGTGTAAGTTCATTAACTATGCCTTGATTTGTTAAGTGTTGGTGCATGAACAATTGTTGAGATATTGTATGTGGTTTGTGTATTTTCTTTACTTCCGTTGATGTTGTTGTGTAGTCGTTGTTGGTGGAGAGCCTCATGTGATTGTTGTCGTAACTACGGTGATGTGTGGTCCCACCGGTAGTGACTAGTAGAAGAGTAAGGTGATGTGTGGTCCCATCGAAAAACTACTAGTCGAACGGTGATGTGTGGTCCCACCGTGTTTTGGTTGTGCATGTGCAAACCATGTAATTGTGTTTTTGTGTTTCCTTCGTGCTTTCAAATGGTTTACTTATCATTTAAGAAATGTGTTTTGAAAATTGCATGATTGATGAGTTTTAGAGCTTCGCTCACTAAGTTTCCAAGCTTACGCTCTCCTTTTTCCAACATGCAAATCGTTAGAGTTACAGGAGGCAAGTGGGAAAGGGGGTAGCTTTTCGGAGTTCTCAAGTAGCTCAAGTATGGTTTAAGTCTTTGTAATAATGCCTAGACAATGGGGGTGTTAGACTTCTATGGAGTTGGTGCCAAACTCCTTAGTTGTTTTGTTGATGTTCTAGCATGTTGAGTGTTGATACAATGTTGAATATGTTTATGCTTCTATGTTGTGGATTGTAAACCATGTTTAAGTTTTTGTCTAAATGCTTTGCGTCTTGAAGGCTTATGACCATGTCCTATGAATGTTTAGGTGTTTTGTTTAAGGGCATGTAAACCTTGCTATGTGATGTATTTTGGTGAATGTTTGCTTCTCTTATATGAATGGCCTTTACATGTATGTTAAGTGTTCAAACATGCTTGTAGTATGGTGTATGCCTCTAGAGTTCGTGTATGCATGCTTAGGGGCCCTAGATTGGTGTTTTAATGCAGCCTTTGTGCCTTAACCAGCTGAAACATGTTAAATCGAGTTAGGGGTATTGATACGGTTAGGTCTGTATCGATACGGCCTTCTTGTTTTAGGCCAAGCGTATCGATACTCGGGAAGGCGTACCGATACCATTTTTGCTACTGGAAATCTGAGATTTTGACGAGAAATTGAGGGTATCGGTACGGGCTTAGGCGTATCGATACGGTCAACTGATGTTGACTTTGGAATTTGACCGTTGGGAGTGTTTCGATACCTGCCTTGGAGGGTATCGAAACGGGTCCCTAGGGTTGACTCTAGGATAGGTTGACCGTTGAAGGCATATCGATACGGTCCTTTCCGTATCGATACGGCCAGAGTTAAATGGCTAAAATGAACCTTTAAGTGTTGGTTTGCGTGGGTTGTGTCCATGGTTGTTTCTCCGTTGTCCGCCTAACTCGCATAGGATTAAATAAAGCATATAGACACGACAAATAGAAGGAAAAAATAGGGTTGCTAATCAGAGTGAGGCCTTAGCGAGCTTCGCTTCGGTTTTCCCCGTGTAACCCGTTCGGACCGGTCTATCGGCTAGATCGGGACGAGGGGGTTACAACCATGAGCCAGTAAAGGAGTCAGAGGCTCAAGAATTTATGAAGATACTCAAACAAAGTGAGTATAGTGTGGTGGAACAGCTCAATAGGCTCCCAGCTCGATTTTCTATATTATCTCTATTACTGAGTTCTGAGGGCCACTTTGAGGCTTTGTTGAAGATTTTTAACCAGACGTTCATACCAAAAGAGATCACTACCAAGAAGATGGACATGCTGGTCGGTAATATTGTTGTTAATAATTTTATTTCGTTCAATGATGAAGAAATACCGGAAGGAGGGAGAGGATGGTGCAAGGCTCTACACATTTCAACAAGATGCAAGGGATTCATGTTGCCAGGTGTCCTAATTGATAACGGGTCAGCCCTTAATGTTCTACCACTAGCAACATTAAAGAAGCTACCAATAGATAGCTCGCATGTGAGAGCTTACCAGAACACGGTAAGAGCATTTGATGGGACACAAAGGGAGGTGATAGGAAGAATTGAAGTGCCTTTGCAGATTGGACTGTCAACTTTCGACGTAGAGTTTGTGGTCATGGATATTAAGCCCAATTATAGTTGCTTGCTCGGGCGCCCATGGATCCACACAGCAGGAGCAGTCCCTTCTACCTTACATCAAAAGCTGAAATTCAAGATCGACGGATAATTAGTAACAATAGGTGCAGAGGAGGAAATCATTGCATGAGTAACCATTGATGCACCATTTATCGAAATAGATGAAGGTGCGCTCGAGTGTCACTTCAGGACATTAGAGCAAGTCAATGAAACCTTTGTCTCCTATGGAAGAAAAGTACCAGAATCGGAATTATCCAGTTGTATGAAAATGCAAGTGAAACAAACACTTGGAAAAGGAGATGAAGCTGAAAAAGGATTTGGGAAGTGGTGCCAAGGGAGGTTGTACCCAATGGTTATCCCTGCAAAGGCTGATCGATTTGGGCTAGGCTTCAAGCCCAACCATTGGCAAAGAAAGGCAAAAAGTAGAAAGCACCAGGAAATGAGAAGGGCAAGATTAAAAGGGGAAGAAATTGAGTGGGAGCCCATGACATTCCCACATTTGAGCCATAATTGCATATCCGGAGGCTTTTGGGACACCCAACGCCTAAGTTAATGAGGAGGAGAAAGGAAAGAATGACATGTGTGAAGCATTTAAGAACTTGAGCGTCAACGCCCTGATGAATGAGGAATGAGAGAACAAGTACTTGTCCATGATTAGCCCCTGCTTTGAACTTGACAATTGGACTGTTGAAGAAATTCGTGTAGTCTTTTAGACAATTTTAGAGTAATTCTCAAAACCAACCTGTAACCCCCTTAGCTCGGCCTAGACGCCCGACCCGAACTAAGAAGATTACACGGGGAAAACTAAAGTCAACTCGTTAAAGTCAACCTTGATTAACAACCTTTTTTTCTTTTTAACTTTTCTAGATGCACATTATTAACCTATATGATTAGCAATTCAGTTTAGCGGAAGCGACACAGTGAAAGAAACTCATTTAGGGGTTCAATTGTATACAAATGCCTTTTAGGGACTAATGTGTAAAATTTTAGAATTATAAGGACTAGTCAGGTTTTAAAGTTACCAAACAAAAATTAAACATATAATATGTCAACATGTCAAATTTCATCTTAAACGGATCATCTAAACTCATTTAATTAAGCATTCAAGACTCAGGGACCAAAACGTGAGAAAACATAAACCTAAAACAATTCAAATTCAATTCCAACAGTCGGGTATTTCGAAACACAAGACCCTGTATCGAAATGGTCGTTTCGAAACCAGGTTGACCATTTCGATACGCGGGTGCGTTCCGAAACCCATATCGAAACACAGCTTTCCAGTAGCAAATCATTTCGGAACGTTCCTACCTGTTCCGAAACTTCATGACCATTCCAGGCCACCGTTCCGAAACAAGTAAGGACGTTCCGATACGCCTTGCCCTGCAACTTCACAATTTGCTGGTTTTTCACTCATAAACACCTCCGAAAACATTCCAATTCAAGCTACAACATACATACAATATGTATAAGCATCAAAGATCAACATTACGAAGCACAAGCTAAAACATAGCATCATTCAAGCAAGCATTAGATCTATAGGCATGCTACCTAGTCTTCAAAACCATACCAAAAGCTAAAAGTCACATTCAAGCACAAATCAAACCTCAAAGGCCAATTACAACCCATAACACCAAACCAAACATGAACAAAGTAATTAACAACATCTTTAAACGTCCAAAAGTAGAAATCCCACCCATTGCCTCTTATTACACCAAAGTTAAACCACATACTTTGCTAAAACAAAGTTCTTGGATTCCCCTTGCTTCCTTGTTGCCTCAAAGACCTAATTCTCTGTATTGATGAAACAAATGAGCGTAAGCACAAAGCTTAGTGAGGATCGCTAAAACAACATTCATCAATGCATTTCACATAATCAGAAAATCACCATTTATCAACACATGCCTTTACTTAAAACATGCCCTCTCAAGGCATCAATGCACTTTTTAAAACACATGCTCATATGCATCACTTAAAAACAGCAAATAAATCTTTGCTCATGCTTTACCAAGGATCACATGCATTTTAGCATAATTCACAAGCATCTCATGCTTAAACCATTAGTCAACAACATTATATTGGCTTCAAGTGATCATTTCTCAAACCGTATCAAAACCAAATCAATGACACAATCGGATACGCAGATTACAAGCGTTGTCCCACACGCTTCATACATACTACCGGACTGCACAAGGTGGAGATCAATGGCACAATCACAACCCCTCAACACCCGTGATGGAGATTAATGGCACAATCACAACCCCTCAACATCACTCATCGGTAGTTGTATAATTCCACTAACAAGAGTACGGGATACATACCACAAGACTCACACACAGGATTAAACCTTTCACCGTTGTAATCTTAGCCTCAATTTTTAGGGTACTTGGATGGTAATTACGGTACAATCACAACCCCTCGACATCCAAGGCGACTTTATTCACGGTGCACCCAATCCTATAGCCGGCTAACTATATCCGATTAAAAGTTACCAAAAACCACTTCCATCACATGTCAATATAATCATTTAACATTAATGTTGCGTGTAAAAGAGTCTATCGCAATTGTAGTGCAAGTGTACACGACGCAAGTAGTAAAGTGATACGAAGTATCGTATATCGTCTCCACAGTGACTGGGCTAATAGCTTCACCTTAAATCACTGCACGAAAGTAAAGAAAATATTTGAGAAAGTTGTCACGAGAATAATAAAGTAAACGTAAATAAAAGAGTAGAGAATTCAAGATAAAGAGAATGGGCTGGTATTGAATTGCTCAGTAGTGCAGGTATTGCTAAGTCTAGGAAATCCAGTTCTGTCGTCGTCCCTGTTGCGGCAGCACCTGTCGCGGCAGCAGTCCGTTGATTGTCGCGGCAGCGACCACTCAACTCAGTACTTCAAGTTTGGCAAGAATTTCAGATGTGCCTTGGCCAATCCCTAGGTCCAAGTCCGTCGATGATCACGTCTTTGATGATACCTCCCGGCGTGAATCGAAGGATGAACACCGATTTTGATAAATTCTTCTTTAGCCACTTAACCTCGTCCTATCCCTAGGTCCGAGATAGTTCAACTATAAACTAGAGAACTCGCACTTATTCCTTTCGTATACTTAACTCTCCCGATGCTAAGTAAATCGATAACCTCACAATGCTCTCCCGATGCTCTTGTAAGATGTTAATAACCAGAATAAGAGAACTTGAAGTTTATTTTATTGAACTGAAAATTCCTAAAACAAAACAACCCTTGCAACTACTTTACAAAACAACCCGTGGCCCTAAAGGGAATTTAGAACATGATGAGGGAAGGGAAACGGCTAGGGTTTTCGGAAGAAGGCTAGGGAATCGGTTATGCCCCCCTAAGTCGAAATACATGCCCTTATATAGGCTTTGGGTCCAAGTTTTCTAAAATAGCAAGAAGACAACTTTAAATTAAAGTACAACTCTAATAAAGACTGAATCTTCATAGAATCTATCTTTAAGCCGCCACCTTTCTTGCTTGGGATTTTCTCTCCTTAAACTTTGGGCTTGACATTCCTTTCGATTTGGGGCTTGGAAAAATATGGTGGTTCCACACGACAGACGGGCTGAATTTTCTCTATCTGTCGAGGTCCACTTTGCTTCTTCTCCTCAAAACTGTTGTCGTCCTCTGCTGTCACGGCGGCAGCCATGGCAGCATCGTCCTCCTTGACTGCTTGTCCAGTTCCAGCTCTTCTGCTTCACTGCCCAGCGCATGTCTCTTCTGTCTGCTACAGCAGCAACCTTCAAAAGCAACCAATTTTAGTAGAAATTGTGCCTTTTAATATATTTGTGATGTTTAACTGTAAACTGACCTAAATGCAATAAATAATGCTTGAATGCAGCAGAAATATAGGTTAAATAGGGGGTAAATAATAGAACTTTTACACACTCAACACACCCCCAAACTCAAGTTTTTTCTTTCCCTCAAGCAACTAAGACCTAAAAGAAAAATGAAATATTTTTGTTTTGGCTTAAAATAGTGAACCTTCCCTTACCCGTCGTTCGTTCCCTGTGACGGCAGCAACCTGTCGGATAATCTAGGATCTGTCCGTAGTCTCACTATAGTCCTCGTGCAGTGTGTGCATGCTTGTGAACAGTTATATGACAAGACTCTCTTAGTTTCACTAGAATATTTCAGCTCTTAACTCGAATTTTTATGCCAATGTTTATCTTTTGAAGGCATTTTTTTCATGCTCCTTTGATTTTTTTGTTTTGACTCGATTTCACTATTTTTAAGCTAAAGTTTCACTAGAGCCAGTTTTAGGCACCTCTAGCTAACTTCCTAGAGCCAGTTTCGGGCACCTCTAGGGCTGTGGAGTCTCTTTTGCTAAACTTCTTTCCTAGAGCCAGTGTTAGGCACCTCTATGGGCTATTCAAGTGCTAAGCTTCCTATTCTAGTTGGCTAAAAGAGTTCTAAGCAGTATAACAGTCACAAATGTGTTTAAGTTTTCAGAACTATAGAGAGGCTCTAAACTTCTGCTAAAAACTATCCTAAAGTCACTGCCACGACAGGGCTGTCACGGCAGTTAAGTTCAGTTCACAGTCTTCAGCCAAAGTTTTCAATATTTTCGTCATTTTTTCAGAAAAATAAACTAGGTAAAGACACAAATTTTGAAACTAAGATGGACTCCATTAATGGAGGGTTGCCACCCCCAAACTTGAGGGTTGCATTGCCCTCAATGCAAATGACAAATAAAAACAAAAATAAGGCAGTACATCACAAAATATATAGCAGGCAGCAATAATAAGATAAGAAACTTAAATTTTAATCGTTGTCTTCGTTGTTGCTGCTGAGTCAGATCTGACGGCGGGATCTAGCTTTTGGAGCTGGTTGGGGCATGGGGGAGGCAGATGTGTTCTTTGCTTTGGCCTCCCGTGGTGGCTGGATCCTGGTTGGGGAGATGTGAGGGGGTTGCTCCACAACCTGAACTTCAGAGCTGCTGCTACTGGCTTTTGGCATGTTATTTTTATCTGTCATCCGCTTCTGCCTCTTCACCGGTGAGAACTCCTTCGACATATTCCTCTTGATAGAGGGTTCGTTGTCACTGGCGGCCCAAACGAAGGAGTAGGAGAATCCAGCAACAAAGGCATCAAGCTCCTCCGATGCCATTCTACGTTTTGTGCCACGGGCAGATGGTTCAGCACGGGTGTTGCCCGCTGCTGTCGGGGCAGGTGATGGCGTTGAGGCGGCAGAGGGTGTCCATGGGGTAGCAGCAGGTGTAGGAGTGTGGGCAGGTGTAGTGACAGTAAAGTAATGTGCAGGAAAAGTGGGGAAGGCAACATGAGGGAAATTTAAAGAATTTTGTATAAAAGTTACCGTAGAGGCAGCAAAATCCCCGATGAAGGTCATTAAACCAAGCTGTCGTTCCTCCAGCTTCTGAATGGCAGCTAATATCTGGGAGGAGGAGTCTGTCGGGGCAGCTGCTGCGGTAGCTGGTTCAGTGTCTGGCTACTCTGTCGTGTCGGCTGTGGTGGCAGCTGAGTCGAATGACGATAGAGGAGTGGCAGCGGTCAGCTCCATGAGGATGAGGATGTTCTTTTCAGTCCAGCCTTTTCCTTGGACTCGCAAGTCAGTGATGACTTCTGGTACGCCATGGCCACGGCAGAGTGAGGTGATGAGGTACGGGAGGAAAAGGGGACCCGTCGGTCTGTGCGCACACTCCAAAATGCTCTCACGAATATAATTGCCCACATTAATGGGTCGTTCATGTAAAATGGAGTGTATCAACGCTAACCTCGGCTAGTCGACAGTGGTATTGTGGGATGACAGCATGATCCTCTTTTTTATGAAGGTGTTCCATAACTTTGCCTCCGGCAGCAGCTGGGTCCGCTTTACTGTCCGTGGATTTTTCCGGCTGGTATTCCATTGAGTTCCCTCATCTGTTAGTTCTGCCATGACAACGTCATAGGCAGCAGTGTCTAATGTGTTGAGGAACTGCTGGTGAGCGTCGTCATTGTTGCCGATGTAGAATCCATATAAGGTGTTAATGTACTCTGCTTCAAACGGCACTTCTTTCCCTCGAACAATCACCACTGTCGTTGTCTTGCTGCTGATGGCAGCATAAAATTCTCAAACCAGCGCGACATTCATTTCCTCCGGCTGCTCCGCAAAAGTCTGCCACTGTAAAGCTTGAACCTTCCGGGGTATGAATGGCTTGAGGCCCAGATTTTCCTCCTTCACTGTATAGATAAAGCCTCTCTCTTCTCACATATCTCTGCTGGCAAAGGAGCGTGGGGTAGCTGCTGTCGGTGTGGAACTGGAAGCAGCATTCCGACGGGTTTTCCTAGAAGACATTTTTGCAAGGGTTGTGGAAACAAAACTAAAAGCAAATAAAAATCTAAAGAGAGAGCAAGTAAGAAAAGCAGAAGTGAGTGAAAATGAAAAATGAAACGGGGTCATATAGAGAAGGATTTGCTGTCTGTTGAAGCTGTAATGGCAGGCACGAATAACGGGGCCAGCTGTTATGCGTTAACGTGTCTAACGTATGTCACGCGTTTCTGCGTCTGTTACGCGTCTGTGACGTGTTTCCGCGTCTGTCGTGACAGCGTGATGACAGCCTGTATTTTCCGCGTCTGTCGCGGCAGCTGTAACGATAGGCTTCAACATTTGGGCTTTAGGGTTGATGGATGGATGGTGGGCTGAGTTCACTTCTCCTGTTCTTCTTGACTCCTTTATTTCCTAAAAACAATAAAAATAAAAGCATTATTCAAATAAAATAAATCTTATTTCCTAATAAATAATATGTAATAATAAAAGAAAATTAAAAATAAAGTTTAGGTTAAATTAGGGATGCCGGGTGGGGCATCTCCTAAGGTAACCACTTCCTGCATTCCTGGGGCTTCAGTCCCCTGATAATGCTTCAAGCGTTGTCCGTTGACTTTGAATTGGTGCCCGTCTTTTAATGATCGGATTGTGATGGCACCATGGGGAAAAACCTGTACGACTTGGAACGGGCCAGACCATCTAGATTTCAGCTTCCCTGGGAAGAGTTTCAACCTAGAATTGAATAGCAATACAAGTTGCCTTGGGCAGAACTGTCGTGGCAGCAACTTCTTGTCATGCCACTTCTTAGTTTTATCCTTGTAAATTCTTGCATTGTCCAAGTCCATATTCACTGCCTTGATTGCCCAATATGCTCTGTGCTCTATCTCGACAGGTAGATGACATGTTTTCCCATAAATCAATTGGTGTGGAGACATTCCCAATGGAGTTTTAAAGGTTGTCCTATAAGCTCATAACGCGTCATTGAGGAGTAAAGACCAATCTTTCCTAGTTGGCTTAACCATTTTCTCAAGAATGTTCTTAACTTCCCTATTAGATATTTCAGCTTGTCCATTGGTCTGTGGGTGATATGCTGTCGCGATCCGATGCTTGACACCATATTTCTTTAAGGCAGCAGCAATAACCATGTTGTCGAAATGTCTCCCTTCATCACTGATAATCCTCTTAGGGATGCCAAACCTAGAAAAAATGTTTTTGTGTAAAAACTTTTGGACTGTCTTGGCATCATTCTTTTGAGTGGCAATAGCTTCAACCCACTTAGAGACATAATCTACTGCCAGGAGGATGTATAGTTTCCCACATAAAGATGGAAAAGGTCCCATAAAATCAATCCCCCAAACGTCGAAGATCTCGACTTCTAGAATGTTCTGCAGCGGCATCTCGTGTCTCCTTGAGATGTTTCCTGTCCTTTGGCACCTATCACAACTCTTGTACAAGATTTGCGCATCTTTATATAGTGACGGCCAATAGAACCCTGACTGCAGCACCTTGGCAGCAGTTTTGTTGCCTCCTAAGTGACCTTCATACTGTGAAGTATGGCAGTGATGAAGTATGTCTTCTTGCTCTTCCTGTGGTACACATCTCCTTATAACCTGATCTGCACAGATTTTGAAAAGAAGAGGTTCGTCCCACTAATAATGCTTAACATCATTTTGGAACCTCTTCTTGGCTTGATAATTAAGGTCAGAAGGAATTATTCCGCTAACTAAGAAATTAACGAAATCAGCATACCAGGGGAGTTCAGAAGACTTACCTGCCGCCATGGCTGTCGCGACAGTGACTGCGGCAGCAAAGAGCTGCTCATCCGAGAAGGTCTCCAGTATGTTTGTCTCATCTGTTGGTAGACTATGTCCCTTCTCCAACCTTGACAAGTGATCTGCCACCTGATTTTCTGTCCCTTTTTTATCCTTGATTTCAAGGTCGAATTCTTACAATAGTAGGATCCACTGTATCAATCGAGGCTTTGCATCCTTTTTCGCGAACAGATATTTCAAGGCAGAATGGTCTGTGTGCACTATTACCTTCGTTCCAAGTATGTAAGAACGAAACTTGTCGATGGAGAACACCACAGCTAATAGCTCCTTCTCTGTGGTGGTATAGTTTACTTGGGCGTCGTTCAATGTCTTGCTTGCATAGTATATGACATGAAATAATTTGTCTCTCCGCTGCCCAAGTGTTGCCCCGACAGCATAGTCACTAGCATCACACATGATTTCAAATGGTTGTGTCCAGTCTGGTGGCTGTACTATTGGGGCTGTTACCAGTTTTTCCTTCAGAACCTTGAATGCTTCAGTACATTCATCATTAAAGTCAAAGGGTCGGTTCTGCTCCAGAAGATGGCATAGGGGCTTGGTGATTTTTGAGAAATTCGCAATGAATCTTCGATAAAAACCAGCATGTCCCAAGAAACTTCTAATACCCTTGACTGTGGTCGGTGGCGGCAGCTTTTCGATCACTTCTATCTTGGCCCTGTCGACTTCTATACCACAGCAGCTAATTTTATGGCCAAGGACTATCCCTTCGTCCACCATGAAGTGGCATTTTTTCCAATTCAAGACTAGGTTTGCTTTTTCACATCTTTCAAGTACTTCCCCAAAGACTGAAAAATCATCCATAAAAATTTCAAGGAAGTCCTCCACCATATCGGAGAATATGGACATCATGCACCTTTGGAAGGTGGCGGGTGCATTGCATAATCCAAAAGGCATTCTCCTAAAAGCATACGTTCCGTAGGGGCATGTGAAGGTCGTATTTTCTTGATCTTCTGGTGCGATAGCTATTTGATTATAACCTGAATAACCATCAAGAAAACAATAATAAGGTTTACCCGCTAGTCTATCAAGCATTTGATCAATAAAGGGTAAAGGAAAGTGGTCCTTTCGGGTAGCTTTGTTAAGCTTCCGATAGTCTATACAAACCCTCCAACCGGTCACAGTCCTGGTTGGGATTAACTCAATGTTTTCGTTGGTCACCACGGTCATTCCTCCTTTCTTGGGAACACATTGCACCGGGCTCACCCATTTGCTGTCGGAGATGGCGTAAATTATACCAGCATCTAACCATTTGATTATCTCCTTACGCACCACCTCTTTCATCGCATGGTTCAGCCGCCTTTGAGCATCAATAGTCGGCTTATGATCATCCTCTAAAAGGATTTTATGCATACATAATGCCAGACTAATGCCTTGAATATCAGCTATCGTCCATCCAATTGCCTTTTTGTGCTGCTGCAGCATCCTTATTAATTGATGTTCCTGTTCCTGCATCAACTTGGAAGAGATGATTACGGGCAACGTATCATTTGAACCAAGAAAAGCATACTTTAGCTGCCCTGGCAGGGGCTTCAGTTCTAAAACATGGGGCTCAACAGTTGATGGCTTTTAGATTGCATGGTTATCCGAAGTATAATTTAAAGGTTCGAATAACTTACTTGGATGATCGCCTATCCAGTTTACCTCCTCCTGATCTTCAGTATCAGATGTATCGGATTCTGAGGAGTTGCTGTCGTCAACGCTATCATGACAGTCATGTATGTGGCTGCCGCGGCAGTGACCAATTTTGATGTCGTGACAGCCCGACCTGATGCAGGGTTGATCAAGGATAACTTCAGTGATAACCTTGCATTCCTCGTCTGCATCAGCATGCTTCATAGCTTGGAGAACATTCAACTTTATTTCTTGATCGTTCACTCTCATGGTGAGTTCTCCTTTCTCCACATCAATCAGTGATCTTCCCGTGGCTAAGAAGGGTCGCCCCAGGATGATTGGTGCGTTTTCATCTGCTTCACAATCTAAAACAAGAAAGTCAGCATGAAATATAAATTTATCCACTCTTACCAGAATATCTTCGATTTTTCCTTCCGGATGAACATAAGAGCGGTCTGCCAGCTGCAGTATTACTTTCGTGGGTCGAGCTTTTCCAATACCTAATTTTTGAAAAATAGATTTTGGCATTAAATTAATACTAGCACCAAGATCACAAAGTGCCTTACCCACATATTTATCTTCGATTACACAAGGTATGATGAAGCTCCCCGGATCCTTCTTTTTCTGGGTTGGCTGCCTATGAAGAATACTCATGCATCCTTCTGTCATCTTAACCGTTTCAAATTCCCCAAGTTTAGATTTCTTTGACATGACATCCTTGAGAAATTCGGCATAACCAGGCATCTCCCTCACGGCATCCAACAGCGGAATGTTAATATGAACCTGCTTAAAAATATCATAAATCTTTTTGAGCTGAGATTCTTGCTTCACTTGCTGTAACCGTTGAGGAAAAGGAGGTGGGGGACGATAATCAACAATACGTTCTTCCCACTGCATACGAATTTGAGGAGGTTTGGGTTCATCATTTTTCTCCTCTATCGCTTATGCTGTCGTAATAGGTCTGTCGGCAGCAGTCTGTTTGTTACCTGTCGGGGCAGCTTCCTCGGCAAGTCTGTCCAAGGCTGGTTTTTTCACTGTTTCAGCTTCCTTCTCTGGCCCTGGTAGTTTCTTCCCACTCCTAGTAGTAATGGCTTTACACTGCTCATGTGTGGGCTGCCTAGCATTTTCAGTGTTGCTAGGAAATCCTCCAGTCTGCCTTGGATTGATATGCTGGGAAACCTGACCAATTTGTGTCTCCAAGGATTTCAGAGTAGCTTCATGATTCGTCATCCGCATCTCTGTTTTATCCATGAATGTTTCTGTCTTCTTAACAAACTGATTCATGTTCTCAATATAAGTACCTGTCTGAGACATAAAAGTAGCCATAGTCTGTTCCAGTATATTGTTTGTGGCAGCTGGTGGCTGTTGTTGCTGCTGCTGCGGCTGCAGTTGCTGTCGAGTCAGTAATCTAGGTCCTCCCTGATTCTGATTATTGTGTGCTTGAGGATTCAGGGCATTATTAGGATTACTCCAAGAAAACTTGGGATCCTTTCTCCAACTGGGATTGTAGTTATTGGAGTTGTAATTCTGCTTATAGTTTCCAACATACTTTCCCTCTTCTAACTGTATAGGACACTCATCCGAACTATGATTTCCCTCACAAATTTCACATACCTCTTCGACAGCGAATCCATGTTGTGTGTCATCGTTCAAGAGCTTTTTCATTGCCTTAGTAAGGTATGCCACTTGTGATTTCATCGTGCTGCCGGCCTCATAATCCTTAACAGCTAGAATCCGTTTACCCCCTCTTCTTGCTGTCGGAAACTGCTCCTCATTCTTAGCCAGATTTTTCAATACTTGCATTGCCTCGTTCGGGTCTTTGTCCAACAGTAATCTGTTTGCTGCTGAATCAATTCGAATACGAGTTTGTAAGTTAGCAGCATTATAGAACTTAGTTACCTGGTTCCAGACGGGGAATGCGTGCATTGGGCAGTTCCGTAGAAGAGTGGTAAATCTGTCCCAGGCCTCGTGCATTGGCTCGTCATCTTCCTGTTGAAAAGTAGAAATTTCATTACGTAATCGCTCAGATAAATGTGGAGGATTAAAACGAGATAAAAATTCACAAGACAAATCTGCCCAAGTTCTAATTGAACCCGGTGTAAGTTTATTCCACCAAGTCTTTGCTCTATCCCTCAGTGAATGGGGAAATAGCCGAAGCCTCAGTATCTCCGGATTAACTCCTGGTAGTCTAAACGAACCACAGATTTCCTGGAACGTTTTTAAATGCTCCCTAGCATCCTATGTAACAGCACCACTAAACTGACTGGCATTGTTGATCATACTAAACATAATAGGTTTCAGTTCGAAGTTGTCAACATCTATGTCTGGCAGTGTGGTTTCCAGTTCTACATGATCGTTCAACATGTAGTCACGACAGGACCGTCGTCCGGCAGCGGCAGCAGGGTTGCCGACAGGAGGTATAACCTCTCTATCTCCAACAGGAGGGTCATTTCCTTGGTGGGCCATCGTCTCTAACTGTTCTTCAAGGTACTCGTTCCTGGCTAGTATGTGACGAAGTCGGTTCTTGTGATTGAATGAACGTTCGATTTCCGGATCTAATGGATACTCAGGATCTTCTCCTCGTCTCGATCTGCGCATAAACAAGAAACCTCGTGAAAAGCAAGAGTTGAATCAAACCAAAGAAAAACAGAAAATAAAAATAAAAACAAAAACGAAAAGTGTAGTAAAAGAAAAGGTAGAGTTATGTTGTCAGTCCCCGGCAACGGAGCCAAAAACTTGTTGCGTGTAAAAGAGTCTATCGCAATTGTAGTGCAAGTGTACACGACGCAAGTAGTAAAGTGATACGAAGTATCGGATATCGTCTCCACAGGGACTGGGCTAATAGCTTCACCTTAAATCACTGCACGAAAGTAAAGAAAATATTTGAGAAAGTTGTCACGAGAATAATAAAGTAAACGTAAATAAAAGAGTAGAGAATTCAAGATAGAGAGAATGGGCTGGTATTGAATTGCTCAGTAGTGCAGGTATTGCTAAGTCTAGGAAATACAGTTCTGTCGTCGTCCCTGTCGCGGCAGCAGTCCGTTGATTGTCGCGGCAGCGACCACTCAACTCAGTACTTCAAGTTTGGCAAGAATCCCAGATGTGCCTTGGCCTATCCCTAGGTCCAAGTCTGTCGAAGATCACGTCTTTGATGATACCTCCCGGCGTGAATCGAAGGATGAACACCGATTTTGATGAATTCTTCTTTATCCACTTAACCTCGTCCTATCCCTAGGTCCGAGATAGTTCAACTATAAACTAGAGAACTCGCACTTATTCCTTTCGTATACTTAACTCTCCCGATGCTAAGTAAATCGATAACCTCACAATGCTCTCCCGATGCTCTTGCAAGATGTTAATAACCAGAATAAGAGAACTTGAAGTTTATTTTATTGAACTGAAAATTCCTAAAACAAAACAACCCTTGCAACTACTTTACAAAACAACCCGTGGCCCTAAGGGGAATTTAGAACATGATGAGGGAAGGGAAACGGCTAGGGTTTTGGGAAGAAGGCTAGGGAATCGGTTATGCCCCCCCCCCCTAAGTCGAAATACATGCCCTTATATAGGCTTTGGGTCCAAGTTTTCTAAAATAGCAAGAAGACAACTTTAAATTAAAGTACAACTCTAATAAAGACTAAATCTTCATAGAATCTATCTTTAAGCCGCCACCTTTCTTGCTTGGGATTTTCTCTCCTTGAACTTTGGGCTTGACATTCCTTTCGATTTGGGGCTTGGAAAAATATGGTGGTTCCACACGACAGACGGGTTGAATTTTCTCTATCTGTCGAGGTCCACTTTGCTTCTTCTCCTCAAAACTGCTGTCGTCCTCTGCTGTCACGGCGGCAGCCATGGAAGCATCGTCCTCCTTGACTGCTCGTCCAGTTCCAGCTCTTCTACTTCACTGCCCAGCGCCTGTCTCTTCTATCTACTACAGCTGCAACCTTCAAAAGAAACCAATTTTAGTAGAAACTGTGCCTTTTAATATATTTGTGATGTTTAACTGTAAACTGACCTAAATGCAATAAATAATGCTTGAATGCAGCAGAAATATGGGTTAAATAGGGGGTAAATAATAGAACTTTTACACACTCAACAATTAATATTCCACTGTTTTACAAGCATAAGTACATTGACATTTCCACAAGCATAAATATGCTTAACATCGTATGCATTTAACACATCAAACCAAGGATCACTTACCTAGTGCACCCTTAACACAATGGCATTAAAATCTAGCATTAACCATGCTTAAAACATGCTTTAAAACAGTAATCAAAACCATATTTAACTCAAGTGCATTTCCATCAAAACATAGCACATTTCCGAGAGAGAATTTCGAATCACTTACTCTTGAGCTTAGCTAAGTGTTTCAAACTTACACTAAGCTCCCAAGACCACGCTCAAAGCGTTACAAAGCTGGAAAAATCCATTTCCACTCACCGATACGCGAAGCCTTGCTCGCCGACATGAAAATTACTCTTATGGAGCCTCCAACAACGCCTCATTTGCTCCCGGATCAAGATCCCTATTTTCACATCATCAAAACAGAGATCTAAAAGCATTAAAATGCATTTCAACGCTAGAAACTAGTCACAAACTCGTTGCACACCCAAACTACACCAATTTACCCATCCGAAACAACCGAAAACCTAATCGATTGTTTCCTAAACCAAGCCCATCTATCATACATCACTACCAATCCAATATAAACATCAAAACACATTTAAAATCAATCCAAACCCATCCTTATACCTCCAGCAAGCATGATTCCACCATTTCACCTCAAAAACTCACTTTAAACTATCAAGAAACTCAAGGATCTCAAGGACTTCGGGATCTATGTTATCAAAACCTCATTTCAACATAATAACCAACTTAATACTCAATTAAAATCAATCCAAAATAGAGCTTAACAAAACAAATCCGGAAATCAAGATTTCAACCATATTTTTACAAGATTTTGTTCTCAAATCAAAACCATAATGAAAACTCAACCAAAAACATTAATTAGAAGCCAAATATCTTGGGAATTTCAATAAAGAACTTTGATTAGAGGTTGAGAACGAGATTTACCTCCAATCCTCCCTTTCCTCAATGAATGACAAGTTTTCCTTAGCAAAATCTTGAAGAACTTGAAAGGATTCTTGAAAATTGTTTAAGAAATATTGAGAGAGTGTTTGGGAGAAAAGAATTCTAGAGAAAAATGAATCAAAATTGTGTTTGGCTGAAAATGAGAAGAGAATGGTAGTTACGTGATGGAATCTCACCAATTAACCACCTAGTTAATTAAATAAAATAAAAGCTAATTAAATATATTTAATTAAAACTATTTTAAACATATGTCATATTAAGGAAAGGCTAAATTGCTATAAATCCCCCTAAAGATTCTAAGATTTTGGCTTCTCCTTTAAAAATCACATTTTCCACAGTTTTGAAACTTTACAATTTGGTCACTACTCAAAATGTACCACCTCCGAAACTCTTTTTGTAAAATTGATTTGACCAACCTCTTAAATATATTTTTAGAGGATTTTAGCAATTTTTACCATAATTTTATCTTATTTCGATCCTTGATTTCCTTAAATCACCTTATGCGATTCGAACCGTCCCCGACTGGTACGGTCCGATGTCTAAAATATCTAGGCCCAAAATTAGGGAGTTACAAACCCCTTTGCTCCGAAACCAACCCCTTTGCTCCAAGCCCGAAGACAATAGGGGATCTTATGTAAAGGGCCTATGTCAAAACTAATCATTTAAAAACCAATAAAAGATGCATTTTTTCCTTCCAACAAGTTTTGTGTGGCAATTTCTTCCATAAACCGTGAATAATCCTCAAAATAAAAAATAAAGAAACTAAAACAAATCATTTCATTCATTGGTTCATCTTTTCCCTTCGTGTATATATATATTCCTTGTTGTTCCTTTGTAGATCTTCAGATATGAGTGACTTAAACGATTTCGAGCCAAAATCCAAAGATAACTTTGAACTACCTTCATGCCAAGTGGAAGTTGAAAATGTTGTTGTTGAAGAAGAATATGATTTGCTCGAAGACTTGCTCAGAATGGTAGAAGGAGAAAAGAAACAAATTCTACCACATAAGGAGGAGTTGGAAATTATGAACCTTGGCACAGAAGAAGAGAAGCGCGAGGTAAAGATTGGCACCACCATTTCGGCTATTACCCGACAAAGCCTGATTGAGCTCCTAAAAGAGCATAAGGATATTTTTGCCTGGTCTTACCAAGATATGCATGGCCTAGACACTAACATTGTTGTACATCGACTGCCAATAAAGTTGGGATGTAAGCCTATAAAGCACAAGCTTAGAAGGATGAAAGTTGAGACACTCCTAAAAATTAGAGATGAAGTGAAAAAGCAATACGATGCAGGATTCCTAGAAGTGGCCAAATATCCAGAATGGGTGGCAAACATCGTCCCAGTTCTTAAAAAAGATGGAAAGGTACGAATGTGTGTGGGCTATAAGGACCTCAATAAGGCAATCCTAAAAGGCAACTTTCCACTACCACGCATTGATACATTGGTGGACAACACAGCTGGACATTCCCCCTTTTCCTTTATAGATGGGTTCTTCGAGTATAATCAGATAAAGATGTGCCTAGAGGATATGGAAAAAACCACGTTCATAACATTATGAGGCACTTTTTCTATAAAGTAATGCCTTTTAGCTTGAAGAATGTCGGGGCAACTTACCATAGAACCATGGTTACCCTATTCCATGATATGATGCACAGGGAAATAGAGGTATATGTTGATGATATGATTGCTAAGTCTCGATCTGAGGAATAGCATCTAGCAAATTTAGAAAAAATCTTTCAAAGGTTGAGAAAATTCCAGATAAATCTTAACCCAAACAAGTGTACATTTTGGGTTACGTTCGAAAAATTGTTAGGCTTTGTGGTAAGTAGGAAAGGAATGTAGATTGATGCAGGTAAGATCAAGGCCATACAAGAGCTTTCGCCACCTCAAACACAAAAGGAAGTTCGGGGTTTTTTGGGAAGATTAAACTACATTGCCCGTTTCATCTCTCAGCTGACAGACAAGTGTGACTCGATGTTCAGGCTACTTGGGAAGAATAACTCATGCACCTAGAATGAAGAATGCCAGGCGGCTTCGGAGAAAATTAAGAAGCAGCTAACTAATCCTCCTGTGTTGGTCCCGCCAGTTTCTGGAAAGCCATTAATTTTATACCTAACGGTGTATGAAAACTATATGGGTTGTGTGCTGGGCAACACGACGAAACTAGAAGAAAAGAAAAGTCAATATATTACCTGAGCAAAAAGTTCACTGATTGTGAAACCAAGTACACCTCAATTGAAAAACTATGTTGTGCACTGGTCTGGGTAGCTAAAAGGCTTAGGCAATATATGTTATATCACACTACATGGCTAATTTCGAAGCTGAATTCGCTAAAGTTCATGATGAAGGCCTCGACCTTATCTGGAAGATTAGCGTGATGGCAGATGTTGTTACTTGAATTTGACATCCAGTACGTGAGTCAGAAAGAGTAAAAGGAAATGTCATAGCTGACTTCTTGGCAAGACGCGCATGTGATGATTATGAGGCATTAAATTTTAATTTCCCTGATGAAGATCTGATGAGCATCTCAAAAGATGATGAGGCTCCAGCAAAATCTTGGGTCATGAACTTTGATGGTGCCGCGAATGCATTAGGACGAGGAATTAGGGCAGTTTTAGTGTCGCTAGAAGGAAATTACTACCCATTCACTAGTTGATTGAAGTTCTTCTGCACTAATAACATGGCAGAATATGAGGCTTGTATAATGGGACCAAGGGAGGCCATTGAAAGGAAAATATATAACTTGAAGGCATTTGGGGATTCAACGTTGGTTATTTACCAAATACGAGGAGAATGGGAAACGAAGGTTGTAAAGTTGGTAGAATACCACAAGTTGGTTCTCGAATTGACCAAAGAATTTGATGCGATCACCTTCAAATATCTTCCTAGGGAAGACAACCATATGGATGATGCCTTAGCCACCCTAGAAGCTATGTTCAAGGCTAGTGAAGATTCAAAAATGATGCCCATGAAACTACAAATGTTGGACTCCCCGTCCCATTGTTATGACGTGGAAGAGGAAGCAAATGGCTTGCCCTGGTACTATGATATCTTGCAGTATGTAAAACTTCAACAATACCCATCGCAAGCTACAGAGAATGAAAAGAAAATGATCAGGAAAATGGCATCAGGGTACGTCCTAGATGGAGAAATCATATACAAGAGAAGTCGAGATCAGGTGCTCCTAAGATGCGTAGACGCGAAAGACGCTCAATTGATTTTAGAAGAGGTTCACGAGGGAGTTTGTGGAACTCACCCTAGTGGTTTCACCATGGCCAGAAGGATCGTGCGCTTTGGATATTATTGGTCAACCATGGAAGGTGACTGCATCGATTACTCTCGCAAATGCCACAAGTGTCAAATTTATACTGATAAGGTTCATACACCCCTCAATCTCTCCATGTTATGTCAGCTCCTTGGTCTTTTTTCATGTGGGGCATAGATGTCATCAGTCATATTCACCTAAAGGCGTCAAATAGGCATCATTTTATTTTGGTAGCCATTGATTATTTCACGAAGTAGGTGGAAGTAGCCTCGTATGCAAACGTTACTAGGTCTACGGTCTGTAAATTCTTGAAGAAGGAAATCATTTATCGGTATGGCCCGCTCGAAAGTATCATTATTGATAATGCTTCCAGTTTGAGCAATAGGATGATTGTCGGGGTTTGTGAGCAGTTTAACATCAAACATCATAATTCGGTCATATATCGCCCAAAGATGAATAGGGTGGTAGAGGATGCAAATAAGAACATCAAGAAGATCGTTGCAAAAATGACAGACACTTATAAAGACTGGCATGAGAAACTATTGTTTTCCTTATATGCATACCGAACTACAATATGAACATCTTCCGAGGAAACACAATTTTCGTTGGTGTACGAAGTAGAGGCAGTGGTACCAATTAAGGTTGAAATACCATCGCTTCGTGTCTTAATGGAGGCAAAGTTAGACGAGGAAGAATGGGTTCATGCAAGATATGATCAGTTGAACCTAATCGGTTAGAAAAGATTGAAAGCCTTGTGCCATGGTCAGATGTACCAAAGAAGGATGATAAGGGCTCATGAGAAGAAAGTTCGGCCAATAGAACTCCAGGAAGGCGACTTGGTGCTGAAGAAGAAGTTGTCAATCCAGAGCGATTCTAGAGGAAAATGGATGACTAATTGGGAGGGACCGTATATTGTAACAAAGGTTTTCTCAGGTGGGGCATTGATTTTGGCTGAGATGAACTTTAGAGGCCAATAGATTCGGTCAAGAAGTATTATGTTTAGAAAAAAAGGAAAAAGAAAAATAAAGGGGGTTCAAAATGAAAACTCATAAAGGGCATTTTGAAACCAAAGGAGATCTTGAGTTGAAAACCCATAATGGGTGGCTCAGGTAGTTGACATGGCAAGAGATTCTCTCGGGGACATGACATAGGTGGATCCACTCGCATTGTCACCATTTTCGAAGTCTGCTCGGCATGGGTAGCATTCAAGGCATCTCACGGCGTTTTGACCAATAGAAGTTTTTGTCATTGATATTTGAATACTTGTTCTTGTGATTTCTTTTTTGTTTTCCACAGTATGAATAAAGTTTTATTGACCTTCTTTGTTGATACCCTTCCCTTTTCAAAAGCATCTTGCATTGAAATGAGAATTAATAGGTTTGACATCACTTAAAACATACAAAAGATTTTTTAGCATTACTTTGAAAAAAAATTAAAAACTACATGGACTATTAGGCGTTTCATGGTTAAGTTTAGAACTTGGGACATGTAGCACCAACATAAAAGACATTCAAAGTAGAAATAATTTTTGTGCAAAGATTCTCATGAAAGTAATTCAAAGTATTCCATGTAGGCCAGAATTTGAGAATTTTCAAGGAGCTTTAAAAGTGTCTTGATATCTTTAAAGTAGCATGTCGCGAAATAGGGGTGCCTTTCTGATCGCTAGTCTTTCTTCCATGATAATGAGAAAAAATTTACAAATATTGGAGGTGGCATCCTAAGTTATAAGGATTCCCATTCACGCTCCCGAAGCACTCAAGGAGGCTTGTCTCTGAGTATGGATGCATCAACTAGAACAAACTTTAGGACGTTCCTATACAAAGATCAAATGTTTTCAATGTAGCAAAGAGGTACAAAGAATGAGAATGATGAAGACGAAGAAGTTTATCCTTCCGACCAGGAGTACAAGATTACTGGATTAAGTGAGCAAAGGTCGAATGTTTTCAATGAAGCAAAGAGGTACAAAGAATGGAAAAGATTTTAACAAGAAATTGGCAGAACAATTTAAGATGGTATGATGCTAAGTTTCTTGCGTTGTGGTCCTAATAACATCACTCGGTGTAAGGAAGTGAAAGGAGTCCATAGGCATATAGTGTCTTTTGCCAGAGTTGAGAATGTTTGAGATGATACAATTCAGGTTTTCTGGAGTTTCATATTTTCTGTGTCTGCTACCTGACAGAAAACTAATTCCGATAAAAGTATTTTAAAAGAAACCATAAAACTTGGCTTGCATTCATGTTTTTGATGTTGGTGTTACATGAGAATTACTTTGAAGTATTCCATGTAGCAAAACCATAAAAGTATTTTCAGTGTCTGCTACTTGACAGAAAACTAATTCCGATAAAAGTATTCCATGTAACACCAACATCTTTCTTCAAACCCACCCAATAGTACTCATCCTTAAGATCACGATACATCTTAGTACTACCAGGATGCATAGCAAAAGGACTACTATGAGCTTCAGTCAGAATAGTACGCCTCAACTCAGCATCATTCGGCACTACTATCCGACTCCCAAAACATAGAACCCCATCATCATTAAAACAGAAATGCCTAATAGTAACACCAGCATCATACTTTTTAATTATGGCCACTAAACTTTTCAAAAATCGCATTTTAGTCACTACTCCAAAATGTAGTATTTCCAAACTTTATTTTGTAAAATTGATTTCACCACTCTCTTATATATATTAAAAGAGGATTTTTAGATATTTTTCCATATTTTTAAACATCCCGAACTAGGCTTTCCCTAAAACCTCCTTTTATATTCGAACCAAAAATCAGACCGGTCCGGTTCAGACCCTAAACTTCTAAGCCCAAAATTGGGGTGTTACAACTCTCCCCCCTTTAGAAATTTCGTCCTCGAAATTTACCTGGAGGAAAAAGGTACGGAAACTGCTTCAACATATCATCCTTTCTTTCCCACGTGGCTTCCTCAACACCACGATGCCTCCACAACACCTTAACCAATTCAATGGTCTTGCCTCGAAGAACTTTACTGTCCGAATCCAGAATTTCAATCGGCTCCTCATCATAGGTCAAGTCTGGATTCAACTCCACTTCCTCCACAGGCATAACATGCGAAGGATCCGTTCTATACCTCCAAAGCATAGAGACATGAAATACATCATGAATCTTTTCCAACTCTTGTGGTAACCTCAGCTTGTAAGCAACAGGACCCACACGCTGAATCACCTCGTATGGTCCAATGTACCTAGGGCTCAACTTACCCTTCCGGTCAAACCTTATCACCTTCTTCCAAGGCGAAACCTTCAAGAACACACGGTCACCTACCGCAAACTCAATCTCCTTACGCTTCAAATCCGCGTAAGACTTCTGTCGATCAGAAGCGGCCTTCAATCGCTCACAAATGAGCTTCACCTTCTCGGTGGTTTCTTTCAACAAAGCCGGCATCGAAACCAACTTCTGACCTGTTTCAGCCCAGCAAAGAGGAGTTCTGCACTTCCTCCTGTACAAGGCTTCATAAAGTGCCATTTGAATACTTGTCTGGTAGCTATTGTTATAAGCAAACTTCACCAAAGGCAAATGCTTCTCCCAAGATCCTTGAAACTCAATCACACAGCACCTCAACATATCTTCCAGCACTTGGATAACACGCTCAGACTATCCATCCGACTGTGGATGATAAGAAGTACTGAAATTCAGTCGCGTACCCAAAGCCTGATGCAAACACTCCCAAAAGCGCGACGTAAACCTCGAATCTCTATCCGACACTATAGACTTTGGCACACCATGCAGTCGCACAATCTCAGCAATGTACAACTCTGCAAGCTTGTCCAAGGTATACGTAGTATGCACAGGTAAGAAATGTGCACACTTCGTAAGGCGATCCACAATCACCCACACCGAATTCTTCTTCGATGGCGACAAAGGCAAACCAGACACAAAGTCCATGGTAATCCTTTCCCACTTCCACTAAGGAATCCTCAACGGTTGCAGCAACCCAGAAGGAAACTGATGTTCAGCCTTAACCCGCTGATAAACCATGCACTTACCCACGTACTCCGCAACATCTTTCTTCAAACCCACCCAATAGTACTCATCCTTAAGATCACGATACATCTTAGTACTACCAGGGTGCATAGCAAAAGGACTACTATGAGCTTCAGTCAGAATAGTACACCTCAACTCAGCATCATTCGGCACTACTATCCGACTCCCAAAACATAGAACCCCATCATCATTAAAACATAAATCCGATGGTCTATCCTCAGCAATATCCTGAACATGTGGCACCAAAGAATCATCCAACAACTGTTTGTTCTTTATCAACTAAACCAAATATGGTTTCACTTGCAATTCAGCCACAAGACCCCCATCACGCGAAATACTCAAGCTGGCAAACATAGCCATCAACTCCACTGCTACCTTTCTACTCAAGGCATCCGCTACAACATTAGCTTTTCCCGGATGGTACTCGATCGTCAGATCATAATATTTAAGCAACTCCACCCAACGTCGTTGCCTAATATTCAACTCTTTTTGAGACATCAAATACTTTAAACTTTTATGATCCGTGTACACAGTACACTTCTCACCATACAGGTAATGTCTCCAAATCTTCAAAGCAAAGACCACCGCAGCTAACTCAATATCATGCGAAGGATAATTGCGCTCATGCACCTTCAACTAACGCGATGCATAAGCCACCACCTTACCCTCTTGCATCAACACACACCCCAACCCAACATAGGATGCGTCGTTGTACACTACAAACTCTTTCCCTGATTCAGGTTGAACCAAGATAGGAGCTTGCGTCAAAGCTGCCTTAAGCTTCTCAAAAGCATGTTGTCTTGCCTCTGTCCACTCATACTTGACATCCTTCTAGAACAACTTCGTTAAAGGTGCAGCAATCTTCCACAAACCTCCGATAGTATCCTGCCAACCCAAGGAAACTACAGACTTCATGAACAGACTTAGGAGGCTTCCAATTCATCACCGCCTCGATCTTCTGAGGATCAACACGAATCCCCTCCGTAGAAACCACATGACCAAGGAAAACAACTTCCCTAAGCCAGAATTCGCACTTGCTCAACTTAGCATAAAGATGATTCTCCAACAGCGCCTGCAACACAATCCGCAAATGCCCTTCATGCTCCTCCTCAGTACGAGAGTACACAAGGATATCATCAATGAACACCACAACAAACTTGTCCAAGTACTCATGGAACACTCTATTCATCATGTCCATAAAAGCTGCATGAGCATTCGTCAAGCCAAACGGCATCACAAGGAACTCATAATGCCCATACCTCGTTCTGAAGGCTGTTTTTGGCACATCCACATCCTTCACCTTAAGTTGGTAATAACCTGACCTTAAGTCAATCTTAGAGAACACAGTCGTTCCCCGGAATTGATCAAAAAGGTCATCAATCCTCGGCAAAGGATATCGATTCTTGATAGTCAACTTATTCAGCTGACGATAATCGATGCACATTCTCATAGTGCCATCCTTCTTCTTCACAAACAAGATCGGTGCACCCTAAGGTGACACACTCGGCCGAATGAAACCACGATCAAGCAACTCCTGAAGTTTCGTCTTCAGCTCCTTCAACTCCTTAGGTGCCATTCGGTAGGGAGTAATGGACACTGGGGTTGTGTTTTCATACAACTCAATCCCAAACTCCACCTCTCGATTAGGAGGCAATCCAGGTAACTCCTCCGGAAACACTCCAGGAAACTCTCACACAGTCCTGATATCCTGAACTCGCAACTCCTTAGAGTTAGGATTCATCACAAAGGCCAGATAAGCCTCACAACCTTGCCTCAGCATTTGGCTTGCTTTCGACGATGACACCACATTGGCAAGAAACTTCACATTCTCACCAACCACCACAACCTCATAATCATCCGCAAGCTTCAACGAAACTCGCTTGTTCTCAAAATCCACTACAGCTCGATGTTCAACAAGCCAATCCATACCAAGGATTACATCAAAACCATAGAATGGCAATTCCATGAGATCAACAAGAAAAACATGGTTTTGCACTACCAGAGGACATCTTCTATACAACTTTCGTGTCACAACGGTCTCACCAAAGGAACTAGTTACACGCATACCAACATCCAAAGACTCAACAGGTAAACCAAGCAATTGAGAATGTTCACACAATATGTATGAGTGTGTAGATTTAGAATCAATCAAGGAAAGTAATGATAAGGATTGCAAAGTAAAGGTACATGCGATCACATCCGTATCATTTCTCCCCTCACGTTGAGCATACACTCGAGCCTGGCCACCACCTTCAGGTTGAACAGCCACCACATGCGCCACATTCCTCCCACCATCATCTCTGCGCTGGAAGTTACCACGGTCGCGCCCACGACCTCTCTGTGGTGCAACTACCCCAGGAGAACGTCCCTGACCACCACCGGCCAACAAAGGACACTCCCTCCTCATGTGGTCTGCCGAACCACAATTCCAACATGAATTACCGGTCACTGCTACAGGAGCCTAAACCTACCTCGCTGCTCGAGGACAATCTCGCCTCAAATGACCATGTGATCCACACGTCCAGCACGTGTTCTGATCAGGTCTCATCCTATCTCCCTGAACAGGCGCACCATGCCCTCCATTACCACGCCTAGCAGAAGACTGATACCTCTTATCTCGTCCTCTCTTGTTCCGTCCTCCACCGGAACTATAATCAGCAGCTCTATTGCCCGAGCTAGAACTAACACCTCTGGAAGACAAACCCAAGTTATGCTCAATGTCTTTCGCTCTACTCACCAGCACATCAAAATCCGTATACTCAACAGCAAGCATGAAAGTCTTCACATCCGTCACCAAACCATAACGGAAACGTTCACACCTCTCCCGCTCATCAGGGATTAGCTCAGGTGCGTACTGACTAAGGCGGACAAACTGGACCTCATACTCAGCCACCGCCATGCTTCCTTGCACAAGAGACATGAGTTCTCTCTTCTTCTCATCTAGGTATCGCACACCTAGATACTTCCTCTTGAACGCGTTCAGAAAGAACGTCCAAGTCACATCATTCTCCTCCATTCCGGAAACAGTGGTCGTCCACCACGTATACGCATCATCATGTAGTAGAGACACCACACAACCCAGCTTCTGCACATTGCTGCAGTTCATTTGCCCCAAAATCCTCTTGGTGCTTTCCAACCAAGATTCAGAACCTTCAGGAGATAAACCTCTGAACTCAGTTCCTCCCAAACTGCGAAGACGTTCCAAAGGTAATCTCACGTTAGCATCACCCTGATGCGCAGCTCCGTGAGCTCCAGCTATTGCTACCTGAAAGGCTCCCGCAATAGCTTGAATCAAAACAGTCATGTCAGGAGCAACTTGCCCTTACACACCTTCAGGTCCAGCGACCCCAGCACCAACACCAGCATTTTCACCTCCAAAACCACCACCTCCAGGTGGTCCACCACCAGGAGGAGGAGGAATATCCACAACATTCTCAACATGTTCCTCATTCTCGTTCTGAGCCATAGCTCTCGTATTCATCCTCATCTCTCTACGAGGCCCCATTTATAAAAAAACTATGCACTGACACAAATGCAATAAACATAATTAGGCTCAACAAGGTAAGTAATCCAAGTACTCAAGCTCATTTTCCAAAACAATTCCTTTCATTAGTTTTGATATGGCAATGGGTTCCCATAACATGCTTCAACATAGCATAGCATCACAATTGCAACCATACATCACAATTCAAACACATTCTTTCATCCAAGAAGCATATCATGCAAATACACATACATCACCCACATAACTATTCCCACTTACACGAGAACTCAGCTCTGATACCACCAAATGTAACCTCCTTAGCCCGGCCTAGACGGTTGACCCGAACTACGAAGATTACACGGGGAAAACCAAAGTCAACCCGAAAGTCAACCTTGATTAACGACCCTTTTTTCTTTTTAATCTTGTCTAGATACACATTAACCCTATGTGAGTACGCATGAAAACTTACAAGTGAAAAGCACATCGATCGAACAACACGAGGGACTCAATTGCACAAAATACAAATATTAGGGACCAAAATGTAAATTCTAGAAATTAGGAGGTCTTAACTGATTTTAAGGTTACCAATATTAAATTAGTCATATTACATGCTTCCCTGTCAAATTTCACCTTAATCGGACAACTCAAACTCATGCAATTGCAATTACAACATTCGGGACTAAAACGTAAAGCTTGCAAACCTCAACATCATTCAAATCAGTGCCCAACGGTCACCTGTTTCGAAACGGTGTTGACCGTTCCGAAACATGGGTTCGTTTCAAGACTTGTTCCGAAACAGGGCCTTCCAGTGGCCAAATCGTTTCGGAACGACCTCCAACCGTTTCGAAACACGAAGGCCATTACAGGCCCCCGTTTCGAAACGCCAGTGCCCGTTCCGATACGATTTGCCCAGAAGTTGCAGAAATTGCTGGTTTTTCATACATTAAACCACTCAAACACATCCTAATGACTTCCTAACCATGCCAACAAGTCATCATACATATAAGGTGCATGTTTGCAACTTCAAAACACATCCATAGCATCAAACATGGAATTTCACATATCTATAGGCATGCTTCCTATTATCCAAACCAATCAATTAACCAAACTCCAAATCAAGCATCAAAAGGCCAATTACAAATCCAAAACACCAAAAGCATTATGCCACAAACTAGGGAGTCCAAAACATCTCCCAAAACACACTTTAGGTTCCCATTGCCAAATTACCAAAACTAATAGTGTATGAAAACATCACCATACATGAGCTTAGTTTCCCTTGGACTCTTAGCTTCCTTGTTGCCCTCAAACACTTCAATTATCTGCATTATTGGTTCAAGAGAGAGAGCGTAAGCACAATTTCTTAATGAGGCAAGCTATAAAGAAACAACACAATAATGCATTTTATAAAACACTTTCAACAAGCCTTTAAACACATACTCATCACTTTTCATGTAACCTTGCATACATAACAAGCATCTCATGCTTCAATATAATCAACACATCATATTGGCTTTCAAGTGATAACTCAACCATTTACAACTCAAAACACAATTGGATACGCAGATTACAAGCGTTGTCCCATACGCTTCATACACACTACCGAACAACACAATGTGGAGTTTACCGGTACAATCACAACCCCTCAACACCCGTGATGGATTTTAACGGTACAATCACAACCCCTCAACATCACTCATCGGTAGTTGTATAACTCCACTAACGAGTACACGGGACACATAACACAAGATCCACACAGGGACTTTTAACCACCGTTGTGATCTTACCTTACTCGTTAGTGTACTTGGATGGAGTTTACGGTACAATTAAAACCCCTCAACATCCAAGGCGACTTTATTCACGGTGCACCCAATCCTATAGCCGGCTAACTATATCCGATTCAAGTACTTTAAAATCATTACATCACTTGCCAATATACACCATTTACCATCAACAATTCACTGTTTTAAAGCATTAATCAAAGCCATTTAACATCATGCATCACAATGCATCAAAACCATATTAACAATATGTCAAACCAAGGATCTCTTACCTTGAGCATCCTTCAACACATGGCTTTCAAAACCAGCATTAATCATGCTAAAAACATGCTTTCAAAACAGAATTTAAACATGCAAATACAATCAATGCATCGAACCACTTCATGGCTCATCCAAGAGAGTTTCTCCGAAAACTTACTCTTGAGCTTAGTTAAGTTTCTTAGACTTAAACTAAGCTCCCAAAACCTTCAAACATTTGTTTTAAAGCTGGAAACCCAACTCCACTCACCAATTCCGTTTCGCAAGCTTGCCGAAACGTCGATCAAGCCTCCGGATCAACTCCAAAGGTGTCCGAAGATGTCTCCCCTGTTTTTAACACAACAAAGCAGAGGATTAATGCATCATCATGCATTGAAATCTTCATCCAACACACCTAAACTCGCTGCTCTACCTAAAGCCAACGTTTCTGCTACCAAACACAACCGAAATCACCTCCAAACTCTTCCAAAACTTAACCCAGCCAAGATCCATCACTTCTAACCATTCCTAAACATCAATCAACATCCAAAATAAACCTAAACTCGTCCTTATACCTCCAGCTATAACAGAACACCAAGATCACCTCAAAAACCACCATTTTCATAAGCAAAAACTTAGGAAATTCAACCTATTCGGGATTGCATTGATAAAACCTCATTTACACATCATTAGACATCCAAAATACATTTAAGAATCATCTCAAAACAGAGCCCAAACAATCATAACGAAATTCTTCAAGATTTCCTCCAAATCTTGAGTTTTAAGCCAAAATCAAGTTTCTAATATCAAAACCATTTACAAAACTTTAATTAAGGATTGATAACTTGGGAATTTCAATAAAGAACTGAATATTTAGAGGAGAAGAACAATCTTACCTCTAAATGGTGATTTCTCCTTGATTTGAGCCAATTTTCTTGAAAAATCCAATGAGGAAATCAAAAGGATTTGATGCTAGATTGATTAGGAATTAATTGATGATAGAAATCTCATCAATTGAAGTGTAAATCAAAGCAAAATTTGCTGGAGAAGAGTGTTTGGATGGTGGAATTTTGAGGAAATCAAAAGGTGGTTTCTCTTCTCATTAAATTAATTAAAACCTTAATTAATTCACTCAAATTAAAGAAAAATCTGGAGAAATCATTTTTGGGTAAATTAGCTTCTTAAAGATTCAAAGTTTCAATCCTTACAAAACAGTCACCACTAAACTTTTCAAAAATCGTTTTAGTCACTACTCCAAAATGTAGTATTTCCAAACCTTATTTTGTAAAATTGATTTCACCACTCTCTTATATATATTAAAAGATTATTTTTAGATATTTTTTCCATATTTTTAAAGCATCCCGAACTAGGCTTTCCCTAAAACCTCTTTTTATATTCGAACCGAAAATCAGACCGGTCCGGTTCAGACCCTAAACTTCTAAGCCCAAAATTGGGGTGTTACATTGGAGTTCATTTTTCAGGCGGTAAGGCCATTAAAATAGATTTATATTCATTAAACGGACAAGTAAATTGAACTTTTGTGAACTTGCAAATTCCAATTTTGAAAATTCTTTTTTGAAATCAATAAGGTACCAATTTTTGGGCGTTGTGGGGTGCTAATTCTTCCCCACGCATAACCGACTCTCGAACCTGTTTTCTGGTTTTCGTAGACCAAAAACTTATTTTTAATAAATAAAATATTTTATTAAAATAATCTCATTTTGAAGTAATCCAATTACACTTTTTTTATAAAAAAATTAATAGCGACTCCGTTGATTTTAGTTTTCAAAATGCCGGGCTCGAAAGGGTTGCGACATGTAAATAATAAAAATTAAATAGCAAATATCAACAAACAAATAGATTGTTCAACGTATACCCTTTGTTTCACAAATACATGGCTACAAAACTAGTAAGGGGCTTCTTCCAATACTTTTGGAAGCTGTGTCTACAAACATCCTGATAAACGGGAAGGATCCATATTTAACAATTTTTGCAGCCATCCGTTTTATACTGCTATAACTGTTTCCTTAAATTTGAAGGGCTTCTTGTAGGAATGTCCTTTGACAGAGAAGCAACTCTTTCTTCATTTTGAGGTTCTTTTCTGCAGCGTTTTCCTTTTTCTAGCAGCATCTTATTTCATTTGGTAAGGGTGAGCATTAGATCGAGTCAAGTCAAAAAATTTCAAGTTAGTCGAAATTACAAGTCCTATTTTATAACTCAATTTAAAAAAAATTAAGTTGAGTCAAATTGTTCGTGTTTATGTTCAAATTTAATTGTAGATATTTATAATGTTATGGTAGTAATTAGTTTCAATTTAAACGACTTTCTATAAACATATATATATATATATATATATTCTTCATAATTTTTCATATGTGATATACATATATCAGACAAAGTTGTGTGACTAGACTCGAACTTGAAAACTAATCCATTAATTAGTAAAAATTCAAGTTATTCAAATTTTTGTTTTATAATTCAAATTTTATTTGAATTTTTTAGAGTCAATTAAGTTTATGAAATTATGGTTCAAGTCAAGTTTACAAATTCAATTTTTTGTTAATTTTCGAATTAAATTTTCTCAACCCTAACTCTCAGGTCTCGAAAGAGTACTAAAAAGTCTTTAAAATTTTGCCATAAATTGTACATGATAAATTACAAATGATAATTTACAAGATTAGACAAATTATTGAATCTAATTTCTTTCAGAATAAATGGAATGGGGTCTCTATTTATAAAACATTACAATAATTAGTGTATTGTAGGCTGTCAAATTACAATAATTAGTGTTTGAACTATGTTTTGAGTGTGTTATATTAGGGTTTAACGGTATAAAACATGTATTAAATGAAGAGACAACCTAATGAGGTAAAACTTTCTAATCATAATATTGTAAATTGATCATGTTTAAGTGTATAAACTAATGCTTGAAAAATAAATATGAGATGAAATAAATAATTCTAACACATGTATCGAGCGAAGTATGGGCATAAATTGATCACTTTACTTTTGAGATCGTTTCATTTTGGCTTAATAGACAAATAGGTACTTAAATTATATCAATTTTTATTTAGTTGTCCAAATTATTTTTCGAGCTAAACAGGTGCCTAAAATTTTATTTCGTGATCCATTTAAGATTATTCGTTAATTTCTACGGTTAAATGTCACATGTCATCTTCAAAAAAATCTAAAATTATATTAAAAATAAATAAAATTAATAAAAAATAAAAAAATATATATATCCTAAAATTTTTAAATATTCTCAAAATAGTCCACAAATCCCTAAACCCTAAATTCGACCACTTTCGCCGCCAACGGCCGCATTGTCGATGACAGAATAAAACGTCCTATGCTCGCCGAACCCAAACAACATTCGTCACCCCTCCTGCCGTCGTTCGTCGCAAATCGTTCGAAAAAACTATTCAACAATTTCGTCAATTCGTACGTCGTCCGTCAATTTTTAAAGGCAGGGTGGTAGGTAAAATGATCACGATCGTCCGGCAACCGATGTGGTGAGCAACAACGTAACAATCAACCGCAGAATCGATCCAAATTGAGATTTATATTTTTGCGAGTTAAGTATTTTAAGGGTTGTTTTGTAAAATTTTAAAATTTTAAAATTTATTTTAAAATTAATTAATATTATTTATTTTTAATATAATTTTAAATTTTTTTAGAGATGACAAGTAACATTTAACAGTGAATAACAGTGAAAATTAATGAAAAATTTAAATGGGCCATGAAATAAAAGTTCAAGCGCTTATTTAACCCAAAATATAATTTGAGCATCTAAATGAGAGAAAAAGGCATAATTTAAACACTTATTTTCATTTTTAGGTCACTTTGAATTCTTACCATTTCAAATTCGAATGAATCAATGATCGGATAACAAGGATTTGATTTTCAATTGATTGCAAGACTTTCAGATTTGATCACAGCTAAAAGATGCTGGTTGGTCCGATTGCTTTTTGTATAAAAACCCAATTTTTTAGAAGAAAAAAAAAAACCTCGATTCATAACTCGGGACAGGTTTTGCCTTGAGAAACCCAACAATTTTCCCGAAAGTTGAAACAAGAAAATTCAAAGACCAACTGTTAAAAAGCTCAGCTTGACTGGAAAATCGAATGTAAAATGCCTGTACTGACCAAAAGTAAAACAACAAAACATTAACTTCCACTTAAAACCCAAAAATGACCCCTTCCCAATAGCATGAACCCCAAATTTATTAGAGCCAAAATTTAGACAATAAAACCAAAGAAGAAAATTAGTAAATCAAAAAAACCCAAGACTACTGAAATTGCTTTATCACCTTAAGAAACCAGGGATCGAATCATAAAACATTTACCGGCAAAACCTTTTACCTTTCTTCAATTTTCCGACAGAAGATCGTTGGCAACACTCGGAGCCTCTGCAAAAAATATATATATTGATGATCTGCTAATCTGTTCATATCTTGAATATAAACATTCCCTTCTCTCCTCCTATTAGGTGGCAGACCTTTGTTTCGGAATGTACTTTGTTTTTGCACCCTTTTCAGGCTTCGTTCTGTACTTACCTATGGCAGCCCCAATGGTAGAAGCCTCGCAAGCCCCTGCCTTAACCATACACTTTTCGGATGATTCAACTTCAACCTCCGAGCACCCTGGGGGCTCGAGGTTCGAGGAGAGAACCAATGTCACATGTTCGCCTGCAATAGCCTCCTTCCATCCTACAAGGCCAACCAGAAGTTTATCAGAGACAATCAGTAAAAATGGACTAATGGCAATATTGTTAATGCATTTATGTATCGAACATCCCAACTTACTCCCAGAAAGAAAGGCCTTGGCAGCCGTTCTGTCAAACTGCAACCTTCCTGGTTGCACACTTTCCTCGAGTGTTGAAGAAAGATACATTCTTACTACATCATCGCTACCATATACTGCGGATGGCCTTTGACAGCTTTCACTGGACGAGATCTGGACTGCATTTTCAGCAACCACTGCTACCTCAAATTCTGTAATGCCACTTTGGACTGGCAGTGAACTTTTTCTTTCTTGTCGGCTTACTGGCCTCCAAAACTTAATGGTTGATCGGTTGGTAACACCCTGAACATGATCATGTTTGCTGAACCTCTCCTGAACATTGTTCCTCTTTGGTGTTTGACACTCCACAGGGCACCTGTCACCGGCTTCAGCTAGATTCTTTCCTAGTGGGACAGATATTGAGCCAATTATAAGCTCTGGGTTCTTACTCTGATCTAGTTGAATTGCAGCTTGTTTCTCTGCTCTAATTTTCAAACTCTCCCCATCGTTTATTGCTTTAGGTTTCCGGCTCCATATTTTATTACTATTACCCATTGCAGCAGTCCTTTCCCTGTTTGTTCCATGTTTATTCATGCCTCCAAATTCAAATCCATGAGAATTGTGATTAGCATGGTAACCATTAAGCACCACACGCTGCGATTTGGATGGAGTCTGCAATCGAGCAACAACTATACGCTGACATCCATCTACTGGTTCCACTCGTCTTTCGACATTCTGACTAGTTCCTGGATCACAATACCCATTGGTAAACCCCATCTGAGTTCTGTCATCTACACCCTCCTCAGGGTTAGGGAAAGGAATGGGTTCTAGGGATGGAAGAACTTGATCTGTTGATATGACTGCAGTTTGTCCATCAATATCAAAAACAGCAGAAGAGCTGAACGTTTCAGCCCAAGTATTAACCTCCACTGAATCGCCCATGCTCTGCTTACCTTCTTCCATCTCCCAGGGGTTTTGTTCCTTTGCTTTCTGCTCCTTCTGCCTAAGTTTTTTCCTTCTTTTTCTCTCAAGAAGCTCAACTTGCCTAGTAAAGAATCATGAAAAGAATCAGCTAACCAAAGGTTCTTCCGTTCTGCTTTTCTTAAGATGTCGAACTATTTCAGAAGATTTATGTCATCATCAATAACACTAAACTTATGTGTTAGGACCTACCTGGTACCACCGCCAAAACTATCACATGATTATCTATGAACTAAAAAGCCCAATACTGAACTTTAGTAGACAAGAACTGATAAGACAAATACTAACAGTTCGTCTCTTCAATGCATGTTCTCTGAGAACATTGATTGTTGACAGAGAAAAATGGTTTCAGCAATTTTAATCTTCTATACACCAATTCTACACCTTCAAATTATAGTTACTCTATATACCAGTTGGGGAGAAAGGCTGTCTGCATCACATCTTTTGGAAGTAAATTAGTATTTATACCACATGTTGGGGTTTACTTGCTCATGGAAAAGAAGAAATTACTCAAAATACTTCTCTGATCTTTGTCCTCCCAGACAATACTCGGAGACGATTAAAAGAGAATCACATTCTGTGAAGCTAAGAGGAACATTTTTTGGGACAACAGGGAAGGGGAAGATTTGCAAACGGTCCAAACTTTTCACATGTTTCACATATGACAAAAATACTTTGTTCAACAAGGAGAATTAAGTAATATGCACCTCTTCTGGGCAGCTTCTTCCTCTTCCACTAGCAACTTCTGGCACCTCAAAGCTTCAGCATCCTTATCTGCAAGCCATGCTTTAACCTGAACAGAAAACAAAGATTAATTTGATCTTGAAATCATGAAGGGAAAATTTTTAAAAATAGACAAATTCACGAGCACACTTATCCTGCTATTGTACTGCTGGTCCCAATGGTTAGGGATAGCATTATACTTGCCAACCAAATTATTCATAAGTGTGAGCATGAAAACTTTTCAGTGAATCAACCTTGAAAGAACAGAAAAATAAAAAAGTACCAATTTCTGTTCTACCAAGAAGCTGGTACAAGCAACCAGGTTCTTGGTTTCAAGGCCAATCTTTCCTGCTTCCCCATCAAAAATATATTTTTGCATCGACACTGCTGCACCACAAAGGAAAGTCCTTTCACTTGCATCATCAAGGATACTAAATAATTCTCGGGAAGATATTGGAAACCTTGGAGGTCTAGCTTGGACAAGGTCCTGCAAAGAATTAGGACATATGACATCCATGGGATAAGAATGCATTAGCATACTTTCAGATCCATAACGCAATATGTTCCTTACCAGAAGTGCAGAACCTGAACTCAAGCAAACTTGTGGCAAAGCAGAATGCACTGTTTTCTTTACAAGTGTTGTCAATGATTTTATAACTGAAGATCCTGGAATTTCCTAGATGGTATAGTTAGCAAGGAAGAAATTGTTTAGGAGACAAGGACAAACAAAATCAATAATCATGCAATATGTGCATGTATATCCCAGCAAGAAATAATCATTTGGTTACAAGATAATGCTGTAAAAGAAACAAATACAATATGTAAGCCAGATGTGGATGTCACTCGAATATTAATAAATGATGTACCAAGGATTAAGCATGAGAAAAAATTAAACAATTACCTCCAAAGCCAGATCCTTGAATGATATAACTTCCTTTGCCTCATCCTCTGACAGCTGTAAATGATACAAATGAGAAAGACAAGAAATGAGTAAGAGGATAACTTAAAACGAGTATGCACAAGAGGGAAGCGTGAAGAAAAACGTACCTTGTCCCAAAATGTCGCTAGTAGGTTCCTATTTTTAGCAGAATCCTATAATGTTAAAACAACATTGTTTAGCGGAGTCCTAAGAGATGTAAAAAGGAAAAACATCAAAAGTAACCAAGGTAAATCTCAAATTTTCAAGAGGTTAGAATCTTAAAGAAGCATCATAAGAAAAAAGGAAATTGCATGAGAAAATCCCAAGGATCAACATAATAGACTAATCATGTTTCAAAGACAGTGAGAAAACCTTATCAAGTTTTTTCAACCTATGATGCACACGTATATGCCTTCTATAGTTAATGGGTGAAAAAAATTCTCGCGAACACTTGTCACACTTTTGCATCTGCACCTTCATGGGAGTGAGTAAAGGCCAGCCTGGGATTTCTGTCAGAGTTATAGGCAAGAAAATCAAGTAGTGTAGCATCAGTTATATAATATTTTCTTGCCAATGATTTGAGGCCATCAACTAATTTTCAAGTACCTTGTTGATCCAAAGCATGCAGCAATTGAATCCATTGCACCGAGCTGTCTCCAGCCCTTGAAAATGAAAGGAGAGGCTCTTTTCCAATAGCTTGTCTGATGAAAGTATCCAAAGAATCATTTGGCTCCTCTGATTTCATTACATCTGCAGAATTGGCAGCCTTGAGTTTTGCAACAGGCATTTATGCACACAAACAACGCACAACCACTAACTCAAAGATGCCACTGCAACTAAAAGGGGGAAAGAGAAGAAATTAAGACCCTGAAAAATATACTTACATTCGTGACTTACACAATATTGGATCATACTACTAAAAAATGATTCAAAAAAGATTCTAATCAAGCAATATATTTAAAACGTGTAAAGTGAATTCAATAAAATGAAGGTTATTACCACTAATTATCCAAAAAATGTAGATTTCATTTGCATCTATGCCATTTTACTGAACCTGCAACACCATACAATGATTCATATTGACAATACCCTCAACGCCACCACCAACAGGGAAAAAAAGGAAGGGTGTAAATATCACCACATCCGCATATGCAGCTACTGGACATCATGAATTAATGGTGCAACCAAATGTCATGGAGTAGGAAAAGGAATATATTCACATTAAAAAAATCAAGATATGCCATCAAACATTATCTAATTCAAAAATATTCAACATGCATACAAGTCATTCATGCTGCTGTGGTAAGCATAGTGACAAGTGCAACAATTTTATGCTCATGCTTACCGATTCTGAAATGATAATCAAATGCAAAGATCAAATACAGAAATATCCTGGTGAATTGAAAACATACAGAGAGTGCATCTGCTTAATAAAACATTGACTGAGGAATTCTCATTATCCAAATCTGAAACCAAGCACTAACCATCCAATACACAGCCTAAGCAACTAATGTCAGCAAGCAAATTTATACGGCTAAAATAACAGCTATTCATAACAAACAAAAAAATATTAATGGAGCCAAGTTGTCCGCTGCCATTTTCGCAGCAAAACAACTATATAATTAACCTAAGAATTAATATTAAAATCCATTGGTAGGCAGCAAATATTTAAATTTCATGAAAAGATTTCCCAGACAAAATCTCAAAAATGACAATAAAAGATTGCAGAAGAACAGAGCCCAATAAACTGTCTGCAGTTACAAACAAATAACTTCTCAAACCTTCATTTGTCCATTATCAGCAGAAAAGGGACGCATTTTCTAAAACATTCCTTTACTGAGCCGCAATATGACTACTGAACTTAGTTTTGGCCAAGTTCCATTATTCACATAAGGTGAAATTCAAACTTCGACTTTCTAGTTCCAATTTTTAGAGCTCCTAACAGATAAACTTCATATAAACACAATAAACAATTAAAACAAATTAAACGACAACAGAAGTGGTTAGAGCTTCGAGCCAGGTGATCCGCGATAAAGGCTTGAATGTAAAAGCAAAAAAACACAGAAAAATATGATATAAAAGAAAGGTAAGTGAAACGATCGGTTAACGTACCAGTGAATGATTGGGAGAGAGAGAGAGAGATCGGTAAGAGGAGAGACAGAATCTTAAATCGCAAGGATTTAGAGCCGAGGAGCAGGGGATTGGGGAGTGTTTGGTGGAAGGGAAAATCACCGAGAAAAAGCAAGGAAGTGATCGGTTACGGAAGAGGGAAAAAAAGTGTTCGGAGGAGCGAATTGTAAGAGAAATAAATAAAGGAAGGAAGTTCTAGGAACAATAGCTAATTTGTACTGTGTTATGAATATTATTTATTTTATCATTAAGAATATTATCTCATTTAATTAGAGTTCAATGTAATATGTACTTGTTATGCCTATAAATAGATGAGTTGATGAAGGCATTGCACACAAGTCTATATTCGAGAATAATACAGATCTCCCTCTTTCTCTCATCTCTTTGTTCTTTCATTCTTGTTCTTTGTTCTTATTATTATTTTTTGTTATTTTATTCACAACACGTTATCAGCACGAGACTTTAATCAACTGAGATCTCCCGTTCGAATCCAAAAGAAATTACTCAAAAAAATGAATTCGATTATAGAATGAAATTAAAAATAATTTTTTTCTTCTCATATTTTTAGCTATTGATGGTCTTTCTCTTTATAATTTAATGTTTACTTTATTTTCCATGATTATTCGTGTTTTGGAATGTATCATATTTATAATCCTTTTTATTTTTTTAATAAAACCTAGTCGCGTATTCTCGTAAAAAAAACAAACAAAACATGATTCCTCCTCAACGAAGTAAAGCTCCTTTGCAATCCGCAATATATATAGTTTTATTCTTACCAAAGCCGAGGTTTATGGATTAACTGTAATGATTTGGTTAACAAATGTTTAACAGTTTAAGTCTCCTAATAGTTGTAGTTTCAAAAAATACTAGTAATTGTCTTTTAAATTATCGATTGTTTTTCTTTTTATATTTTAACTTAAATTTTTTTTATTTTTTTATTTTTTGAAAAGTTTGGAAGTGTTTGATTTTATTCAAACATTAGAAAGAGATAAATTTGTGGCTTCTCACAAACCAAAAGACGAATCGACAGAGACGAAAATGTTGCGTTTAGTGTAAATTACGTGTGTTTTCTCTTGTTCCTAAAAGGGTTAATTAGCGAGATGTGATATAAAGGGACTATGAGAAGCTATATCGATTCTATGTTATGCCTCCATTGTCCACGAGAGAAAAATCAATATCGGTAAATTTTTGTTTTATTTTTATTCTTTATATTTTTATTTTAAAGTGCGATAAATCATGATGATTTTGAATTTACAAGAAGATTATTATAAAGTCTATATTTGCTCGAAAGCAATATTTCTTCTTCGTTGAAAAATTCGACCATAGACTTTTCCCAATTTCAAGTTACGAAAATTCGTCTTGATCCAAAAAGTTTTATGGGAGGCATTCCCTGAAGTGGATGCAAAGCATGTTGTTTATTCCATGCAATTATCAATGATGGAGCATTTCCTAAAATGAATGCAAGCATGATGTTTATTCTATGCAATTATTGAAACTGTTTCATTCCCTGAAGTGAATGCAAACATGGTAAATCATTATTCAATTAGAGACATAATCTCGATATAATCCAAGTATATTGGTTGGACATCCCGTTCTGAAGGGCTACTGGTCTCAAAGGAAGTTTTTAAAGGACCTTATAGACATATTTAACAATGTCGCGTACGAGGATTAAATCTTTGTTCTCTGTGATAAGGATATGTGAAAAAGGTTTTAAAGGCCCGCTGGCTCTACTTCATTCCCTGAAGTGAATGTGAGATTATATTATGGAAGAAATAAAAACCACATTAGAAGTTGTGGTCGTGGTCGAGGCTATGAATATAGACGTAAAAAATATGGTCATTTTAAGAATACTTCTACCCACCGATAGTGAGGTTATAAGGATGACACAAGTGATAAAGATCATTCTATTGAAGTAAAACTCTTCTTATTACCAATGCGATGTTATAAACTATTGGTCTTATACGTGTTGTACATTGAAAAATTAAGAATCATTGAATGATAAAGAAAAGAAAATAGAAGTAAATTTTGTTTGTGAAACATGAAGAAGATGATACTGGTCCAACTTTATTTGGACATTGTTGGTCCAACTCTTTTGGACGTTGTTGATTTTCTTATAACCCTCGAAAGGAATAAATCATTTTCTAATTATTCTCATAACTTTGAAGAGAATTATTTATTTATTTTTATTTATTTTACTTTACGTTTATTTATTTTACACACATTAATTATTTACGTTTTATATTTATATATTATGATATTTATTTATTTTGTTTAACATGATTACTTGTCAAATACAATCTATGGTGATGATTTATGCTCAACATAAGCATAAGATATATTTTCTCATTTAAATGCAAGTGAATAATGTGAGTACTATATCTCAAAGTACTGAAAATATTAATGCTCTAGAAGAGCAATAAATTCTTGAGAAAAAACACATTATGAAAAGTGCAGAATTGCGAATATTGCAATAATTACCACTAATGGTAATAATATCGTCACCGCTATAAGTGGAAATTTTAAGAGAGCAATATGAGTTCGCAAACTATCCCTTTGGGAATTATAGATAACATATGTTATCAATTGGCATTTGAAATAAGCCAATATGGATATACGTTTTAGTAGCCAAAAAGTCAGTTGAAAGCTCTAGAAGAGCTATATATTGCTACCAAAAGATAATTTCAATTGAAAGCTCTGAAAGAGCTAAATATATTCCTATTTAAAGGAACAATTTTGATGGTCGTACTAGACATGTACGAGTGGGATTGAATTACATGTTATGGTAAACAAGGAGTTTACAAATTCAGAGATATATATACATATATATAGTTGGCATGACTGGTTAGACCATCCTGATCAATAATGGTGCAGAAATTATTGAGATTTACATGCACATGTATTAAAAGAACTTGTAGTTCTTGTGGTGCTTATTCTCAAAGGAATGGATTAAATTCTACTTATTAAAGAACATGAAGTTCTTGTGTTACTTAAAGGAATTGATTAAATTCCACTTATTAAAAGAACCTGAAGTTCTTGTGTTGTTTGTTCTCAAAGGATATAGATGATCCCACTTATCAAAAGAATTAGAACTTAAAGTTCTTGTACTGAAGTTGAGACTGTATGTCTTGCATATCTGAACGAAATATGGGCCCATATATCTACAAATGTGGAAAGTTTTATATGATTTTAGTAGATGCATCTACATTGTTTTATCGACTTACAACCAGAAGTTTGTGAGATTGACTCTAAAAAGATTCAAATTATGCAATTAGACTATTCGTCTTGAAAAGATAGTGGGTTTATATTTTAGGCTATATCGGTTGTTACAAAACCTATTGATTATGAAAAATACGGTTTAGCAAAATTTTAATTGGATGCCTCTATTTAATAGCTAAATTGTGAGAACAAAACATCTATTATTTATATGGTATTTTCATATAGCAACACTTATCAACGAGTTATAATAAACTTCCCATTATGATTTGACTTTTGGTCAGAAGTCATATTTCCCATTTTTGAATTTTTGAATGTGCGATATATTGTTGAACTGCTCCACCATAACGCACAAAATGGGCAAGTAAAAAGGGTTGAGAATATATATTGAGTACGAGTCTTTTTTTTATGTTTAAATTCTAAACATTAATTGGAGAATCATTTATTAGATGATTTTTCTCAACATCAAGGGGAGAGAATAATCAGCTGGATAAAGAAGGAAATGAATTATCATTATTTAAATCCTCGAATATGAACTAAAAGTTCATAAGATAATTCATGTTATTTCATGTCAACTACCAGACATATTTACTAACCTAATGAGAGTAATTAAGTCTCATATACCAGCTGAAATGCTCTAAGTTTAAATTACATGTTAGAGGAAGTGGATGTAAATCATGCTTGAAGCATGATAGTTGAAATGGTTCCAATGATCAAAATTCTCGTAAAGGAAAAGTATTATGAGATGGTCATATATTGGAGGTGGGTGCTCCTGAAGAGACCCAAGACATAACTAATAATAAAACTCTTGAAGAGTTTCAGGTACCTAAAATAAAGATTGAAATCTTGAAGAGATATCGATGAGTTATGTCATTACGAGAATGGAACCAAAAAATTGGAAAGTTGTCGACAACGATTTTACAAACAATTTTACATAAAATACTTCTATAGAAGTAAAGAAAGAAAACGAGAATCTTGTATAAAATCTATCTAGAAGTATAGATATTGAATTGGCCGATGTTGAAAGACGCTTTAAACTTTTAAAATAGAAGTATTTGGACCAGCAGTCCAAACACCTAAAGGTGTAATGCAAGTGAGGCACAAATAAGTAGTCGTAAATACGACTTGAACTATGATTTATGAAAAGTTTTAATTACTTCATGGTGGATGCAATTACTTTGGCAGTTATGAAAATTTTTGCATGCGTCTAATTATTTGTGGATCCATATTTATCCTTGAAGGATTTAAAATGCTAGAAGCATTTGAAAAAATTCGAGGAAATTTATTTAGACATGTCCCATGAATATTTTGACGCATTTGGTATAATCGCCTTAGTGAATTCTAATTGAGAAAATATTATAAGAATGATCAGATTTCCTTATGTATTTTATAAAGAAGTTTGGATCAAGATCCATTATGATAATTTTAGAACTCTTAAAGAGCTTCAAATTGGAAACTCGTGAAGTACTTTCAATACAAGTACTTGAATCTTGACATCAAGTTTATCTCGACCTGAAGATCGAGCATTTTTATATATTTCTTTTTGTGTATGAATAGACATAAGCTGAAAGAATCTTAAAGAAGATTCAATATAAATAGAGCATATGTATTGAGTATCCCAATAGTTGTAAGATTGTTGAATGTGAATAAAGATAATTATATCTTTTCTTGGTTTTGAAGCACCATATATTAGTTGGTCAAGCAATATCCATGGGTATACAAAGATCATTACATTTAGATCTTCAAACATTCGTTGATGCCTCCTCAAATGTCGTAGAAATAATTGTTATGCACGAGGCAAGCCAAAAATGTGTTTGGCTAAGATCATTGACCCAACATATCCAAAAGATATGTGGATTTACTTTTACAAGATATGATAGAAGCTACCTTGTGTGAAGATAATGCAAGATGTATATCTCAGTTTGAAAGTGGATACATCATGGAACATATTACTCCAAAGTTTCATCCCTCACGATCTTTAGAAAAATAATATTCAATATTGAATTATGAAGATTCAAAGATCTTCTGTGATGTTTTCATGAGGGGAAGTAAATACGTGTTGCACTCTTTTTCCCTTAACCAAGGTTTTGTCCCAATGGGTTTTTCTGGTAAGGTTTTTAATGAGGCAACATGTTATGCCTATCAAAGATGCGTGTACTCTTTTTCCTTCACTAAAGAATTTTTTTCCCACTGGTTTTTATCTTAGTAAGGTTTTAACGAGGCACATTATCTACAAAGACATCCAAGGGGGAGTGTTATGAATATTTATCTATGTGGATGTCTATCATGATTAGAACTTTATCTAAGGAGATTGATTTACTTTATCATCAGGAATATTATCTAATTTAATTAGAGTTCAATGTAATATGTACTTCTTATGCCTATAAATAGATGACTTGATGAAGGCATTGTACACAAGTCTATATTTGAGAATAATACAAATATCCCTCTTTCTCTCATCTCTTTGTTCTTCCATTCTTGTTCTTTGTTCTTATTATTGTTCTTTGTTATTTTATTCACAACATACCGCTTTTATTACAAAACATATAATAGAAACGGTATAAACATAAATTATTACAACTTAAGGATTTGGGTATATATATAACCCATTACAAAAACTATAAGAGAAAGAGTATATACATAATATGTTACACCCTAAGAATTTGTGTACATACACAATTTCCCACGAGAAAACCTAATTTGCTACGGAAAGTGTAAGGTTTTGGGTATATACCGAAATTACTACAAAATGTATGGGAAATCCTATAATATTAGTAGGAAAACAGTATGTACTGAAATCCTTACAAAGTTTCACCAAAGGCCATAATGGTTCAACTTAGTGTAAGAAATTGTGTACATACACAATTTCCTACGAGAAAACCTAATTTGCTACACAAAGTGTAAGGTTTTGTGTATATACCAAAATTGCTACAAAAAGTACAAAAAACCTTACAATATTAGTAGTAAAAACGGTATGTACCGAAATCCTTACAAAGTTTCACCAAAGGCCAAAATGGCTCAACTCAGTGTAAGAATTTGTGTACATACACAATTTCCTACGAGAATACCTAATTTGCTACACAAAGTGTAAGGTTTTGTGTATATACCGAATTACTACAAAAAGTACGAAAAATCTTACAATATTAATAGTAAAAACGGTATGTACCGAAATCCTTACAAAGTTTCACCAAAGGCCAACATGGCTCAACTCAGTGTAAGAATTTGTGTACATACACAATTTCCTACGAGAATACCTAATTTGCTACACAAAGTGTAAGGTTTTGTGTATATACCGAAATTACTACAAAAAGTATGGAAAACCTTACAATATTAGTAGTAAAAACGGTATGTATTGAAATCCTTACAAAGTTTCACCAAAGGCCAAAATGGCTCAACTCAGTGTAAGAATTTGTGTACATACACAATTTCCTACGAGAATACCTAATTTGCTACACAAAGTGTAAGGTTTTGTGTATATACTGAAATTACTACAAAAAGTACGGAAAACCTTACAATATTAGTAGGAAAAACGGTATGTACCGAAATCCTTACAAAGTTTCACCAAAGACCAAAATGGCTCAACCCAGTGTAAGAATTTGTGTACACACACAATTTACTAGGAGAATACCTAATTTGCTATACAAAGTGTAAGGTTTTGTATATATACCGAAATTACTACAAAAAGTACGAAAAACCTTACAATATTAGTAGTAAAAACGATATGTATCTAAATTCTTACAAAAACGATATATACACAACTTCCTACCCTAAACCATTTTCTACTGTAAGATCTGAATGGGAGGTTTCGAAACCGCCATTGTTGGTTTCGATACCTCCTGGGTAAACATTGATTGCACACTACCAAAGTGGTTGCAAAACCACAATTGGGGTTTCAAAATCCCTAGTTTGACGTGTATGTACACATTTTATTACAAAATGTACCGGATTTACCATAAGTGTTGTAGGGGTGGTTTCGAAACCGCAACTGTTGGTTTCGAAACCTCTTGAGTAGACATGGATTTAATGGCATACTGCGAAAGTGGTTCCGAAACCACAACGGTGGTTTCGATACCTACTGGGTCAACATTGATTAATGGCATACTGCCAAAGTGGTTTTGAAACTACAAATGGGGTTTTGAAACCCCTAGTTTGATGTGTATGTACACATTTTAGTACGAAATATACTGGATTTACCATAAGTGTTGTAGGGGTGGTTTCAAAAATGCAATTGTTGGTTTCGAAACCTCTTGAGTAGACATGGATTTAATGGCATACTGCGAAAGTGGTTCCGAAACCACAATGGTGGTTTCAATACCTGCTGGGTCAATATTGATTAATGGCACACCGCCAAAGTGGTTCCGAAACCACAAAGAGGGTTTTGAAACCCCTAAAAGCCTTGTTACGTATGTAGGTATACTTGGTTCAAATATGGTTGCAGGTGAAAGCCTGATTATCTAAAAACCTAAAACCTTAACACTTGAACTAATTACTGACAACGAAAGGAATCGAGAATATGATTTTGGCTCATGCCTTCATAAAAATTCCTTTGAAAAAAACAGATTACAAAGGACCAAGTTTCATTTCGTACATCAAACGAAAACAGTAGCCACGCTTCACAAAGAAAAAGCTAAACATTGTATCCCAGGTGATGTCACCATCCTAATAGACAATAACAAAATAATAAAGTAAAATCTCTCCTCGTTATATAATTAGACACATACAGTTGGACAACAAAAACGAATGGGGGTCATCTGTATCGCCTCGTAATTCCTTGTCCCCGGAAAGGGAAACTAAAAAGCTATGAGTATCATCAGTTGACCATTTGACCTTCTGCGTCAATCCAAAAATGGATGATGCTTCACATATTCTTGAACATTCTCTTCTCTGGCCAAGTTTTCTAAATAGACGCGAATGGAACCACCTTTTTCTATGATCAATTGCAAGTACAATAATTAGACACTAAGCTTTAAGTGCCAGAAAATGTTTAGGAAATATGGAAGATGCTCGAGTATGGAAGTTTTACTTACTTAATGCGTTATCAGTTCTCTCATCTTCTCTCTTGTAAGATTTAGGACATATGTAGGTGTTTTTCCTGAAACATGAACATAATCGAAAAAAGAATAATTATATAACAATTAATTGATTATATATTTGCAAGTAAAAACATATATCTTGAGTAATTTACTGACCGAATTATTAATCATTTTAGCTTCTGAATCATCAACGAACATCGTGTTTCGTTAATTATATTCAGGCAAGGCATTCCACGCGCAACTTAGATTTTTAATAAATAAATTACGTTGCGATGGATGTTTTTCACACATATTCTAAGCTTGCATAATTGAAATAAAATCCTTCAAATAGCATACAATTTTAAGAAACAAAAGCAGGCACACAATAAAGATACACCTAGTGCTTAATAATATAAAAGTTACCCAAATGAAGTAAAATTTTCCTTTAAGATCGTTGATTTTCTAAAGTGCCGAATCAAGGTTTTCTCTGCATGATTTTAAATTTTAGTTGAAAACTAAAAAGAGCAATATTCTTAAAAGATCGATTCATTCAATGGATTATGAGAGGTGTCCAAGGGCCACATTATCCAATAAGAACATTTGGTAGTAGATTTGGTCGTGGACAGCGAAAGAACAAAAAATGGAAACTGTAAAGGAAATTGATCAGTATAATAACACACATTACCTTTTCCTTGAAGACCATATAGCAACTTTATAGCTATTAAAATAAGAAAAAAAGAAACTCCCCTGCACCAGGTCTCAGATGCACACCTGCAAATGTAAACAATAACAGATATAAGTAGTTTGTTAACATTTTGAATAGAACTGAGAAAGATATTTAGTACCATCTCTGGTAACACTAGCAAGCACTCCATTGTAATCAAGAATAAGAAGTTTTTTCTTAGGCGGGTCAATGGGTGAATCAGTAACCCAGTCGTCATACTTTTCTGGATGATTCTTTGGTCTCTTAATGTTAGAGGGTATTGCATTACTTGGAGTTATGCCAACACGATGAAGTTTTTTCACCAGATGAGGAGTCTCCATCTGTCTCTTTCCCCGATCTCTTCTTCTTATATAAGTCAAAACACTTTCACTCGTTTGATTCGAACCACATGCATCATCATGCTCTTGTGGTGGAGGAGTAGGTGGAATATATTCTTCGACTGCATGATCTTGCTCGTCGTTATCCCCCACATCTTCTTGCTCCTCTACTGTAGAATTACACTGGATATGTTCTGTATACAAATAATTCAATGTTATGTAAAGGAAAACAATCCAAGGGTTGAGAAAAGCAAACACAATCCAAGGGTCCTCATTTATCGGAGGGATTTCGGACGATTGTATTGTAGTGAGAAGTACATTTTGCATATGATGATAAGACATTCATTATGGCAATAATTAAAATTCCTTACAATCCATGAAGTAAAGGTAGGAATAAACCAAATATCCAACAATTTTTATCAAGCTAACAACAAAATCAACATAAGTCCAATGTACAATAGCATAAAGTCATAATACAATGCATACAAGCCTTACCATTCGGAGGGTTCGACAAATGTGGAGCCGATGTAGCTGGAAGGAGATGACGACGAACATCATGCTCCATATATGTGACACGAGAATATATGCTACGAAGGAGAGTTGTAGTCTTTGCTTGAGAAGTGCGGAAAAAAGCATCAAAGTTGTCAATACGAGTCATCATAGCCGCAACAAGTAGGGAATCATTTGTCACGGGAGGTGGATCTTTCGGTGCAGGAACATGTCTGCCGCCAATTCGTGCTTCATCTTCTTCATGCTTATGAACCTATTCACCATCAATGAACCTCCAACTCGTCTTCTTAGTTGTTGTTTCATCACTTTTACTCTTGAGACGAATTTTCGGGTCAATGGAGGTGTCAATGTTTAAACTCTCAAAGATGTGGCTTAGAACACATCCATAATTCAAAGACAACTTAGAAGGGTTGGTAATAATTTGTACAAGAGATTTAAAGATAATGAGGGCGATATTGGGACGGTTACCGGTGTGGATTTGCTGTAACCACCAATAATCGAGACGACGCATACGAGTGCATCTTCCACCAGAGGGATGACAGAACCAAGTGATGAAAAGATGGAGAAGCCTATCATTTATATGAAGATGAGTAGGACTATCATCATCAAACTTTAAAGGGACTATCTGGGATTCAGATGAGGCACCACTATTTTCGACACCTAGGTTCTCGACAATAGTTCGCGGAGTGAGAGTAAATTCGGTTCCCATGAGATACGATTCAATCCCATAGACTTTGGAGGGGTTTTTTGGTGGATGAAGAAGAGTAGCATTCGCATAGAAGGCTTTAACAAGGTTGTGAAAGACACGAGGTTTAATTTCAAGATATTTCATCCAACCCCATTCGACAAATAGTGGCCAAAGTTCGAAGTCATACTCCTCAGACATCAAGAAACCTAAGTCTATGGTTCGCTTGGCTCTAATCTCTTTTGACTCGTAAATTTCATGAAACTGAGCCAGACAATCTGGATCACGAAAATAGAGACTAAAAAATTTTGGATTTTGAAGATTAGGTTGTGGTGGGCAACTAATTGAGGAATTTGTGTAAACAAGATTCGAAAGGCTTTGGTAACGCTTCTTGCAAATTAAACAACATACAACACATAATCGTTCGATGGAAATGCCTAATTATAAACAAAAAACAAATGCAAATGCATGCACACATATTAGGGTTTTTAGACCATACCGAAAACTATGGATTAGGAATAGAGGGGTTGTTTGAAAAGATGACGAGACCTCTTCAATTTTCAAAGAAAATGATTTTCGGAGTGGTTTTGCGGTGTTTATAGGATTTCAAAGTTAATGGGAGTTTAGTAGATGAAGGACGGTAAGGGTGATGAGGTTTTAAAAGTTACCATTTTATGAGAAATAACTGCATTTACCCTGACAAACTACCCTAAAGGTTTCGAAACTACCCTAAAGTTTAGTAGATGAAGGTTTTGAAACTACCCTAAAGGTTGGTTTAATGTTTAACTCTCGTGATGAAGCGTGGACTTTTATAAGGATTATGGGAAAAATAATGGGTTCAGTGTGTGTCGTGGTAAAACTAGGCATGGTGGAAAAACACAAGAATTTTGTTGCACACGGGGAGGCTTCCGAAGAACAAAAGTTTCTGATTTGGAATGGAAACATGCACCTCGTGCTATAACACGAATTGTATGCAAGGAAAAGGTTATTGTAAAGTGTACAGATTGCGATAAGTGGGAGATAGCAGTATGTCATACATAGCATAATCACCCGTTGTGCCCACCTATTATGTGATCATTTCTTCGGTCGAGTCGACAAGTTAATGACGCATATGTAGTTGAAGCACGTGCATTGAAAAATGTTGGGGTAAGAACGTCACAAAAGATGAATTATTTCATGCAACAATTAGGTGGTTTTCATAATGTTGGTTTCATACACAAAGACCTGTACAACTCACTTAATAAAATGGACTCGAGTGAAATTCGTGACGGTGATGTAAACGCTCTACTCGCTTACTTTGACTTTAAGAAAGACCAAGATGCAGGGTTGTACATGCAGTACAGTACTGATGAATCAGGGGGATTGCATAATCTATTTTGGTGTGATTTGACATCGAGGTCTGACTACATATGCTTTGGTGATGTAATTGCGTTTGACACTACGTACATGGGTAACGTGTATGGTCGGCCTCTAATGCCTACAGTGGGTGTTAATCACCACAATCAAACCATTGTATTCGGTTTTGCAATTTTAGCTGAAGAGACTGCATATACATTTGAATGGGTACTTACGGAGTTTTTACAAGCAATGTGTAACAAGGCTCCTGTATCAGTCGTGACAGATGGTGATAGGGCCATGCATAGGGCTATAAAGACGGTGTTCCCCCTTTCTCGACATCGTATATGTTCGAGGCATCTTTCACGAAATGCCCAGGCAAACATAGGTGATCCAAAGTTTACTACCGCATTTACAAGATGCATGTGTCTTGGTAGACAATTGAGGAATTTGATTGCAATTGGAGATCAGTTCTGCAACAGTTTAACGTCGAACACCATCTGTGGGTTGTTGAGAAGGATCAAAGCCTAAGTATGTGGGTGTTGCGTGTAAAATAGTCTATCACAATGGTAGTGCAAGTATACACGACGCAAGTAGTAAAGTGATACGAAGTATCGGATATCGTCTCCACAGGGATTGGGCTAATAGCTTCACCTTAATTCACTGCACGAAAGTAAAGGAAATATTTGAGAGTTGTCACGAAAATATTGAAGTAAACGTAAATAAAAGAGTAGAAATATCAAGATAGAGAGAATGGGCTGGTATTGAATTTCTCAGTAGTGCAGGTATTGCAGAGTTTAGGAAATCCAGTTCTGTCGTCGTCACCCGTCGCGGCAGCACCTGTCACGGCGGCAGTCCGTTGATCATCGCGGCAGCAAACGCTCAACTCAGTACTTTCAAGTTTGGCAAGAATCCCAGATCTGCCTTGGCCTATCCCTAGGTCCAAGTCTGTCGATGATCACGTCTTGATGATACCTCCCGGCGTGAATCTAAGGATGAACACCGATGTGAATGAATTCTTCTTTAGCCACTTAACCTCGCCCTATCCCTAGGCACGAGATAGTTCAACTATAAACTAGAGAACTTGCTCTTATTTCTTTCGTATACTTAACTCTCCCGATGCTAAGTAAATAGATAACCTCACAATGCTCTCCCGATGCTCTTGCAAGATATTAATAACCAAAATAAGAGAACTTGAAGTTTATTTTATTGAACTGAAAATTCCTAAAACAAAACAACCCTTGCAACTACTTTACAAATCAACCCGTGGCCCTAGGGGGAATTTAGAACATGTCGGCGGCGGGAAGACGGCTAGGGGTTTTGGTTATCGGTTATGGGGAATTCGCTCTGCCCTAGGTTAAAATACATGCCCTTATATAAGCTTTGGGCTCAAGTTATCTAATTTAACAAGGATTACAACTTTAATTAAAAGTATGATTCTAATAAAGACTAAATCTTCAAGGAATCTACTTTCCAGCCGTCTTCCTTGTTTCTTGGGATTTTCTCTCCTTGAACTTTAGGCTTGACATATCTTTTGATCTGGGGCTTGGAAAAATATAAGGTTTTCACACGACAGACGAGCTGAATTTTCTTTATCTGTCGAGGTCCACTTTGCTTTTTCTCCACAAAACTGCAGTCGTCCTCTGCTGTCACGGCAACACCATGGCAGCATCGTCCTCTTTGTCTGCTTGTTCAGTTCAGCTCTTCTGCTTCTCTGCCCAGCGCCTGCCTTCTCCGTCTGCTATGGCAGCAACCTGCAAAAACGGCTATTCTTAGTAGAATCTGTGCCTTTAATATATTTGTGATGTTTTGCTGTGAACTAACCTAAATGCAATGAATAATGCTTGAATGTAGCAGAAATATGGGTTAAAAAGGGTGTAAATAAACAGTGGGCACAAGCATATCTGACAGGACATTTCTTCGCCAATGTTCGATCAACACAACGGTGCGAATCTATGAATGCGACGCTCGATATCGCGCTCCAATTTAAGAAGACATATCTCGAAGTTGTTCGTGCCATTGACAATGGGATTAATGAGATGCAAATTACAGAGTTGAGGGAAGATTTCAAAAGTTCACATTCAAAGCCTTTCCCAATGACGAAATTGAATGAGCTTGAAGAGAATGCTGCTGCCATATTTACTCGGGCATCGTTCGAAATTATCCAGACCGAACTTAAATATGAGACATTGAATCGTTCTTTACATCTGATTGTTGAAGTTGGAGTATTGTGGACTTATCGTTTAACAAAGTACAAGGATCCGAGCAAATTATATGAGGTTGTTCTTGATTTCATAACGCAGAACCTAACGTGTTCTTGTAGGAAATTTGAGACAGTCGGCCTTCCTTGTCGCCATCAACTACACGTTCTTAAGTTGGAAGACATCTAAGAGATCCCTAAATATTTATTTCTACCGCGGTGGACCAAAAATGCGAAGCTCTCAGCTCCATCTTTCGCGCAGTTTGACGTTCCTCAAGAAATGAAATAAATGGCTCGATATGCGTCTCTACGATCACTTTCTTCACGGTTGTGCTACATTGCATCACAAACAGACGAAACTTTTCAAAGCACAAAAGACGAGTTACTTCGATTAATTGCCGAATTTGATCAATCGACAAAGTTGAATGACTCCTCATCTAAGAAGAAAAGCAAGCACAATGTTCGGGACCTCCAAAATAAAGAAGCAAAACAGAAATAGAAAATGAAAAAGCCCGTCCCAACATCCCGAACCTACCAATGTTCATTTTGCAATGTTGAGGGACATAACAAGAACACATGCCCTCGTTTGAAGCTACAATTACCAACTGGTACATTTGCGACAACCTCAAATTTCTTCAAAGACGACGACGAATTTCCAGTTGACCTCAACATGTTCAAAAATTATGAAAGTGTGAGTTATTCTTACTTTACTAGTACATATGTCCTTAAATACAAGTTAACACATGTTCGCCTTTTCATTTCACTTAGGACGGACCACATATTTGGAATCCAGACGATAATGTTTTCAATGTATCTCCGACCGACCACAACATCGAAGGTATTACTCAAGAATCCATCAAGTTCTTTCCCATTTTGCTTATAATTCCACTATGAATTCATTCATTCCTCTGGACAATTAATTTATTATTATGATGCAGATCCCCAAGATTTACGATTGAAGAACCTTCACAGATACTTAGGTTAATAACATATAACGATAAAATGTTAGAAGAAACTCAATTTTCCACTGAAATATAATATATATGGCATATTGTTGTATTTACATCCTATAGTTACTTAAAGTAGTTATGCTTGTAGGGCATTCCCTGCTCCACAAAATGATTTACATCTACAGAACATACACGTTATCGTATGAAATGGTACGACCCACTATGTTTTCAACATTGTAATACTGTACATAGAAACCAAAATTCAACCCATACAAAATGAGGGTTCAACTGCGAAACGCCAGCTTCAAACACAAAAAAATTCCTATGCCACTGATCCAACTCGAACTCCAATCTTTCGTTTACCAACAAAAAGTTTCACCAAGTTATGAACAATTACTACACCTTTTAATCGGTTCAATTATATAAGAAACAAAACCATCTTGCATAGTCCCTCACCATTGTGGCCGACAAATGCTGGCACGATTTACGAATGGTCGTGACTTCAAATGTACAACATGTGCCTTCACAACAGATGATATTTCCCGCCGCCTAATATTCTTATCATTGTTGACGAGATCATACAAAAGAAACATTCTATCCCAATCCCCAACAGTCTAGGAAGATAAATGTAAACAAAACATGCATTAAGTAACGAACGTTTATTCCTATGAATTCGCAAAGTAAATAAAGTATAATGAACAAAGCATGAACGTACCACAACCTCTACACTCTTCCTATGCCAAAGCTGCATCCACTGTATGCAAAACATGCCACAATCGTCTCTGTTTGAAGACATATTAGTTTAAAGAACAATTTATTACTAATCGTATGCAAATTGTACAACCAAGCTAACACAAAGTACTTCATACCCATTATCTTGATGTTTTACTTTAGCCACCACAGGGCTATCAAGATCGGCCAATGGCCTTAATGGCGACCCAAACACTTGTACGAAATTTTCCTCTTCAAAACATTCACCTAACCTTTTAATCTATATGCACAAACATATGTAGCTTTTTACATACTATGTCACATCTAAATAGGGTGTTGAATACTTCTAAGTTTGCCCGTATTACCAACTTCTTGACCGCATACACTCTTGCAGCATTGCCTCGAGTTGTGAGCAGGTTGTCCAGTAGCTTCAATTCGCCACGATCAATATCCACGACACACATATACCAATGACTTTGATTGTCATTAATGGGGATAAAGATCTGAAAAATAAAATGATTACCCTTTTACTATATATATTAAATAAATTGCAATGGGTTTATAAAATATTTCTGCTTTGTCATACCACTTTCCAGTCGTTAATTTTGCCATACGGTTTGAAAATGGCATGCCAATAATCAGCAAGCTGACCACCATCCATTACCCCTTCTAGAAGCTGATTCTACAAGACAATAATTAATATTTAGCATGTTTCCTTACAAACCACAATTGTTTATTCTTAATATACACAAGATTTTTCAATATTAAACATGCACTAAATGCGCACAGTAGATACCCTCTCCTTGCTTGAGCTTTCGTCCTAGTGTCTTCAACAATAATTGACCACCCAACAGCATCAATAACCTGAATAGTTCACAAAACATTTAGGAACTATTGTACAATTTCTTCAAAGATGACATTATTGCTTACGGGGTTTCTAAAGACTACTCATCATTGAACCGACCCAACTTCCTGGTCGTAAAGTATCAGCATCGCTTACAGAGATATATGTGTGTCCAAAATCTACGACGAGTTCACTGCATCCATACAAAAACTTCAATGTTATATTTACCTTAACAACAATGTACTATCGTTTAAGATTGCTTACCCTCCGGGCAGAGGCGTATTCCATATATAATCACACGTGTCTTTGGCTCTCGCCCCTATTCTATATGAAATTTCAACGTACATAAGTACATGCAACGCTTAAACAATTGTTCTTTCATATTGAATAACATCAACGACTTGAAATATTTACTCACATGCATTACTAGTACACCTAAACCCATTTATATATAATGGCAAACATCTATAAATGTAAAACTCATACGAAGATATTCAATTACATACGATTAACGCTCATAAAGCATACTCAAACATGTCATCCGTCAATATCCATATGATGTTTAAAACAAATCAGTCAATACAAATTACAACAATAACTGAATCATTTCAAGACACCACTTAAACCAAATCAAGGTCCACATTACACTTCTTTCAAACCATGACTTATTTCATGTTCCGAGTTCTCATTCTGACTTGAATCCGTTTGCCACTAACCTTTGACAGAGCTTCCACTTTGTCCTTACCCTACAAGTTAACAACAAGTGTGTCAACAACAATATGTGTTACATGAAATTCATGAAACGTTGATCAAAATCAAAAATTTATACTTCTTATACTTTTTTTCTTTTTCCAACCCTCAACAACATGTTCTTCCTTCACAAACTCAACATCGTCCACCAACGTCTGCTCCTCAATATTAAGTCCATCTTTTTGATGAGACTCTCTCACATCTGTTTTCTCCACCACTGCTTCCTCTTCGTCTAGGCCAATGCCAAATTTTTCATCAATTCTACGCAATGCCTTCTTCAAATACATCATGTTTGCACTCAATCCAGCTACCTGGTCAACAACTTGCTTATAATCCTCCTTCGATGTCTCCAAACTCTCTTCTAAGTTTTTTTCTTCTTCACACGAGCTTGGAGACTCTCTTTTATATCACCCACATCTGAGATAACAGACTGCAACAACCCGATAATCACATCTTTTGTAGCATGGCTCGCGCCACCTTCTTCCCCTTCAACGTTTTCATATTGAGACCCAACTACCTGCAAACATGAACATTAATACATTTCATATCATAAAAACCTCCTATAGAATACAAAAATCTTTCCCCCACTTACTTTAGGTTTTTTGGCAGGCCATTCTTCCTTCAAGCAGTTTAAAATCCTTCTTACTTCCGTTTTCCCCCAAGCATGGATGCGACCACGACCATCAACGAAAGCAACACCTCTGCTTGGAATTTCAGTCCAGTAATCAAATAATCTCACCTACATTTATTATTAATGAAAATATTATAATAAAATGCAAAATTACATTAACCAACTACTACATTGGAACTCAACATACTTTTAAAAATACATTACCTCTAAGATCGTGATGCATCCTGTCATGTATGCCAAACCACCACGATCTTTCCACTTGGCTACTTCATCAAGTAACCTCTCGTATGCATATTTGCACCAATTTAGTTTTCCAGTCAACCAAGCTGGGCACAACAACCGCAAATGTTCTGAGGAAGGCACCAAGTTTGCATTGGGACTTAGAAACACACCAACAATGAACAAAAGCACGTGAGCTTTCAACTCATCTCCTTAAAAACACCACTAACTATCTCGCCCTCAAGTTCTTTCATTGTGGTGTTCCTACTAATCTGGTGCTTCAAAGCGAGTTATTTACCATTAAAATTTCTCGTGGGCCCTTCAACACCCACACCCTTGTTCTTCAACCCCAAAACTGCTTCAACATCTTCAATCGTTACTGGGATTTATGTCCACCAAATTCCATCATGGAGCTGTGGACATCAAAATTTTCCACTAACTCGCGACACAGGTCGCGATGAATACTTCGCGGTTTTATTCCGAATAAAGGCCTCGGCCCTAACTCATTAATCAAACTGTCAATCTTAAGCTTATGCATTTCTTTAAACATATCTGAAAACTTCTTCACGCTACATCTTGTAGATATCTCCTACAACATTATATACAACATTAATTACATTACTCATACGTGAAGCAAAATTATGTTACGACATGTTTGATCTAATAAATTTTTCTCAAATAAGAAATATACACATGCAGTTACCTTTTCATCTCCTTCCGCAATAACTATTTCCTTCATTTTGCTTTCGGATTGAGCCTGCTTATTCTCCTCGTACATTTGAATATAAGGCTTCTTCTCATCATCACTCATCTCAGCCCATCTGATACCTAGAGCTTTTCTTGCCTGTATCAGTCCAACATTTAGTCAAATGCACATTATATGTACACTTAACAAACAATTACAAAACACAATGTTCTTTTCTTTTCAACACTTACACTATTGTTTTTTTTTACCACCCTTCGATCTTTTACATTCCCTTATACTGTAAAACAACATTCTAGGGTTAGCTTACACAATACATATCGCTAATCATGTAACAATATCAATAATGCTATATACATTCAACTTTAACTTACTAGAAGTGTAAATAGGGTGCCAATTTTTTAGGTTCCTCGCGCACCAATTCTACATCGGACTCCTTATGCTGCTCCATTGTAAACGTCTATCTCAAATGATAAAGGACAGAACGATTAAAGGAATACACGTTCATGACAAATGCTAATTACTACATAAACAGAATTTCTATTCTTAACATGGCTCATGACAAATGCTAATTACTACACAAACATACATACACAACATGCAATCATACAAACATACATATTCAACATATATATCCCGGATCAATTAAATAGCAGAGATTCCTGCCCGTATACTTAGAACCTTAATTATCCCGCGCACTGAAAGGTTATAAGATGATACATGAAATAGGCAACATAAATGTGGTACTCACCCTCCTTGCTATAATTCAATTTTTCGTTCCTCTATTTTTATTAGTTTAAAAGGTCATATCAAGCTCTTCAATGTGGTATTTAGTAAAAAAAAGTTCAATATGGTAAACTCGTCAAGAATCTACCACTAACATAAATAAATATTGTGTTTTGGGTAAAACGATTTTATGATCTTGAATTTTGACTTACTTTATTTATTCCCAATTGGCCTCTTCAATAGAGGTTACATTTGGCCAAATAAAAAAATTAATTATGTAATTAAAAAGCAAGTCCTCCTACTAAGGAAATAATATAAACAAGATCTCTTAATACTTCTCCTAACAAAATACTAATAAACTAATAATAATAAGATAATTAACACGAATAATAATATTAGCTAAAAAAAATAACCCATAACATTCTTCTTCTAATAAAATACAAATAAACTAATGAACAAATAATAATAATAATAATAATAATAATAATAAGATAATTAACATGAATAATAATATTGGCTACAAAAATAACCTGTAACAAACAAGCACAAATAAAATTTGCACAAATCTTGACACTATACAAGTTTTAGTATCCTCACGAAGGTGTAGCCTTTTTAGTTAAATTAAGATCATCGATGCACTGCACTAGAGCAGTTGAAAAGTCTTATGCATTCATACTTCTAGGGAAAACAAGGTTGAAAATCATAATAAACTTTAGATAGGTGTTCCTTGAAGATAAACTCTTCATTATCTTTCATATGGTTAAAGTACAGAACAAGCAAAAAAAAATTAACATAACAAGTAATGATCCAGACATTAGAAGATGTTTTGGTCAATGATAACTTTCAATCAATCATATATAGTAATCCAAATATAATTAGATGCTCTAATAACTCGTTCATATGTCATTACTCTATCCCTTTGTGATGCGATTTCAATCAGTGGCAAAGGAACCTCATGTTAAAATGCATAGATCATACATAATTTGTTTCGCCCAATTAAAATTATCCTTCTTAAATCATTAATATCAACAATCAACTCTACAAATTCTAAATCCTAGAATTTTTTTCCTTTTTAAACCCCAAACCTCTGTTACTTCCTTCAACAATCCCAACTCAAACACAACTCACCATTACTTCCTCCAAACCATTGAATACTAATACATAATCAAAGAAATTTTGAACCCAAATTAAAAATATCATTCTTACTTCGACACCGTTCTTACTCCGTCGATCGTTACTCTCTAACCAAATCTCTGCGTCAAAATGAAGAGCTTCGTTGCTCCTTTGCTAAAAATTCAATCTTTGTGTTTAGATGAAGAACTTTCCCTTGTGTACTATCGAAATCTTGGTTCTAGCGTTGTGGAAGACTTCAAAATTTTTGTTCTTCTCAAATACACCCGCTCATTTTCTTTTACCGGTTCACCGAATAATATTTTTTTTCTTTTTTTCAATCTAATGGTTCACGGTGAACCGGCTTGATGCAATGACCTCTATTGAATGGTCTGTATTTAGTTGGTCTTTAAGCCGTTTTTTTTAAATTATCCAATAAATAAAGGTGGAAAATGAAACGTACTATGATTCTGACGTGGGAGATATGCGTGGCAACGTGATGTTCTGACTCAGACTCAGCAATTGAAAAGCCCAGCTCTTTTACCCCATTATCACAACAATTCCCTTCTCCAACAACCCATCATTGTTCTTCACAGTTCGACTCATCTCAAAAACTCCTTCCGACCAATCTCTACATTTCACCATCTCTTATCTCTAAAACAAACTCGAATTCTCGTCAGAATTCGCTCTGAAACTCTCCAAGTACGTCAATTTCAAAACCCCTGAAAAACCCAAATTTAGGGTTTATCCAAAGAAGAGATTTGAGAAGCTTTTCGGAAATATCCCAGAGTTTCGGAAGCCTCGAAAGAGAAGATCGCTGCAATTATAGATTTATTAGTGAACGAAATGGGGTTCCAGACTTTGACTATTACTTTTCACCCGACTATTTTCGCCCGGAGCTTGGAGAAACGGATCGTCCCGAAGGGTTTGCTTGCTCTAGATTTGTTGTCGAAAGGTTTGATTAGGGACTTGAGTTTCTCAACCCTTTTTGCGACTTCAGAAAATGCATTTATTCGGAAGTTTATCAACCAATGCAAATACAATGCTTTGGATCTGTTGAAGCTGTACAGAAATGTTTTCATGGATTTTGGGTGAAAATGAATTGAAGAATTAAAGGAGAGGGGAAATAGAAAAGAAGATGGACTAAATTGATAGAATATTAAAATTTAGGGGTTAATTTTTTTAGAATTAGGTTCAAATTAAAATAAGTGTAGAAATTGAGGGCTAATTTTTTCATCAAAATTGTCACTAACGTTTCGTTTTGTTATCATTTTGGTCACCAGCCGTTAAAAAATTAACGGAGATGGTGACATAATAACACTTTTAGTCATAAAACTTGTACATTCTATTAATTAGGTCATAATTCAAAATAACTCATTAAATATATGGGTCAAACCTCAAATTTTTCATTTTCTTTCTTCTTCCTCTACATCAATAGAATGTATAAGTTTTAGGACTAAAAGTGTTATTATGTCACCATCTCCGTTAATTTTTTAACGGTAGGTGACCAAAGTGATAACGAAACGAAATGTTAGTGGCGGTTTTAACGAAAAAATTAGTTGGATGACCAAAATAAGAAAACGATGATAGTTGGGTGACCACCCGTGTAGTTTACCCTAAAAACTAGGATACTAACACATTTGGTACCTATACTTTCAAAAAATGTATAATATGGTATTTTTTTGTAACACCCGGGTTTAGGGGTCGGGAGTTAGGTGTGTGAGTCGGGTTCGAGTCATTAGACTCGATTTAATTTAAATGGGTTTTGGTTTTATATTATTAAGACTTGAATTTTTTAGTAATGACATTTTCGTAAATATTCCAAAGTAAGGAAAAAGATGAGCCTTTTTGAAACAAAAATATGGTCTTCTTCTCCCTTGTTCATTTTTTTTCAACGACCTAAAACCCCCAAACCCCATAGTTACTATTCCATCAAGGTTTTTCCTCATTCCAAGTGATTTCTACAAGGTAAGATCGTTTTTTGACTTCTCCTCTCTATTCCAAGCATTCACATGGTTTTAGATTCTTAAAAGCTTCATCTTTTTAGTTTCCTAGTTTAAAATTTTTAAAGGAAAAGGGAGAAGCTTTATGGGTTTTTCGTTTATCTTTTGATTTGATAAGTTCATTTATGTGTTAATCTAGTCCTTATGTTGCGTGTAAAAGAGTCTATCGCAATTGTAGTGCAAGTGTACACGACGCAAGTAGTAAAGTGATACGAAGTATCGGATATCGTCTCCACAGGGATTGGGCTAATAGCTTCACCTATTTTCACTGCACGAAGTAAAGAAAATATTTAAGAGAATTGTCACGAAAATAATAAGGAAAATCGTAAATAAAGGAATTGAGATATCAAGATAGAGAGAATGGGCTGGTATTGAATTGCTCAGTAGTGCAGATATTGAATTGTTTAGGAACTCCAGTTCTGTCGTCGCTCCCGTCGCCAACAGCACCTGTCGCGGGGGCTGTCCGTTAGCTGTCGCGGCAGCGAACACATCAACTCCGTACTTCAAGTTTGGCAAGAATCCCAGATCTGCCTTGGCCTATCCCTAGGTCCAAGTCTGTCGATGAACACGTCTTTGATGATACCTCCCGGCGTGAATCGAAGGATGAACACCGATGTGTATGAATTCTTCCTTAGCCACTTAACCTTGCCATATCCCTAGGCACAAGATAGTTCAACTATAAACTAGAGAACTCGCTCTTATTTCTTTCGTATACTTAACTCTCCCGATGCTAAGTAAATAGATAACCTCACAATGCTCTCCCGATGCTCTTGCAAGATGTTAATAACCAAAATAAGAGAACTTGAAGTTTATTTTATTGAACTTGGAAAATCCTAAAACAAAACAACCCTTGCAACTACTTTACAAAACAACCCGTGGCCCTAGGGGGAATTTAGAACATGTTGGTGACGGGTAAACGGCAGAGGGGTTTAGGTTATCGGTTATGGGGTATGATGAGAGATCCCTTCTCTAGGTTAAAACCTATGCCCTTATATAAGCTTTGGGCTCAAGTATTCTAAGTTAACAAGGATTACAACTTTAATTAAAAGTAAGATTCTAATAAAGACTTAATCTCTAAGTATCCTACTTTGCAGCCGCCATCCTTGTTTCTAGGGAATTCCTCTCCTTGAGCTTTGGCTTGACATATCTTTTGATCCGGGGCTTGGAAAAATATTTGGCTTTCACACGACAGACGAGCAGATTTTTCTCTATCTATCGAGGTCCACTTTACTTTTCCTCTTCATTAGGTTGCTGTCACCTTGCTGTCACGACAGATCCATGGCAGCTTCATCCTCGTCGTCTGCTTGTTCAGTTCAGCTCTCCTGCTTCTCTGCCCTGTGCCTGCCTCCTTCGTCTACGATGGCAGCATCCTGCAAAATCAGCCATTTTTAGTAGAATCCGTGCCTTTTACATATTTGTGATGTTTTGCTGAAAACTAACCTAAATGCAATGCAATGATGCTTGAATGCAGCAGAAATATGGGTTAAAAAGGGTGTAAATAATAGAACTTTTACACACTCAACACACCCCCAAACTCAAGTTTTTGCTTGCCCTCAAGCAATTAAACCTAAAAGAAAAAAGAAAATTTTTGTGTTGGCCTTCAAACAGTGAATTGTTCCTTACCCGTCGCTCATTCTCTGTGGCGGCAGCAACCTGTCAGAAAGGTTAGGATCTGTCCGGAATCTCCCTATAGCTCTCGTGCAGTGTGTGCATGCTTGTGAACAGTTATATGCTAAGACTCTCTTAGTTTCACTAGAATATTCAACTTTTTAACTCGAATTTTTATGCCAAAGTTTATTTTCTTGAAGACACGTTTTCATGCTTCTTTTTCTTTCATTTTCAAGCTAAATTTTTCTAGAGCCAGTTTTGGGCACCTCTAGTTAGCTTCCTAGAGCCGGTTTCGGGCACCTCTAGGTTTTTTGATTTTCTTTTGCTAAACTTCTTTCCTAGAGCCAGTGTTAGGCACCTCTAGGGGCTATTCAAGATCTAAGCTTCCTATTCTAGTTTGGCTAAAAGAAATCTAAGCAATATAACAGTCACAATGGTGTTTAAGTTTTCAGAACTATAGAAAGGTTCTAAACTTCTCCTTAAACTGTCCTAAAGATGCTGCCACGACAGAGCTGTCATGGCAGGTAAGTTAACTTCACAGTTTTAAGCCAACAATTTTAAATTTTCTGATTTTTTTTAAGAACTTAAATAAAAGACACAACAATAATAAAAAGATGTACTAAGACTCCATTAATGATGGAGGGTTGCCACCCCCAAACTCGAGGGTTGCATTGCCCTCAATGCAAAATGACAGGAAAAACAAGAACATGAAGGAAAGTACATCACAAAAGATATAAGCAGGCAGCAATAAAAGGAAAAATAAAAGACTTAAATTTTCAATCGTTGTCCTCGTTGCTGCTGCTGACACTAATCTGACGGCGGCGTCTGGGCTGTGGAGGAGGCTGGACAGGTTCAGGGGCAGGTTGCTCAACGAGCTGGACGTCGGAACTGTTGCCATTGTCCCAAGTGCTGCTGGTGGTGGTGCTAGCCTTGGGCATCAGCTTCCTGTTTGCCACGTGCTTCTGCCTCTTGACAGGCGTAAACTCTCTCTCCAAATTCTTCCTGATCAGAGGGCTATCATCGGGAGCAGGTCTCTTTGTTCCTCTGGCAGAGGTTTCTGCCGTTGGACTGCCGGCTGCCGTCGGGGCAGGTGATGGGGTGGAGGCAGCAGATTGTGCATGGGGGGAGGCAGGTGGTGTAGGTGTGTGAACAGGGGAGGGGATGTGGAAATAATGGGAAGGAAAAGTAGGGAAATTAACATCGGGAAAATTTAAATTGTTGGTAATGAAGTTTACCGTCGAATTTGTGAAATCCCGGATGAAGGTCATCAATCCCATTTGTCTCTCTTCCACCCGTTGGAGTGCAGCAAGGATGTGGGCAGACTGGTCTGTCGGGGTGGTGGCGGCGGCAGGTTCAGGGGCAGGCTCCTCGGATGATTCAGCTGGGGAGTCGGCTGGGTTGAAGGAGGAGATAGGGGTTGCCACGATCAGCTCCATCAGGCTGGTGATGTTGTTGTCGGTCCAGCCTCGACCTTGAATTAGTTTGTCAGTGGATGCCTCGGGGACAGCAGCACAGCGGCAGAGGGAAGTTATTGTGAACGGTAGGCAGAGGCGAGAGTCTGTTCGATAGGTGCAGTCCAAAATGCTGTCCCTCATGTAACGGCCCACGTTGATAGGCCGGTCGTGCATGATGGAATGAATGAGGGCGAGCCGCTGCTGGTTAACTGTTGTGTGGTGGGAAGAAGGCATGGTACGCTTTTTGATGAAAGCGTTCCAGAGTTTGGCTTCCGGGAGGAGCTGCCCCCTTTTGACAGAGTGGGGGTTCTTTTTACTTGTGGTCCATGTTGTTCCTTCCTCCGTCACCTCCGCCATGACAGCACCATAGGCGGCAGCATCGAGGGTGTCGAGAAATTTCTGGTGGGCATCATCCTCGGGGCCAAAGTAGAGGCCAAACATGTGGTTGATGCTGTCAGCAGTGAATGGCACTTTTACTCCTCGAACGGTGACATATGTTGCCGTTCAGTTGTCGACAGCAGCATAGAACTCCCGGACTAATGTATCATTCAGCTCTGCGGGTTGGGCTGCGAACTGTTCCCATAGCAAATTCCTTATCGCCCTAGCAATGAATGGCCGGAGTCCCATGTTGGGTGCCTTTCGGATGTAAACGAAACCCCTTTCCTCCCATAATTCTTTTGTGGCGAAGGGCGTTGCTGCTGCTGAAGAAGAGGCTGAGGCAGCACTACGGCGGGTCTGTCTAGACGACATATTAGTTGCAAGGGTTGTGAAAATAGAGAAAGCAAATAAAAACTAGAGGAGAAAGCAAGGAAGAATAAGCAGAAGTGAGAAAAATGAAAATGAAAACGGGGATTTATAGCGGTCGAGTTGCTGCCCGTTTAATGCTGTAACGACAGGCGTGAATAACGGGGCGACGGATGGGATTTAGCGTGTCTGACGCGTCTGACACGCATTTATGCGTCTGTTACGCATCTGCCACACGCTTCTGCGTCTGCCATGTCAGTCTATTGACAGCCTGTCTTATCCGTCTGCGGCAGCAGCCGAAACGACATGCTTCAATAAATGGGCTCTGTTGGGCTGATGGATGGATGGTGGGCTTGGGTCACTTCTCCTTTTCTTCTTGACTCCTTTATTTCCTAAAAACAGAAAATATAAAAAAAACATTATTTGGATAAAATAATCCTAATTTCCTAATAAATAATAAATAATAAAAATAAAATTCAGGTTAAATTAGGGATGCCTTGTGGGGCATCTCCTAAAGTAACCACTTCCTGTAATCCTGGGGCTTCAGTCCCCTGATAATGCTTGAGGCGCTGTCCATTGACTTTGAATTGGTGCCCGTCTTTTAATGATCGGATAGTGATGACACCATGGGGAAAAACTTGTACCACTTGGAACGGGCCAGACCATCTAGACTTTAGCTTTCCTGGGAAGAGTTTAAGTCTAGAATTAAACAACAACACAAGCTGCCCTGGGCAGAACTGTCGTGGCAGCAGTTTCTTGTCATGCCACTTCTTAGTCTTTTCCTTGTAAATTCTTGCATTGTCGTAGGCCATTGTCCGTAATTCCTCAATCTCGTTCAGATCTAATAGCCTTTTATGGCCTGCCTTGTCCAAGTCCATATTCACTGCCTTGATTGCCCAATATGCTTTGTGCTCGATCTCGACAGGCAGATGACAGGTTTTCCCATAAATTAAACGGTATGGAGACATGCCTAATGGAGTCTTAAAAGCTGTCCTATATGCCCATAATGCATCATTTAGAAGTAAAGACCAATCTTTCCTAGTTGGCTTAACCATCTTCTCAAGAATGTTCTTAACTTCCCTATTGGATATCTCAGCTTGTCCATTGGTCTGTGGGTGGTATGCTGTCGCGATCCTGTGCTTGACACCATATTTCTTTAAGGCGGCAGCAATGACCCTATTGTCAAAATGTCTCCCTTCATCACTGATAATCGCCTTAGGGATGCCAAATCTAGAAAAAATGTTTTTGTGCAAAAACTTTTGGACCGTCTTGGCATCATTCTTTTGAGTGGCGATAGCTTCTACCCACTTAGAGACATAATCCACTGCTAGGAGGATGTATAGATTTCCACATGACGATGGAAAAGGTCCCATAAAATCAATCCCCCAAACGTCGAAGATCTCGACTTCTAGTATGTTTTGCAGTGGCATCTCGTTTCTCCTCGAGATGTTACCTGTCCGCTGGCACCTGTCACAGTTCTTGTAAAACTCATGTGCATCTTTATACAGTGTCGGCCAGTAGAACCCTGACTGCAGCACCTTGGCAGCAGTTTTATTGCCTCCTAAGTGACCTCCATATTGTGAAGCATGGTAGTGATGAAGAATGTCTTCTTTCTCTTCTTGTGGTACACACCTCCTTATAACCTGATCTGCGCATAATTTGAAAAGAAGAGGTTCGTCCCAATAATAATGCTTAACATCATTTTGGAACCTCTTCCTGGCTTGATAATTGAGATCAGAAGGAAGTATTCCGCTAACTATAAAATTAACGAAATCAGCATACCAGGGGAGTTCAGAAGACTTACCTGCCGCCATGACTGTCGCGGCAGCGAAGAGCTACTCATCTGGGAAGGTCTCCAGTATGTTTGTCTCGTCGATTGGTAGACTCTGTCCCTTCTCCAACCTTGACAAGTGGTCTGCCACCTGATTTTCTGTCCCTTTTTTGTCCTTGATCTCAAGGTCGAATTCTTGTAATAGCAAGATCCACCGTATCAATCTAGGCTTTGCATCCTTCTTGGCGAATAAATACTTTAGGGCAGAATGGTTGGTGTGTATTATTACTTTCGTCCCAAGTATGTAAGAACGAAACTTGTCGATGGAGAACACCACAGCTAACAGCTCCTTTTCTGTGGTGGTGTAGTTCACTTGGGCGTCATTTAATGTCTTGATGGCATAGTATATGACATGAAACAGCTTATCTTTGCGCTGCCCAAGTGCTGCCCCGACAGCATAGTCACTAGCATCACACATAATCTCAAATGGCTGTGTCCAGTCTGGTGGCTGTACTATGGGGGCTGTCACCAGTTTTTCCTTCAGAACCTTGAATGCTTCAGTACATTCTTCATTAAAGTCAAAGGGTCGGTTCTGCTCTAAGAGATGGCATAGGGGCTTGGTGATTTTTGAGAAATTTGCAATGAATCTCCTATAAAAACCAGCATGCCCTAAAAAACTTCTAATGCCCTTGACTGTGGTCGGCGGCGGCAGCTTCTCTATGACTTCTATCTTGGCCCTGTCGACTTCTATCCCACGGCAGCTAATCTTATGGCCGAGGACTATCCCTTCGTCCACCATAAAGTGGCATTTTTCCCAATTTAAAACAAGATTAGCTTTTTCACATCTTTCAAGCACCTTTTTAAGGTTGCCGAGGCAGCTCTCAAAATCGTCTCCAAAGACGGAAAAATCATCCATGAAAATCTCAAGGAAGTCCTCTACCATGTCGGAGAATATGGCCATCATGCACCTTTGGAAGGTGGCAGGTGCATTACAGAGTCCAAACGGCATCCTCCTAAACGCGTATGTTCTGTAGGGGCATGTAAAAGTCGTTTTCTCTTGATCCTCTGGTGCAATAGCAATTTGATTGTAACCTGAATAACCATCAAGAAAACAATAGTAAGGTTTACCCGCTAATCTATCAAGCATTTGATTAATAAAGGGTAAAGGAAAGTGGTCCTTTCGGGTAGCTTTGTTAAGCTTCCGATAGTCCATACAAACCCTCCAACCGGTCACAGTCCTGGTTGGGATTAGCTCATTGTTCTCGTTGGTTATCACGGTCATTCCTCCTTTCTTGGGAACACATTGCACCGGGCTCACCCATTTGCTGTCGGAGATGGCGTAAATAATACCAGCATCTAACCATTTGATTATCTCTTTACGCACTACCTCCTTCATCGCATGGTTTAACCGCCTTTGGGCATCAATAGTCGGCTTATGATCTTCCTCTAGGAGGATTTTGTGCATGCATAACGCCAGACTAATGCCTTGAATGTCTTCTCTCGTCCATCCAATCGCCTTTTTGTGCTGCCTTAGCATGCCGATGAGCTGTCGTTCCTGTCCCTGCGGCAGCTTAGCAGAGATGATTACGGGCAGTGTGTCATTGGAACCAAGATAAGCATATTTTAACTGCCCTGGCAGGGGCTTAAGTTCTAAGACAGGTGGTTCAACAGTAGATGGCTTTTGGATTAAATGGTTATCCGAGGTGTAATTCAAAGGTTCGAATAACTTACCTGGACGATGGCCTAACCAGTTTACCTCCTCCTGACCTTCAGTATCAGATGTATCAAATTCAGAGGAGTTGCTGTCATCGGTGCTGTCGTGACAGGCCTGTAGGTGGCTGTCGCGGCAATGACCAAATTTTATATCACGGCAGCCCGACCTGATGCAGGGGTGATCAAGGGTCACTTCAATGATAGCCTTGCATTCCTCGTCCACATCAGCATGTTTCATCGCTTGGAGAACATTCAACTTAATCTCTTGATCGTTCACTCGCATGGTGAGTTCTCCTTTCTCCACATCAATCAGTGATCTTCCCGTGGCTAAGAATGGTCGCCCAAGGATGACTGGTGCGTTTTCATCTGCTTCACAATCTAAGATAAGAAAGTCAGCAGGAAAAATAAGCTTATCCACTCTTACCAGAATATCTTCAATTTTTCCCTCGGGATGAACGTAAGAGCGGTCGGCCAGCTGCAGAGTTACTGTCGTGGGCCGCGCCTTTCCAATACCTAATTTCTGAAAAACAGACTTTGGCATTAAATTAACACTGGCACCAAGATCACAAAGTGCCTTACCCACAAATTTATTGCCGATTACGCAAGGTATGATGAAACTCCCCGGATCCTTCTTTTTCTGGGGCGGCTGCCGATGAAGAATACTCATGCAACCTTCTGTCATCTTTACCGTTTCAAATTCCCCAAGTTTAGATTTTTTCGACATAACATCCTTGAGAAATTTAGCATAACCGGGCATCTCCCTAACATCATCTAACAACGGAATATTAATATGAACTTGCTTAAAGATATCATAAATCTTTTTAAGTTGAGATTCATGCTTAGCTTGCTGTATCCGTTGGGGAAAAGGTGGAGGAGGACGATAATCAGCAATGCGTCCTTCCCACTGCATGCGAATCTGAGGACGATAATCATCTTTTTTCTCCTCTGTCGCTTCTGCTGTCATGACAGGCTCATCGGCAGCAGTCTGTTTATCACTTGTCGGGGCAGCTTCCTTGACAGGTTTGTCCAAGGCAGGTTCCTTTTCTGTTTCAGCTTCTTTTTCCGGCCCTGGTAGTTTCTTCCCACTCCTAGTAGTAATTGCCTTACATTGCTCATGTGGGGGGCGGTCTAGCATTTTCAGTATTGCTAGGGAATCCTCCATTCTGCCTCGGCTTAATATGTTGAGAAACCTGACCCATTTGTGTCTCTAGAGACTTCAAAGTAGCTTCATGATTTGTCATTCTCATCTCGGTTTTATCCATAAAGGTTTCCGTTTTCTTGACAAACTGATTCATATTTTCCATATACGTACCGGTCTGAGACATAAAGGTGGCCAGAGTCTGTTCCAATATACTGCTCGTGGTAGGTGGTGGCTGCTGTTGCTGCTGCGGCGGCAGTTGCTGCGGCAGTTGCTGTCGCGTCAGCAATCTAGGTCCTCCCTGATTCTGATTATGTGCTTGCGGATTCAGGGCGTTGTTAGGGTTACTCCAGGAAAATTTGGGATCCTTCCTCCAATTAGGATTGTAATTGTTGGAATTGTAGTTCGACTTGTAATTTCCAACATATTTTCCCTCTTCTATTTGTATTGGGCACTCATCCCGACTATGATTTCCCTCACAGATGGTGCAAACTTCCTCGACAGAAAATCCTTGTAATTCATCTTCATTCAATAACCGTTTCATTGCTTTAGTAAGGAATGCTACCTGTGATTTCATAGTGCTGTCGGCTTCATAATCCTTGACAGCAAGTACCCGTTTACCCCCTCTTCTTGCAGTCGGAAACTGCTCCTCATTCTTGGCCAGATTTTTCAAGACTTGCAGTGCCTCGTCTGGATCTTTATCCAATAATAGTCCATTTGCTGCAGAATCAATTCGAATGCGAGTTTGTAAGTTAGCAGCATTATAGAACTTAGTTACCTGATTCCAGACAGGGAATCCATGTATTGGACAGTTCCGAAGAAGAGTAGTAAATCTGTCCCAGGCCTCGTGCATCGGCTCGTCGTCTTCCTGTTGAAAAGTAGCAATTTCATTACGTAATAGCTCAGATAAATGCGAAGGATTAAAACGAGATAAGAATTCACGAGATAAATCTGCCCAAGTTACGATTGAACCCGGCGTAAGTTTATTCCACCAAGTTTTAGCTATGTCCCTCAATGAATGGGGAAATAACCGAAGCCTCAGTATCTCCGGACTAACTCCTGGCAGTCTAAACGAACCACAGATCTCCTGGAATGTCTTGAGATGCTCCCTAGCATCTTCTGTCACAGCACCACTAAATTGTCCGGCATTGTTGATCATACTAAACATGACAGGTTTAAGCTCGAAGTTATCAACATCAATATCCAGCAGCGTGGTCTCCAGCTCTACATGATCGTTCAGCATGTAGTCACGACATGACCGTCGTCCATCTGCTGCGGGCGGGTCGCCGACAGGTGGGTTATTATCGTCAAGGGGTGGTATGCGACCGCCAGCAGGTTGTTTATGGCCCATTTTCTCTAGCTGTTCCTCGAGGTATTCGTTCTTGTCTAAAAGGCGGCGAAGTTGTTTCTTGAGATTGAAAGAACGTTCGATTTCTGGATCTAATTTATACTCAGGATCTTCACCTCTTTTAGATCTGCGCATAAACAAGAAAACCTCGTGAAAAGCAAGAGTTGAAAGCACAAAAGAAAAATTAAAGAAAAATAAAAACGAAAACGAAAATAAAAACGAAAAGTGCAATAAAAGAAAGATGTAGTTATGTTGCCAATCCCCGGCAACGGTGCCAAAAACTTGTTGCGTGTAAAAGAGTCTATCGCAATTGTAGTGCAAGTGTACACGACGCAAGTAGTAAAGTGATACGAAGTATCGGATATCGTCTCCACAGGGATTGGGCTAATAGCTTCACCTATTTTCACTGCACGAAGTAAAGAAAATATTTAAGAGAATTGTCACGAAAATAATAAGGAAAATCGTAAATAAAGGAATTGAGATATCAAGATAGAGAGAATGGGCTGGTATTGAATTGCTCAGTAGTGCATGTATTGAATTGTTTAGGAACTCCAGTTCTGTCGTCGCTCCCGTCGCCGACAGCACCTGTCGCGGCGGCTGTCCGTTAGCTGTCGCGGCAGCGAACACACCAACTCCGTACTTCAAGTTTGGCAAGAATCCCAGATCTGCCTTGGCCTATCCCTAGGTCCAAGTCTGTCGATGAACACGTCTTTGATGATACCTCCCTGCGTGAATCGAAGGATGAACACCGATGTGTATGAATTCTTCCTTAGCCACTTAACCTTGCCCTATCCCTAGGCACAAGATAGTTCAACTATAAACTAGAGAACTCGCTCTTATTTCTTTCGTATACTTAACTCTCCCGATGCTAAGTAAATAGATAACCTCACAATGCTCTCCCGATGCTCTTGCAAGATGTTAATAACCAAAATAAGAGAACTTGAAGTTTATTTTATTGAACTTGGAAAATCCTAAAACAAAACAACCCTTGCAACTACTTTACAAAACAACCCGTGGCCCTAGGGGGAATTTAGAACATGTTGGTGACGGGTAAACGGTAGAGGGGTTTAGGTTATCGGTTATGGGGTATGATGAGGGATCCCTTCTCTAGGTTAAAACCTATGCCCTTATATAAGCTTTGGGCTCAAGTATTCTAAGTTAACAAGGATTACAACTTTAATTAAAAGTAAGATTCTAATAAAGACTTAATCTCTAAGTATCCTACTTTGTAGCCGCCATCCTTGTTTCTAGGGAATTCCTCTCCTTGAGCTTTGGCTTGACATATCTTTTGATCCGGGGCTTGGAAAAATATTTGGCTTTCACACGACAGACGAGCAGATTTTTCTCTATCTATCGAGGTCCACTTTACTTTTCCTCTTCATTAGGTTGCTGTCACCTTGCTGTCACGACAGATCCATGGCAGCTTCATCCTCGTCGTCTGCTTGTTCAGTTCAGCTCTCCTGCTTCTCTGCCCTGCGCCTGCCTCCTTCGTCTACGATGGCAGCATCCTGCAAAATCAGCCATTTTTAGTAGAATCCGTGCCTTTTACATATTTGTGATGTTTTGCTGAAAACTAACCTAAATGCAATGCAATGATGCTTGAATGCAGCAGAAATATGGGTTAAAAAGGGTGTAAATAATAGAACTTTTACACACTCAACACCTTAGATGCTTTATAACTTAAAATGGAAGGGTTTTGATCAAAATCCCGAAATGGGTTTTGGGGGGCATTTTAAGGGTGTCTAAACTTGTATTTTTGAAGTGGTTTTGTGAAGGGTTGAGGGGTTGATGATATAGTGATGTTAGGGAAGTGTTTTGAAGGCTTTTAAAGGCAATTTGGGTGTTGGAAATGTTAGTTCTCTGCTGGGTTTATGGGGAGTACGAAAATGGAGTTTTGGTTTGAAAATTGTTGAGAAATGGATTGGGGTTGAAATCTGAGTTGTGGTAGTGTTTTGAGGATGTTTTGTGTAGTAATACCTTATTTTTTATTGGTTAGAATCAAGGGGAAACATTGGAGAGGCTTCGGGCACGAATCCGGGAAATTTGGAGAATTGATATCGGTGTTCGACTTCTGTTCGGGTTGCAAAGGTGAGTGGAGATGTTTAATCTTGTTTTGCTTTCGAAACAGAATTCTTGGGGGTTTGGGTGGAGCCTTGAGGGCTCACCTAAACCCAAGCGTAAGTTTACCACTCTTACTTTAATGGTTATGTGTTGATGTGTGATTAATTGTTGTGTTATCATGTGCATTGTGGATTGCTTTACATCCGCCGTTGTTGATGTCGAGCCTCACGTGATGGTTGTCATAACTATGGTGATGAGTGGTCCCCTAGAGAGGCTCCGTAGTTTGGGCGGAGTTGAGTTCCGAGGGTTGACTTCTGAGGGTTCGGAGGCGTGGCTTGATAGTACCACACGCATCTTGGGTTAGATGGAGTGCTCAGACACCCGTAAGTTGGGGTGCATTGTTTCCTTACTTCAGGGGGATGCATATACTTGGTGGGTCACTATTACTTCGAGTATGGCCGAAGGGGATGTCACGTGGGAGTTCTTCAGAAATGCCTTCAAGAGGAAGTATCTCGGAGTTCAATTCTTGGATGAGAAGAAGAGGGAGTTTATGGCTTTGGTTCAGGGAAACATGACCGTGTCTGAGTACGAGGTTCAGTTTGTGAGATTGAGCCAGTATGCACCTGAGTTGGTTCCTAATAAGAGGGAGCGGTGTGAGCACTTCTGGTATGGGTTGACTAGAGATGTGAAGACCTACATGCTTGCCTCTGACTACACTGAGTTCGATGTTTTGTTCTCTAGGGCCAAGGATATTGAGCAGAACTTGGGCTCCAGTTCTCGTGCTAGTGGGTTCGATTCCAGGAAGAGACACGCGAACTGGGATAGAGATCATGTGAAGAGGCATAGGGATAGAAGGTATCAGCCTGATTCGAGACAGAGGGGTGGTAACTATGGATGGGGCCATCAGGGCCAAGGAGCTGTGGTAAACACTCCAGAGTGCACTAGATGCGGGAGACGCCACCAGGGAGAGTGTACGGGTACCTTTGGGCCGTGTTGGAACTGTGGTTCCCGAGATCACATGAGGCGTAACTGTCCACACCCGGCTAGGGGCGGACCAGCTCCAGCTAGGGGTTATGAGCAGTAGAGAGGCCGCAGGCGTGGTCGTGGAAACTTTCAGCCGTGGAATGAGGGTCAGAGGAACTTGGCTCATGTAGTAGCAGTCCAGCCCGATAGAGGAGGACCGGTCAAGGTGTATGCTCAGCGAGAGGCTGGGAATGACACGGACGTCATTGCAGGTAATTTCTCGTTACAGTCTTTGAGTTTGCTTTCTTTGATAGACTCGGGGTCGACACATTCGTACATTTTAGGTGAGCACGCAAGGTCATTAGGGTTACCATGTGAATGGCTAGAGGTAGGTGTAAATGTTACTAGCTTTTTTGGTGATACAATGGTAGTTAGGAAAGTGTATAGGAGGTGTCCCTTGATGGTTCAGGGCCACGTGTTTTCGGTCGATATGATGGAGTTACCATTCTACGGTTTTGACGTAATTTTGGGCATGGATTGGCTCGTTGAGCATAGAGCTAGGGTTGACTTTGAGACCAAGAGAGTCTTCTTAAAGCTTACGGATGATTTTGAGGTTGTGGTAGTTGGCGAGAACGTTAGGTTCTTGTCCAATGTTGTTTCTGCCTTAGAAGCTCAGAGGTTGTTGAATTCGGGGTGTCATGCTTATTTGGCTTATGTAATGAATCCGAATATGCGTGAGGTTAGATCACAAGACATCAGGGCAGTATGTGATTTTTCGAGTATTTTTCCGGAAGAGTTGCCGGGTTTGCCTCCAGAAAGAGCAGTTGAGTTTGCTATTGAGACGTATTCCGATTCTGCACCAGTGTCTATTGCTCCGTATAGAATGGCACCGAAAGAGTTGAAACAGTTGAAGACACAGCTTCAGGAGTTGTCTGATAGAGGTTTCATTAGACCTAGTATTTCTCTGTGGGGTGCTCCGGTCTTGTTTGTGAAAAAGAAAGATGGTAGCATGAGGATGTGTATAAATTATAGGTAGTTGAACAAAGTGACAATGAAGAACAAGTACCCTTTACCTAGGATATATGACTTGCTTGATCGGTTGAGGGGTGCTTCGGTGTTTTCAAAGATCGACTTGAGATTCGGGTACTATCAGTTGAAAGTAAAGGATGTGGACATACCGAAGACAGCCTTTCGTACACGCTATGGGCACTATGAGTTCTTGGTGATGCCTTTTGGGTTGACTAACGCTCCAGCAGCTTTTATGGATATAATGAACCGTGTGTTTCACGAGTTTTTGGACAGGTTTGTGGTAGTGTTCATAGATGACATCCTAGTGTACTCTAGGACCGAAGAGGAGCATGATGAGCATTTGCGGTTAGTGCTTCAGACCCTGCTAGAGAATCAGTTGTATGCCAAGCTAAGCAAATGTGAGTTCTGGATTAGGGAGGTGGTCTTCCTAGGTCACGTGATCTCGGCTAATGGGATTAGTGTGGATCCCAAGAAGATAGAAGCTATAGTGAATTGGAAACAACCGAAGTCAGTGACAGAAATCCGTAGTTTCCTAGGTTTAGCGGGATACTATAGAAGATTTTTCGAGGGATTTTCTAGGATAGCGGCTCTTTTGACTAAGTTGCTTCAGAAGAATGTCCCCTATATGTGGTCAGATGCAAGACAAGAAGCGTTTGAGAAGTTGAAGAAAGCTTTGACCGAAGCTTCTATCTTGATACAACCTAAGCCGAGAAAGGAATTTGTGATTTATAGTGATGCATCGTACGTAGGGTTAGGTTGTGTGCTTATGCAAGAAGGTAAGGTGGTAGCCTATGCTTCGCGACAGTTTAAAGTGCACAAGAAGAACTATCCCACTCATGACATAGAGTTAGCCGCGGTAGTGTTTGCTTTGAAGATCTGGAGACACCATCTTTATGGTGAGAAGTGCACCGTATACACCGACCACAAGAGTTTGAAGTATTTGATGTCTCAGAGGGAGTTGAACCTCAGGCAACGTAGGTGGTTAGAGCTTCTTAAGGATTATGACCTTACGATAGAATACCATTCGGGTAAGACAAACGTAGTGGCCGATGCCTTGAGTAGAAAAGTGGTCGTTGAGTTACGAGCTATGTTTGCGAGATTGAGCGTGCCCAATGATGGTGGGTTGATAGCCAAGCATCAGGTTAAGCCTTCATTAGTTCAGTTGATTTGAGAAAAGTAGTTGTGAGATGAGTCTTTGGCACCTCACGTGCAAGACATAGCCGAAGATAGGCCTACCGATTTTTGTTTTAGGGAGAATGGGATCCTATGTTACAAGGATATGATAGTGGTTCCGGAAGATGCCGAGTTGAGGCGTACGATCTTGAATGAAGCTCATAACAGTCCTTTTGCTATGCATCCGAGTAGTACGAAGATGCATCGAGGGTTAAAAGAAGAGTACTATTGGGTTGGGTTGAAGAAGGATGTGGCCGAGTTTGTAAGTAAGTGTATGGTTTGTCAGCGAGTCAAGGTCGAGCATCAGTTTCCCTCAGGGTTGTTACAGCCGTTGAAGATTCCAAAATGGAAGTAGGAACGTATCACCATGGACTTTGTATCAGGGTTACCGTTGACTCCTTCGAGGAAGAATTCAGTGTGGGTGATAGTGGATAGGTTTACTAAGTGTGCCCACTTCATACCAGTTCATACCACCTATACTTTAGATAAGTTGGTCGATCTGTACATCTGTGAGATAGTGAGACTACATGGGGTACCGAAATCGATTGTGTCAGACCGAGATCCGAGGTTTACAGCTAGATTTTGGGAGTGTTTGCATCGAGCCTTGGGTACTTGGTTGAACTTTAGTACTTCGTATCATCCGCAGTCAGATGGTCAGACAGAGAGGGTGATTCAGGTGTTGGAAGACATGTTGAGGTGTTGTATCATCGACTTTCAAGGGTCTTGGGAGAAATATCTGCCGCTAGTCGAGTTTGCTTATAATAACAGTTTTCAGTCGAGCATTCAAATGGCTCCGTATGAGGCCTTGTATGGTAGGAAGTGTAGAACTCCGATTTGTTGGACCGAAGCCGAACAGAAGCTTGTACCGATGCCCGATTTGCTTAAGGGCACCACCGAGAAGGTAAAGTTGATATGCGATCGTTTGAAGGCAGCTTCAGATCGACATAAGTCTTATGCCGACTTAATGAGGAAAGAGGTTGAGTATTCCGTGGGAGATAAAGTGTTTTTGAAAGTCTCACCTTGGAAGAAGGTGATGAGGTTTGGTAGGAAGGGTAGGTTAAGCCAAAGATTCATTGGACCCTATGAGGTAGTTGAGAGGATTGGTCCCGTTGCGTACAGATTGAGACTCCCGACCGAGTTAGAGAAGATTCATGATGTATTCCATGTGTCGATGCTTCGTAAGCATAGGTCGGATCTGTCCCATGTAATGCCCGTAGAAGAGATTGAATTGAATCCACATTTAACTTATGATGAAGAACCAGTTGAGATCTTAGCTTCAGACAACAAGGTGTTGCGAGGAAGGTCAATTGAGTTAGTCAAGGTGAGGTGGCAACGTCGAGGGGTGGACGAGGCCACTTGGGAGAGGAAGGAGGATATAGAGAGGCAGTTTCCTTATCTCTTTCATTCAGGTAATTTCGAGGACAAAATTCCTTAAGTGGCGGAGAGTTGTAACACCCGGGTTTAGGGGTCGGGAGTTAGGTGTGTGAATCGGGTTCGAGTCATTAGACTCGGTTTAATTCAAATGGGTTTTGGTTTTATATTATTAAGACTTGAATTTTTTAGTAATGGCATTTTCGTAAATATTCCAAAGTAAGGAAAAAGATGAGCCTTTTTGAAACAAAAAGATGGTCTTCTTCTCCCTTGTTCATTTTTTTCAACGACCTAAAACCCCCAAACCCCATAGTTACTATTCCATCAAGGTTCTTCCTCATTCCAAGTGATTTCTACGAGGTAAGATCGTTTTTGACTTCTCCTCTCTATTCCAAGCTTTCCCATGGTTTTAGATTCTTAAAAGCTTCATTTTTTTAGTTTCCTAGTTTCAAATTTTTAAAGGAAAAAGGGAGAAGCTTTATGGGTTTTTCGTTCATCTTTTGATTTGAGAAGTTCATTTATATGTTAATCTAGTCCTTAGATGCTTTATAACTTAAAATGGAAGGGTTTTGGTCAAAATCCCGAAATGAGTTTTTTGGGGGGGGGCATTTTAAGGGTGTCTAAACTTGTATTTTTGAAGTGGTTTTGTGAAGGGTTGAGGGGCTGGTGATATAGTGATGTTAGGGAAGTGTTTTGAAGGCTTTTAAAGGCAATTTGGGTGTTGGAAATGTTAGTTTTCTGCTGGGTTTATGGGGAGTACGAAAATGGAGTTTTGTTTGTTAACTTTGGTTTGAAAATTGTTGAGAAATGGATTGGGGCTGAAATCTGAGTTGTGGCAGTGTTTTGAGGATGTTTTGTGTAGTAATACCTTGTTTTTGATTGGTTAGAATCAAGAGGAAACATTAGAGAGGCTTCGGGCACGAATCCGAGAAATTTGGAGAATTGAGATCGGTGTTCGGCTTCCGTTCGGGTTGCAAAGGTGAGTGGAGATGTTTAATCTTGTTTTGCTTTCGAAACCGAATTCTTGGGGATTTGGGTGGAGCCTTGAGGGCTCACCTAAACCCAAGCGTAAGTTTACCACTCCTACTTTAATAGTTATGTGTTGATGCGTGATTAATTGTTGTGTTATCATGTGCATTGTGGATTGCTTTACATCCGTCGTTGTTGTGTAGTCATTGTTGATGTCGAGCCTCACGTGATGGTTGTCATAACTACGGTGATGAGTGGTCCCACCAGTAGTGACTAGTAGTAGAGTAAGGTGATGAGTGGTCCCATCGGAAAACTACTAGTCAAACGATGATGTGTGGTCCCACCGTGTGTGTTGGTTGTACATGTGCAAACCATGTAGTTGTCTTGTTGCGACACCTTTCATGCATTCAATGGTCTACTTCTCATTTAAGAAAAGTGTTTTTGAAACAACATGCTTGTTGAGTTTTAGAGCCTCGCTCACTAAGCTATCAAGCTTACGCTCTCCTTTTTCCAACATGTAGATCGTTAGAGTTCGGAAGGCAAGTGGGCAAGGGAGGAGCCTTTTTGGAGTTCTCAAGTAGCTCATGTATGGTTTATGTCTTTGTAATAATGCCTAGATGATGGGGGTACTAGACTTGTTTGGAGTTGGTGTCAAACTCCTTAATTTGGTTTTGTTGATGTATGAGCATGTGGAGTTGTTGATGCTATGTTGGATATGTTTATGCTTTTATGTCGTGAATTGAAAATCATGTCTACTTCGTTGCTTAAATGCCTAGTGTTTGAGAGTTTATGACCTTGATCTATGAATGCTTATGTGATTGTTTAAAAGTTTGTGAAACCTTGCCATGATATGCCTATTGAGTGTTTATTGCCTTGAATGGAATGGTAAAGTCAAGTATGTTTCTATGCAAGTTTCCTACCCAAATGCCTAACTTGAGATGTATGCCATGTTAGTTCATTTAAGTAGTCCCGTATGTTTCGATCTTGCTTGTCAAATGTTGTATGAGTGTATGATTGTGGTTAGGGAGTCATAAAAAGCATTTAGAGTTGAGTCTTGGTTCGTTTTGCTGCAAATTTGAGTCTTGCAGTGCTGGGCGTATCGGTACGCCCAAGGGCCGTATCGATACGGCCCTACACTTTGGGACTCAGATTTAGCTTAGCGTACCGATACACGGGGGTGTATTGATACGCTAGAACTTCTCTGGAAATCTGAGATTTTGACGAGATTTTGGCGTATCGGTATGGGCTCTAGGCGTTTCTGTACGGTCGTTTATCGTTGACCGCGAGATGTTGACCAAGGAGGGCGTATCGGTACGGTCAACCAGTGTACCGATACGGTCTTCCTAGGTTGACTTGGGACAGTTGACCCGGTCTAGGCGTATCGATACCCTCTTCTAGTGTATCGATACGACCTGTTGAACAAAGTAAAATGGGACGTCTTAAATTGCTTGGTTGTTTGCTTCGCATCGCTTGTTGTCTTTCTGCTGTCGTATCACACATAGGATGTATGAATGCCTTTAGACAAGATAATAATTAAAAGAAATTTTTAGGGTTGCTAACCGAGGTGGGTCCCTAACGGGTTTCATTTCGGTTTTCCCCGTGTAGCCTACTCGGACCGGTAAGTCGTCCAGACCGGGACGAGGGGGTTACATTTTCTTTTAAGATATCTGACTGTACTCTGACAAAATAATATGATACATGTAATTTTTAAAAGTTTTAATGTGGTATATCTACTTTAATAAAGGGGTAAAGTACACTAATGGTCACTGGACTTTTATAGCGTTTTCATTTTGGTCTCTCCTGTTACCTTCTATTAGAAAATGCTGACTTGCCCGTTAGTTTTCATTTCTCTCAAGGGTAAACTACATAAATCGTCATCAAACTTTTAGAGTGCTTTCATTTTGGTCACCGAATTTTTAAAACTTTCATTGGGTCACACATTTCCCACTCCCCTCCTTCCATCATTTTACTGCATCTTTTCTCCATTCTCTTTATTGCTACCTTTATTTAATTACATAGTTTAATGAATTCGTCATGGATCCATTGTTAGTGTTGGCGTATAGAAAAAATAGACGAGCATAGATGTTGAAACACACCGGTCAAGGTTAAAAAAAGAAAGTGAAACTTAAAAAAAGAGAATGGAGAAAAGATACAGGTTGTGATGAAAAATAGAGTAAGAAAAAAAAACCAACGACTAAGAACAAGATGCAACCATACACAAAGGCATCTATCAAAACAACACCGATCATGATGGCAAACAAGGACGAAGGGATGTATAAGTTGCCCATCCCGATTTTAGGTATAATATTATTTCTTGTCCTTATTGGTTTAAATACTAATCAAATAATATTTTTGTCCCTCCTGATTCTTATATTTAAAGGTTTAATAGACTATTGCCCCTCCTAATATTTGATCCTAGCTCTGTCTCTAATGGTAAAGTAAATTAATATTTGAACTTAAACATAGGGTGCATCAAATATGCTTGCATATTTTGGGAAATTTGTAGAACAACTTTTGAATACAACTTTCAAAAGTAAACTAAAATGTTATACTATTGGTCAATAATTAACCTCAATGTTTGTTTGTTTTTCTCCTTTGTACTTATTAACCTTGAAGTAGCTTGAAGATGAGGTGATGAGTATTTATTTTGGTTGTGTTTTTGGTCCTTATTTCGATTAAATATATGTTTAAGAGACTTAATTGGGCTGTTTTATGATGTTTTCATGCAGGAAATGTGATGCTGGAAATAAGCTGGAATTCTGCAGAAAATGCTGGAGTCATGGGCAGATTCATAGGCATGAACCAGGGCATGAATGCTGACTGGGCGCCACGTCAGCGTCTTCTAGAAGATGATGTCAACAACAGTGATAGCTTATCAGGCCGCTTATCACCGGATTTTTTTAAATTTTAAATTTTAAACTTTGGATAATTATTTTGTTTAATTTTAATTATCATTTTAGGTTTTACCTAGGTTATTTTGAAACACTATAAATACCCCTCTTTGGGGTAAGTATTGTCATCATTCAATTAGCAATTGAACATCATTTCTTCTTCTCTTGGAAATTCTTCTTAGTTTTACTTAAGTTCTTTTCTTATATTTCTTCTTTTAATTATTTTTATATGTCGAACATGATTAATTTGATAACCATGCTCGTCTAGATCTTTATAAGCCGAAGGCTTTTGCAATGACGTGTTCTCAAGACGAGGTTTGAAACTATGCTTCAAACATTTCGAAAACTTCTCTCAATTTCTTCAAACTTATTTTCTAAATCAAAATGATTTTTTTAAAACCCAAAGATTGACTTTGGAGAAAAACAATTGTTTTGATCTATCAAGTGGGAGGGAGGATCGGTTATTGAAACAAATCCGACTTCCAAGGAACACACTTAGTAAATAGATTACTAAGTAAAATTGAGATCGAATCGTTTTTATAGAAATGACTTTTCGAGTTGGTTACGAGCTTAAGTAATTTGTTTTCTCAAACATTGAGTTGGATTAGACAAATTATCAAAATTGAAACCAAAAATTGATTTTGGAAATTCAGTTTACAAACAAAAACTCAAGGATTGACCTTGAAGTAATTTTGCCAACAAGTTTTTCGAAATAAAAATCTTTACCAAGGAACCGAGTAGAACAAGTCAACGCGGAAGCCCGAGATTGATAATCTCATATTTACTTTAAACTCTTTTAAAAGCTTTCTTTTACTTTCTTAAACAATTACATTTCATTACAACAAACCCCCACCTAAATTACATCAACATGGCTCCATCAACAACTCTTGGTTCAGAAACTACAAAAGCGCGACAAGGAAAGTTCTAAGTCCCTGTGGGTTCGACTCCTACTTCCCTATCTATACTTAATTTAATTTCTTTATTTATTTTATTTATTTGGAAGAAGGAAATTATTCTTGACACGTTACGACGCGTGTCAAAATTGGCGCCGTTGCTGGGGACTTCGGCAACTTTTACTGTTTGTTTTTTATTGTTTATGACCAGGAGAAATCCGGGAGAACAAGTTAAATACATCCAAAAAATCAAAGCCAAATGGGAAACAACGAACAGACGATCCAGCAGCTGATCAGGGCACCAGAGGACAATCAGCCCTTGTGCATAACCTTTCCGAATGGTGAAACGCCGTTCGAACTAAAAACGGGCTTGATTCATCTACTACCAACCTTCCACGGTTTGCCCAACAAAAACCCACACAAACATTTGAAGGAATTTCACATGGTTTGTATAAGCACAAAGCCTCAGGGAGTATTCGATGACCAAATCAAACTTAGAGTTTTTCCATTTTCTTTAGTAGATATAGCAAAAGATTGGTTATTTGATTTACCCCCAAATTCTGTTACAACCTGGACTGACATGGCTAAACTCTTTATTGACAGGTTCTTCCCTGCAGCAAAAGCAAGCGAAATTAGGCGCAGCATCCTGAGCATTCAACAAAAAGAAGTTGAATCTTTATATGAATACTGGGAGAGGTTTAAAAAGTTGTGTGCAAATTGTCCACAACATGGATTGTCAGAACAAACCATCCTCCAGTATTTTTATGAAGGATTGACGCCTATGGATATGAAAGTAATAGATGCGGTGAGTGGCGGAGCTCTAGTCAATATGACCCCAACAACGGCTAAAACACTGATATCAACCATGGCTGTCAACTCACAAAGGTTTAATCAATCTAGCGAACCATCTCGAAGTGTTCGTGAGGTAAGCACAGTTTCTTTAGAAAATAAGATTGATAAATTAGCTGAAATAGTGCAAACTCTTATTGCAGGAAAAAAAAGGAACAACTAGACTTTGTGGGATCTGTACTAGCCCAAAACATCCGACAGACTGTTGTCCGATGATTCAGGAAGATGATGTCGCCCAAGCCAATGCCATAGGAAATGCATACAATCTGAGGTGGAGAAACCAGTCAAACTTTGGATACGCAAACAACCAGAGACAAAATCAACCCTACCCACAACAAAAGACATATCTAGAAACCTTAGTTGAGCGTTTAGCGATATCCCAAGAGAAATTCCAAATTCGTACCGAGGCCCACTTACAAGAGATAGACAAACAAATAAGCCAACTAGCAAGCCGTCTTGATTCCAAAGGTAAACTTCCTTCGCAAACTGAGACAAACCCTAGGGAAAATATAAGCGCCATCACACTCCGTAGTGGGACCGTTGTAACTCCAAAAGAACCATCAAAAAACAATAATCCCACTCCTGCCATAGAAGAAGGTAACGGAAACCAAGATAACCCTTTACCACCATCTCCTCCTTCGTCTCCACCTCTTGAAGTCGTGCCTCCTTTCCCATCACGATTGGTAAAACGCGACAAAAAGGCTGAAGAGAGAGAAATTATTGAAGTATTTAAAAAGGTCCAAGTAAACATTCCCCTCTTGGAAGTCATTCGCCAAGTGCCAAGGTACGCTCGTTTCCTTAAAGAGCTCTGTACAACCAAGCGAAACCTCACCGGGCACGGAAAGGTAAATTTGGGAGAGCACGTTTCTGTAGTTTTTCAACGTAAGTTACCACCCAAAATGAATGACCAAGGTATGTTTGCTATACCCTGTCAAATTGGTAACGTATCTATTAAACGTGCTATGTGCGATCTTGGGGCTTCAATAAATGTAATATCGCTTTCTATTTATAAAATGATAACTAATGATCATTTTGAAGGAAACCAGGATTACGATACAGTTGGCGGATCGATCAGTCATCTATCCAGAAGGAGTGTTGGAAAATGTTTTGGTAAAGGTAGATGTCTTATTTTTCCCTACGGACTTCTACGTGATCGATATGGCTCACGATAGAACAAACACTTGCTTTGAAGTATTGTTGGGCAGACCATTCCTTAGCACATCAAACACGAAAATAGAAGTAAGGAGTGACCTTTTATCCATGGAATTCGACGGTGAGGTAGTAGAATTCGATGTTTATAAGGCAATGAGGTATCCTGATCAGGTTGAATCTGTTAACTCAATTGATATTGTTGATCCATATATAGAAGAGTATGCAGATACTAATGTTTTTAATAACTTTGATATGGACTATGAGCTTTGCGACGATGTGGTAGAAAATGAGGACGAATCTGTTTCCTTTATTAATTCTTATTTAGCTTTAACTCCATCAAAGACTAAACCTTTGCCATCTATTTTGCAGGCTCCAAAGTTAGAATTAAAGGAACTCCCATCTCACCTTAAGTACGCCTTCTTGGGAGACAATGATACCTTACTGATTATCATTTCGAACGAATTAACCGGAGAGGAAGAAGTCGATCTTGTCACAGTCCTGCAAAAGTATAAGGAAGCAATCGGATGGACCGTAACAGACATCAAAGGACTTGGCCCCTCAACTTGTATGCACAAAATCAAAGTCGAAGAAGGGGCAAAGCCGTCACGACAAGGTCAGTGACGCTTGAATGATCCGATGATGAAGGTAGTACAAGACGAAATTCAAAAACTTTTAGATGCCGATATTATATATCCGATCTCGAATAGCGAGTGGGTAAGTCCTATTCATATTGTTCCTAAAAAGATCGGCGTCATGGTAATCAGAAATGACGAAGGTGAGTTAGTTCCAACTCGAGTTCATAATGGATGGCGAGTTTGCATAGATTACAGGAAGTTGAATTCTCTAACCCAAAAAGATCACTTTTCTTTACCATACATTGATCAAATGATTGAAAGATTAGCTGGTAAATCTCACTATTGCTGTCTCGATGGTTTTTCAGGTTTCTTTCAAATTCCCGTAGCCCCTGAAGACCAAGAGAAGACCACGTTTACATGCCCATTCAGAACCTTCACCTATCGACGAATGTCGTTTGGACTATGTAACGCTCCAGCTACGTTCCAGCGATGTATGGTAAGTATATTTTCGGATTATGTTAAGAAAGGGATCGAGGTATTTATGGACGACTTCACTATATATGGTAATTCGTTTGGTGAGTGTTTATTGAATTTAACTAATGTCTTAAAATGATGCATTGAATTTAACCTTGCGCTTAATTATGAGAAATGTCACTTTATGGTTAATAAAGGCTTAGTATTAGGACATATAGTTTCTTCTAAAGGGATTTCTGTTGATAAAGCTAAAACAGATATTATACGCTCACTCCCATACCCCACTATTGTGAGGGATATTCGTTCTATTCTTGGACATGCAGGTTTCTACAGGCGATTTATAAAAGACTTCTCAAAGTTAGCACAACCACTATGTCGGTTACTATAGAAAGATGTAGAGTTCGACTTTACATCCGAATGTAGGAAATCATTTGATACAATTAAGGAGAAACTTGTATCCGCGCCAATAGTGCAACCGCCCGATTGGAACTTGCCGTTCAAAATTATGTGCGACGCCTCGGATTTTAGTGTTGGAGCAGTACTTGGACAAAGGAAAGTATGAGAGCCTCATGTCATCGCCTATGCATCGAGAATGCTTGATCCAGCGCAACGAAATTATTTAACTACAGAAAAAGAACGGTTTGCTGTAGTTTTTGCTTTAGATAAATTCCGCTCTTATTTGCTTGGAACTAAAATTATTGTTTTTTTTGACCATGCAGCCTTGCGATATTTGATGAGCAAGAATGAAGTGTTGCGTGTAAAAGTGTCTATCGCAATTGTAGTGCAAGTGTACACGACGCAAGTAGTAAAGTGATACAGAAGTATCGGATATCATCTCCACAGGGACTGGGCTAATAGCTTCACCTTGAATTACTGCACGAAAGTAAAAAGAATATTTAAGATGTTGTCACGAAAATAATAAAGAATACTGGAAAATAAAAGTAAAGAAATCAATATAGAGAGAATGGGCTGGTATTGAATTGCTTAGTAGTGTAGGTATTGCTAAGTCTAGGAGAATCAGTTCTGTCGTCGTCCCCGTCGCGGCAGCACCTGTCGCGGCGACAGTCTGTTGCTTGTCGCGGCAACGAACACTCAACTCTGTACTTCAAGTTTGGCAAGAATCCCTGTTGTGCCTTGGCCTATCCCTAGGTCCAAGTCTGTCGATAAACACGTCTTTGATGATACCTCCCGGGGTGAATCGAAGGATGAACAACGATGTTGTTGAATTCTTCTTTAGCCACTTAACCTCGTCCTATCCCTAGGTCCGAGATAGTTCAACTATAAACTAGAGAACTCGCACTTATTCCTTTTGTATACTTAACTCTCCCGATATTAAGTAAATAGATAACCTCGCAATGCTCTCCCGATACTCTTGCAAGATGTTAATAACCAGAATAAGAGAACTTGAAGTTTATTTTATTGAACTAAAATTCCTAAAACAAAAACATCCCTTGCAACTACTTTACAAATCAACCCGTGGCCCTAAGGGGAATTTAGAACATGATGAGAGGAAGAAAACGGCTAGGGTTTTGGGAAGAAGGCTAGAGATGGGTGATGTTCCTCCTAGGTCGAAATACATGTTCTTATATAGGCTTTGGGTCCAAATTTTCTAAAATAGCAAGAATACAAGTTTAAATTAAAGTACAACTCTAATAAAGACTAAATCTTCAGAGAATCTAGCTTTAACTCGTCCTCCTTCTTGCTTGGGATTTTCTCTCCTTGAACTTTGGGCTTGGCATTCCTTCTGATCTAGGGCTTGGAAAAATATAGTGATATTCCACGACATACGGGCTTAATTTTCTCTTTCTGTCAAGGTCCACTTTGCTTCTTCTCCACAAAACTGCTGTCGTCCTCTGCTGTCACGGCGGCAACCATGGCAGCATCGTCCTCCTTGACTGCTCGTCCAGTTCCAGCTCTTCTACTTCACTGCCCAGCGCCTGCCTCTCCGTCTGCTACAGCAGCAACCTGCAAAAGCAACCAATTTCAGTAGAAACTGTGCCTTTTAATATATTTGTGATGTCTAACTATAAACTGACCTAAATGCAATGGATTATGCTTGAATGCAACAGAAATATGGGTTAAATAGGGGGTAAATAATAGAACTTTTACACACTCAACACACCCCCAAACTCAAGTTTTTGCTTGCCCTCAAGCAATTCAGACCTAAAAGAGAAATAAAATATTTTTGTTCTGGCTTAAAAAACTGTGAACTTTCCCTTACCCTCCATTCGTTCTCTGTGACGGCAGCACCCCGTCGGATAACTTAGGATTTGTCCGGAGTCTCACTATAATCCTCGTACAGTGTGTACATGCTTGTGAACAGTTATATGCCAAGACTCTCTTAGTTTCACTTGAATATTTCTGCTTCTAACTTGAATTTTTATGCCAAAGTTTATCTTTTGAAGGCATTTCTTATGCTCCTTTGATTTTTTTTTTTGTTTTGACTCGATTTCATTTATTTTTTTAAGCTAAAGTTTCACTAGAGCCAGTTTTGGGCACCTCTAGCTAACTTCCTAGAGCCGGTTTCGTGCACCTCTAGGGCTATTGAGTCTCTTTTGCTAAACTTCTTTCCTAGAGCCAGTGTTAGGCACCTCTAGGGGCTATTCAAGTGCTAGCCTTCCTATTCTAGTTGACTAGAGGAGTTCTAAGCAGTATAACAGTCACAAATAGTGTTTAAGTTTTCAGAACTATAGAAAGGCTCTAAACTGCTCCTAAAACTATCCTAAAGGCACTGCCACGACAGAGCTGTCACGGCAGGTAAGTTCAGTTCATAGACTTAAGCCAAAATTTTCATATTTTCATCAAATTTTTTTTGAACTTAAAATAAACTAAGTAATGACACAATTTTAAAATTAATATAGACTCCATTAATGAAGGGTTGCCACCCCCAAACTCGAGGGTTGCATTGCCCTCAATGCAAATGACAAGATAAAAAAAGATAAAAGCAGTACATCACAAAATATATAAGCAGACAGCAAAATAAGTTAAGAAACTCAAATTTTTAAGCGTTGTCATCACTGCTGCTGCTGACTCTAATCTGGCGGCGGGCACGGGCCTTCGAAACTGGCTGGCGGATGGGGGAGGCAGATGTGTTCTTCGTTTTGGCCTCCCTCGGTGGTTGAATCCTGGTTGGGGAGATATGAGGGGGTTTCTCCACAACCTGGACTTCTGAGCTGCTGCTGCTGTCTTCACCACTGCTGCTGTCTTCACCACTGCTGCTGCTACCGCTGGCGTTCATGTTGTTTTTATCTGCCATTTTTTTCTGCCGCTTGACTGGTGTAAACTCCTTTGAGAGATTCCTCTTAACAGAGGGTTCGTTGTCGCTTGCGGCCCAAACGGAGGAGGAAGAAAAACCGGCAATGAAGGCGTCAAGCTCTTCCGATAGCATTCTGCGTTTCGTTCCACGGGCAGAAGTCTCAGCACGGTTGCTGCCAGCGGCTGTCGGGGCAGGTGTCGGTGTTGATGCTGCAGATGGTGTCTGTGGTGTGGCAGCAGGTGTTGGGGTGTGGCCAGGGGTGAGTATAGCAAAATAATGTGCAAAGAAGGTGGAAAATACGACATCAGGGAAATTTAAAGAGTTTTGGATGAAACGTACCGTAGATGCAGTAAAATCCCTGATGAAGCTCATCAGACTGAGCTGCCATTCCTCCATCTTTTGGATAGCAGCGAGGATCTAGGAGGAGGAGTCGGTCGGGGCTGCTGCTGCTGGTTGCTGCCTCGTTGCTGTGGCAGCAGGCTCAGTCTCCGGCGACTCTGTCGTGTCTGCTGTCGTGGCAGTTGGATCAAATGATGACAAAGGGGTGGCAACAGTCAGCTCCATTAAGCTGAGTATGTTCTTGTCCGTCCATCCCTTCCCCATCGACTCTGATTGATAAAGGGGTACGTTCATAAACGTGCTCACATCACTGATATCCGTGGCAGCTTCAGGTACGCCATGGCTGCGACAGAGGGCTGCGATGAGGTATGGGAGGTAGAGCGGTCCCGTCAGCCGGTGCGCACACTCCAGAATACTCTCGCGGATATAGCTGCCCACGTTAATGGGCCACTCATGTAAACTTGAGTGAATTAAGGCTAACCTTGGCTGATCAATAGTGGTATTGTGTGACGACGGCATGATGCGCTTTTTGATAAACGTGTTCCATAGCTTGGCTTCCGGCAGGAGTTGAGTCCTCTTTACCATCCTTGGGTTCTTGCGGCTGGTGTTCCACTGTGTTCCTTCATCAGTCAGCTCTGCCATGACAGCATCATAGGTGGCATGGTCAAGGGTGTTGAGGAACTGTTGGTGGGCGTTGTCATTGCTGCCGACGTAGAATCCGTACAGGGTGTTAATGTATTCAGCTTCGAACGACACTTCCCTTCCTCGTACGGTCACTGCTGTCGTCGTCCTGCTGTTGATGACAGCATAGAAATCATGCACTAAAGAGACGTTCATCTCCTAAGGTTGTTCGGCGAAGATATGCCACTGTAGAGCTCGAATTTTTTGGGCAATGAACGGTTTTAGGCCCAAATTTCCCTCCTTTGTTGTGTAAATGAATCCCCTTTCTTCCCACACATCTCTGATCTGAAATGAGCGTGGGGTGGTTGTTGTCGGGGTGGAGCTGGAGGCAACATTCTTACGGGTGTTTCTGGAAGACATTGTTGCAAGGGTTGTGAAAATGAAAATGAAAGCAAATAAAATCTAGAGGAAGCAAGTAAGAAGAGTAGAAGTGAGTGAAAATGAAAAATGAAACGGGGTTTATATAGAGAGAGATTTGCTGCCCGTTGGAGCTGTAACGGTAGGTGCGAATAACGGGGCCAACTGTTACACGGTAGCGTGTCTGACGCGTCTGTCACGCGTTTCCGTGTCTGCTGCATGTCTGTTACGCGTTTTCGTGTCTATTGCGACAGCTTGTCGACATCCTGTCTTTTCCGCGTCTGTCACGGCAGCTGTAACGACAGGCTCCAAAATTTGGACTTGTTGGACTGGTGGAAGGATGGTGGGCTGAATTCACTTCTCCTTTCCTTCTTGTCTCCTTTATTTCCTAAAAACAGAAAAATAAAAGCATTATTTCTTAAAAAATAAAATAAATCTAATTTCCTAATATATAATAAATAATTATAAAACTAAAAAAATAAAAGTTAGGTTAAATTAGGGATGCCAGGTGGGGCATCTCCTAAGGTAACTACTTCCTGCATTTTTGGGGCTTCAGTCCCCTGATAATGCTTCAAGCGTTGTCCGTTGACTTTGAATTGGTGCCCGTCTTTTAAAGATCTGATCGTGACGGCACCATGGGGAAAAACCTGTACAACTTGGAACGGGCCAGACCATCTAGATTTCAGCTTTCCTGGGAAGAGTTTCAATCTAGAGTTAAATAGCAATACAAGATGCCCTGGGCCAAACTGTCGTGGCAGCAACTTTTTATCATGCCACTTCTTAGTTTTATCCTTGTAGATTCTTGCATTGTCATAGGCCATTGTCCGGATTTCTTCAATTTCGTTCAGATCCAATAGCCTTTTCTGCCCTGCCTTTTCCAAGTCCATATTTACTGCCTTGATTGCCCAGTATGCTCTGTGCTCTATCTCGATAGGTAAATGACATGTTTTCCCATAAATCAGTCGGTAAGGAGACATTCCCAATGGAGTTTTGAAAGCTGTCCTATAAGCCCATAACACATCATTCAGGTGTAAAGACCAATCTTTCCTAGTTGGCTTAACCATCTTTTCAAGAATGTTCTTGACTTCCATGTTGGAAATTTCAGCTTGTCCATTGGTTTGTGGGTGATATGCTGTTGCGATCCGATGCTTGACACTATACTTCTTCAAGGCAGCAGCAATAACCTTGTTGTCGAAATGTCTCCCTTCATCACTGATGATCACCTTAGGGATGCAAAATCTGGAAAAGATGTTTTTGTGTAAAAACCTTTGAACTGTTTTGGCATCATTCTTTTGAGTGGCGATAGCTTCAACCCACTTAGATACATAATCTACTGCCAGGAGGATGTATAGATTCCCACATGAAGATGGGAATGGTCCCATAAAATCGATCCCCCAAACGTCGAAGATCTCGACTTCAAGAATGTTCTGCAGCGACATCTCGTGTCTCCTTGAGATGTTTCCTGTCCGTTGGCACTTGTCACAACTCTTGTAGAAGATTTGAGCATCTTTATACAATGACGGCCAATAAAATCTTGACTGCAGAACCTTGGCAGCAGTTTTGTTGCCTCCTAAGTGTCCTCCATACTGTGAAGCATGGCAGTGATGAAGTATGTCTTCTTGCTCCTCCTGTGGTACGCATCTCCTTATAACCTGATCTGCATAGATTTTGAAAAGAAGAGGTTTGTCCCAATAATAATGCTTAACATCATTTTGGAACCTCTTCCTGGGTTGATAATTAAGGTCAGGAGGAATTATTCCGCTAACTAAGAAATTGACGAAATCAGCATACCAGGGGAGTTCAGAAGACTTACCTGCCGCCATGGCTGTCGCGGCAGTGACTGCGGCAGCAAAGAGCTGCTCATCCGGGAAGGTCTCCAATATATTTGTCTCATCTGTCGGTAGACTCTTTCCCTTCTCCAACCTTGACAAGTGATCTGCTACTTGATTTTCTATCCCCTTTTTGTCCTTAATTTCAATGTCGAATTCTTGCAATAGCAGGATCCAACGTATCAATCGATGCTTTACATCCTTTTTCGCGAACAGATACTTCAATGCAGAGTGGTCTGTGTGCACTATGACCTTTGTTCCAAGTATATAAGAACGGAACTTGTCAATGGAGAATACCACAGCTAATAACTCCTTTTCTGTGGTGGTATAGTTCACTTGGGCGTCGTTCAGTGTTTTGCTGGCATAGTATATGACGTGAAAAAGTTTGTCTCTCCGCTGCCCAAGTGCTGCCCCAACAACATAGTCACTAGCATCACACATAATCTCAAATGGCTGTGTCTAGTCTAGTGGCTGTACTATTGGGGATGTTACCAGCTTTTCTTTCAGAACCTTGAATGCTTCAGTACATTCACCGTTAAAGTCGAAGGGTCGGTTCTACTCCAGAAGATGGCATAGGGGCTTGGTGATTTTTGAAAAGTTCGCAATGAACCTTCGATAAAAACCAGCATGTCCTAAGAAACTTCTGATGCCCTTGACTGTAGTGGGTGGCGGCAACTTTTCGATCACTTCTATCTTGGCTCTGTCGACTTCTATGCCACGACAACTAATCTTATGGCCAAGGACTATCCCTTCATCCACCATGAAGTGACATTTTCCCAGTTCAAGACTAAGTTTGATTTTTCGCATCTCTCGAGCACCTTTTGTAGGTTGCATAGACAGCTTTCAAAGTCGTCTCCAAAGACTGAAAAGTCATCCATAAAAATCTCTAGGAAGTCCTCCACCATATCGGAGAATATTGTCATCATGCACCTTTGGAAGGTGGCTGGTGCATTGCATAGTCCAAATGGCATTCTCCTAAAAGCGTATGTTCCGTAGGGGTATGTGAATGTCGTTTTTTCTTGATCTTCCGGTGCGATAGCTATTTGATTGTAACCTGAATAACCATCAAGAAAACAATAATAAGGTTTACCCGCTAGTCTATCAAGCATTTGATCAATAAAGGGTAAAGGAAAGTGGTCCTTTCGGGTAGCTTTGTTAAGCTTCTGATAGTCCATACAAACCCTCCAACCGGTCACAGTCCTGGTTGGGATTAACTCATTGTTTTCGTTGGTTACCACAGTCATTCCTCCTTTCTTGGGAACACATTGCACCGGGCTCACCCATTTGCTGTCCGAGATGGCGTAGATTATTCCAGCATCTAGCCATTTGATTATCTCTTTTCGCACCACCTCTTTCATCACATGGTTCAGCCGCCTTTGAGCATCTATAGTCGGCTTATGATCATCCTCTAAAAGGATTTTATGCATACATAAGGCCGGACTAATGCCTTGAATATCAGCTATCGTCCATCCAATTGCCTTTTTGTGCTACTGCAGCATCTCTATTAACTGTTGTTCCTGTTCCTACATCAACTTGGAAGAGATGATTACGGGCAACATATCATTTAAACCAAGAAAAGCATATTTTAGCTGCCCTGGCAGGGGCTTAAGATCTAAAACAGGGGGTTCAACAGTTGATGGCTTTTGGATTGCATGGTTATCCGAGGTATAATTTAAAGGCTCGAATAACTTACCTGGACGATTGCCTATCCAGTTTACCTCCTCTTGATCTTTAGTATCGGATGTATCGGATTCTGAGGAGTTGCTGTCGTTGGTGCTGTCGTGACAGTCTTGTAAGTGGCTACCGAGGCAGTGACCAATTTTGATGTCGTGACAGCCCGACCTGATGCAGGGTTGGTCAAGGGTAACTTCAGTGATAACCTTGCATTCTTCTTCTGCATCAGCGTGCTTTATAGCTTGGAGAACATTCAACTTTATTTCTTGATCGTTCACTCTCATGGTGAGTTCTCCTTTTTCCACATCAATCAGTGATCTTCCCGTGGCTAAGAAGGGTCGCCCCAGGATGATTTGTGCGTTTTCATCCGCTTCACAATCTAAAACAAGAAAGTCACCAGGAAAGATAAACGTATCCACTCTTACCAGAATATCTTCGATTTTTCCTTCCGGATGAACGTAAGAGCGGTCTGTCAGCTGCAGAATTACTGTTGTGGGCCGAGCTTTTCCAATACCTAATTTCTGAAAAACAGATTTTGGCATTAAATTTATACTAGCACCAAGATCACAAAGTGCCTTACCCACATATTTATCTCCGATTACACAAGGTATGATGAAGCTCATAGGATCCTTCTTTTTCTGGGGTGGATGCTTGTGCAGAATACTCATGCATCCTTCTTAACAGTTTCAAATTCCCCAAGTCTAGATTTCTTCGACATGGCATCCTTGAGAAATTTGGCGTAATCGGGCATCTCCCTAACGGCATATAACATTGGAATGTTGATGTGAACCTGCTTAAAAATATCATAAATCTTTTTAAGCTATGATTCTTGCTTCAATTTCTGTAACCGTTGAGGAAAAGGAGGTGGGGGCGATAATCAGCAATACGTCCTTCCCACTGCATACGGATCTGAGGAGGCTTGGGTTCATCATCTTTCTCCTCTGTCGCTTCTACTATCGTGACGGGCTCATCGGCAGCAGGCTGTTTGTTACCTGTCGAGGCAGCTTCCTCGGCAGGTATGTCCAAGGCTGATTTCTTCACTGTTTCAGCTTTCTTCTCTGGCCCTGGTAGTTTCTTCCCACTCCTAGTAGTAATGTCTTTACACTGCTCATGTGTGCGCTGCCTAGCATTTTTAGTATTGCTAGGAAATCCGCCAGTCTGCCTTGGGTTGATATGCTGGGAAACCTGACCCATCCGTGTCTCCAAAGATTTCAGAGTAGCTTCATGATTTGTCATCCGCATCTCTGTTTTATTCATGAATGTCTCCGTCTTCTTGACAAATTGATTCATGTTCTCAATATAAGTTCATGTTTGAGACATAAACGTAACCAGAGTTTGTTCCAGTATACTGTTTGTGGCAGCTGGTGGCTGTTGCTGCTGCGGCTGCAATTGCTGTCGAGTCAGCAATCTCAGTCCTCCCTGATTCAGATTATTGTGTGCTTGAGGATTCAGGGCATTATTTGGATTACTCCAAGAGAACTTGGGATCCTTTCTCCAGCTAGGATTGTAGTTGTTGGAGTTGTAATTCTGCTTATTGTAATTCCAACATACTTTCCCTATTCTAACTGTATAGGACATTCATCCGAACTGTGATTTCCTTCACAAATTTCACATACCTCTTCGACAGCAAATACCGGCTGTGAATCATCGTTCAAGAGCTTTTTCATTGTCTTAGTATGGTATGCTACCTGTGATTTCATCGTGCTGTCGGCCTCATAATCCTTAACAGCTAGGACCCGTTTACCCCCTCTTCTTGCTGTCGGAAACTGCTCCTTATTCTTAGCCAGATTTTTCAATACTTGCATTGCCTCATATGGGTCTTTGTCCAGTAGTAATCCGTTTGCTGCTGAATCAATTCGAATACGAGTTTGTAAATTGGCAACATTATAAAACTTGGTTACCTAGTTCCAGACGGGGAATCCATGCGTTTGGCAGTTCCGTAGAAGATTGGTAAATTTTTCCCAAGCCTCGTGCATCGGCTTGTCATCTTCCTGTTGAAAAGTAGCAATTTCATTACGTAATCGCTCAGATAAGTGTGAAGGATTAAAACGAGATAAAAATTCACGAGACAAATCTGCCCAAGCTCTAATTGAACCTGGCGTAAGTTTATTCCACCAAATCTTTGCTCTGTCCCTCAATGAATGGGGAAATAACCGAAGCCTCAGTATCTCCGGATTGACTCCTGGTAGTCTAAACGAACCACAGATTTCCTGGAACGTTTTTAGATGCTCCCTTGCATCCTCTATAACAACACCACTAAACTGGCCGGCGTTGTTGATCATGCTAAACATAACAGGTTTCAGCTCGAAGTTGTCAACATCTATATCCGGCAGCGTGGTTTAAAGTTCTACATGATCATTCAACATGTAGTCACGGCAGGACCGTCGTGCGGCAGCGGCAGGCGGGTCGCCGACAGGAGGTATAATCTCTTCATCTCTGGCAGGATCATCAACCTGGGGGTTCCCTTGGTTTTGCATCGTCTCTAACTGTTCCTCAAGGTACTCGTTCCTCGCTAGTACGTGACAAAGTCGGTTCCTAAGATTGAACGAACGTTCGATTTCAGGATCTAATGGATACTTAGGTTCTTCTCCTCGTCTCGATCTACGCATAAACAAGAAACCTTGTGAAAAGCAAAAGTTGAACAAACCAAATTAAAATAGAAAAATAAAAATAAAAAGAAAAGTGCAGTAAAAGGAAAGGTAGAGTTATGTTGCCAGTCCACGGCAACGACGCCAAAAACTTGTTGCGTGTAAAAGTGTCTATCGCAATTGTAGTGCAAGTGTACACGACGCAAGTAGTAAATTGATACGGAAGTATCAGATATCGTCTCCACAGGGACTGGGCTAATAGCTTCACCTTGAATTACTGCACGAAAGTAAAAAGAATATTTAAGATGTTGTCACGAAAATAATAAAGAATACTGGAAAATAAAAGTAGAGAAATCAAGATAGAGAGAATGGGCTGGTATTGAATTGCTTAGTAGTGTAGGTATTGCTAAGTCTAGGAGAATCAGTTCTGTCGTCGTCCCCGTCGCGGCAGCACCTGTCGCGGCGGCAGTCTGTTGCTTGTCGCGGAAGCGAACACTCAACTCTGTACTTCAAGTTTGGCAAGAATCCCTGCTGTGCCTTGGCCTATCCCTAGGTCCAAGTCTGTCGATGAACACGTCTTTGATGATACCTCCCGGCGTGAATCGAAGGATGAACACCGATGTTGTTGAATTCTTCTTTAGCCACTTAACCTCGTCCTATCCCTAGGTCCGAGATAGTTCAACTATAAACTAGGCAACTCACACTTATTCCTTTCGTATACTTAACTCTCCCGATATTAAGTAAATAGATAACCTCGCAATGCTCTCCCGATACTCTTGTAAGATGTTAATAACCAGAATAAGAGAACTTGAAGTTTATTTTATTGAACTGAAAATTCCTAAAACAAAAACAACCCTTGCAACTACTTTACAAATCAACCCGTGGCCCTAAGGGGAATTTAGAACACGATGAGAGGAAGAAAACGGCTAGGGTTTTGGGAAAAAGGCTAGAGATGGGTGATGTTTCTCCTAGGTCGAAATACATGCCCTTATATAGGCTTTGGGTCCAAGTTTTCTAAAATAGCAAGAATACAAGTTTAAATTAAAGTACAACTCTAATAAAGACTAAATCTTCAGAGAATCTAGCTTTAACTCGCCCTCCTTCTTGCTTGGGATTTTCTCTCCTTGAACTTTGGGCTTGGCATTCCTTCTGATCTAGGGCTTGGAAAAATATAGTGATATTCCACGACAGACGGGCTTAATTTTCTCTTTCTGTCGAGGTCCACTTTGCTTCTTCTCCTCAAAACTGTTGCCATCCTCTGCTGTCACGGCAGCAACCATGGCAGCATCGTCCTCTTTGACTGATCGTCCAGTTCCAGCTCTTCTGCTTCACTGCCCAGCGCCTGCCTCTCCGTCTGCTACAGCAGCAACCTGCAAAAGCAACCAATTTCAGTAGAAACTATGCCTTTTAATATATTTGTGATGTCTAACTGTAAACTAACCTAAATGCAATGGATTATGCTTGAATGCAGCAGAAATATGGGTTAAATAGGGGGTAAATAATAGAACTTTTACACACTCAATAGGAAGCAAAACCAAGGCTGATCCGATGGATTTTACTCCTCCAGGAGTTTGATCTCGAGATAAAGGACAAGAAGGGGAGTGAAAATCTTGTGGCCGATCACCTCATCCGAATTCCACTAACCAATTCGGATTCGCCTGTTAATGACGAATTCCCTGAAGAAAATTTGATGATGGCGCAAGCTTCAACACCTTGGTTTGCGGACATCGTGAACTATTTGGCTACAGGTGAATTACCCCTCGACTTGCCACGGTCGGAAATTACCCGAATCAAGAGGGAATCCAGGTTCTATATTTGGGATGATCCCTACCTTTGGAGACATTGTTCCGATCAGGTAATACGACGATGTGTAACCGAAGACGAGGTAAAATCTATCCTTAATTTCTGTCATTCATATGCATGCGGTGGACATTATGGACCTAAAAGGACAGCTCATAAAATTCTTGAATGCGGATTCTATTGGCCTAATATTTTTCGAGACACATATTTATTTTACAAATCATGTGATAAATGTCAAAGAGTTGGTAACTTAAGCCGACGTAGTGAAATGCCTCTAAATCCTATTCATGTTTGCGAAATATTTGATGTCTGGGAGATAGATTATATGAGGCCATTTGTATCATCATTCGGTAATTTTTATATTATTTTAGCTGTTGATTATGTTTCACGATGGGTTGAGGCGAAAGCTACAAAAAATAATGATGCTAAAACCATTGTCAAATTTCTGAAAGATTGTATTTTTTCTAGGTTTGGCACACCAAGAGCGTTGATATGCGACAGAGGGAAACATTTTATCAATCGAGTCATCGACGCGCTAATGAAAAAATTTGGCGTCACCCAACGCATCGCGACTTCGTACCATCCGCAAACAAATGGTCAGGCGGAGGTGTCAAATCGTGAAATCAAGACCATTCTTGAAAAGATCGTGAAACCCGATCGGAAGGATTGGAGCGTTAAGATGAATGACGCATTATGGGCATATCGGACAGCGTATAAGGGTCCTATCGGGATGTCTCCCTATCGCCTTGTTTTTGGTAAGTCGTGCCATTTACCAGTCGAGTTGGAGTACCGCGCGCTTTGGGCAGTCCAAAAATGCAACATGGAAATGGATCTAATTGGCAAAACGCGTAAACTCGATATCCAAGAGTTGGAAGAAATTTGAAAAAATGCCTACGACAGTTCGAAAATTTTTAAGGAAAAAAATAAATCACACTAGAAGAAAGCTTACCCATAAAACATCGATGAAGAAGAATAGAGGAAAACGACGACGAAAAGAGAAGATTCGAATGGTTGGGTTCTGATCAAATGGAGAAGGGAAGCACAAAACTGGTCTCAAAACGTTTATCGAATGGTGGCTTGGCTAGATCGGAGCATGAACGGAAGAAGGGGTGAGGAAAGGCGTTATTTTGAAGGGAAAAAATAAAGCGGGGAAAGGGTATGCGACTGCAATTCCAAATGATGTATAATGACACATTCTAGGGTTGTAAAAATGAGTTTAAATACTCATACCAAAAGGGTAAATTACGAGGCACAACCTAGTTTTTTTCTAGGGTTCACGGACTGAGCACAAAACTTTTCCTTTACATCATTTTGGTCACTAAATTCATTTTAGGATAAACCAATTCTCAAATTTCTCAATTAGGTTTTCAGATGAAATTCCTAAATGCTAGGGTTTTCAATTAGGGATTTTAAAATTTTAGGGTTTCTGAATTAGGGTAATTTTTTGGGTGTTACAAGGCGTATCAGTATGAAAACCATATTTTATATAAGGGATCAATACAACATAATGCGTATCGGTACCGATTTTGCTCACTGGAATCTGGAGAGTTGGTTAACCAAAAAGTGTATCGGTACAGTAGTTAAGTGTATTGGTATTGTTAACCAACTTTCAAAGTGTTTGGTTCCAATAATCTGACAAGGCAACGGTAAAAAATTAAATGTCAAGATTTTTCAAAATTCACCAACTCGTATCGGTACGCAGAGGAGTGTATCAGTACGGTAAGTAGTTTTTAGAATCTGAGATTACATCGAGTCTAAAAACCACATCGATATGGCAGGGAGCGTATCAATACACTTTTCTTGACTCGTTTCCAATAGCCAAAAACTGTATCGATACGAGTGTGACCGTATCGGTACGCCTGGACAAATTTCAAAAGTTTAAGTTCAAAAATACTGAGAAAATATTTTAGATACTTGGCTTTTGATTTAAAAATACTTAAAGTTCGAATCCTTGTCATTTTTTGAGTTTTTTTAGTATTTAAAAATTTATTTCATTTTTCAATTAAGTCCTTGAAGAAAAAGTTATTATATCAAAATCAATTTTGATTTTACATTCTCCCTGTTTTTGATATTACAAAACTCAAATAAATTTTTAAAATTTCACCCCCTTACTTTAAGACTAAAAGATACATCTTTGAAAAAATTTAGAGCTCTTTATACTTCTCCCCTTTTTGTTAAATCAAAATCAATGTAGGGAATAATATAAACAATGAAAAGAAACATTAAGCAACATAAATTTTATCAAACACTGAAAGCATAAAAGGTCAAAGCAAATAGAAGTCTAAACTCAAATCCTAAAAACATAGTGCAAAGCATAGGTCCTAAAAGGGGAAATAACATAGATAGACGCATAAAAAGGAAAATCCTAAGAGATGATATGCAATGAGATACAAAGGTCTAAGGAGCATCATCTTCGCCTTCATCATCGTCTTTATCGTCATCTTCATCTTCCATGGCATCATTACCAAAGTTATGCCCACACCACTCTCCACGAAAGGCGATAAGAGTCAAATCCATTGAGGCTTGGCTGGCCTCCATAGAAGTGATTCTAGCATCCATAGCCGTGAGACGAGTGTTCATGGATGAGAAACTAACATTCATGCTCGCGCTCAACGAATTAAAGTTCCCATCAAGGTAGGTCATAAGAGCATCAAAAGAAGGCGGTTGAGGAGCAACCAGAGGGGGCATTACGGGAGCATTCTCTTCTTCTTCGAGCTGAACATGTTGAGGAAGATCCGCATTTCGAACACATTGATTGTTATACCAAGTGAATTTAGCCTTGTGAAGGGATTTGTTGTCAATAGGATCGATGAGAGACACTTCAATATCATGCGAGCAATCAATCCCAAGCTTGTGAAAGATGAAACTCAAGGTTGTGCCATAGGTGAAGGATGAGACAAAGGTCGAATGGAGGTTCTAAAAAAGATAGACGATCTCCGCAAACATAATCTGAGCAGAGTTTGGGCGCTTTCCTTCCCGAAAGCATCGGATCCAAAAACTATCAACTTGACGAATAGTGGACCATTTACCACCGGATGGACGGAACCACCAAGTGATAAGAAAATGAAGGAAACGGTCATGAGCATCAAGGGTGGAGACGAAGCTGAGTTGAATGTTTCCTAAAGAGTGTTCATCATCTATACTAATATCCTCAACCCCCAAACAATTAGCTATAACCTTAGAGTCAAGTCGAAAAGTGTTGCCCATATGGTAAGACTCAATGGCTATAACTTCATTTTTAGTTTGTCCACAACATATCGAACATTAGAATAAAATATCAAAACAAGGTTTTTATAAAAGACCCCGAGTATACATAGAAAAGGAATGAACTTCCATTGGGTAAGTAACTCAAGATAACAAAAGTTAAATTCAAGTAGGGGATAGAAACCTTGCGCTCACGACGAATTTTTTAGTTTTGGAGGACTTTGAAATGATCCATCGCTCGAGTGAAACCGAGCTCATTAGTACCATGTTGCAAGATATAGGACAAATTTGGTTTAGTACCATTGGACTCGAAGTTAGAGGAGGATGCAATATCTTTTCTCATACGTTTCTTAGGAGACATAATCTGAGATCAAAATCAAGGAAAAACAATGTATGCATAAATCGCCGTATTCAATCCAATAAGAAATAAAATATTCAAGGTGTTTGTTAAAATATATATATATATATATAATATAGTTGAAAAACATATATAAGTATTGTAGAACTAATGTTTTGATATAATAATTGAAAAATGTTTTGGACTGATTTAAAAAGTATTTAAAACAATTTCCAAAGTCCAAATAACTTGAAACTATGTTTAGGGATATTTTATAAAAGGTTTTGCATGTTTTCAAAAGCCAAAATACACAAAACCTCCCAGGCGTTTCGAAACACCTTAGGGCGCTTCGATACGGTGCATTCCAGTAGCAAACTATTTCGATACGGGTATCGAAACGGGCATTCCCTGGATGAGATTTTTGCCCAGCGTTTCGAAACGGGCTATACCGTTTCGATACGCCCACGTGGCATCGACCACAACGGTCATAAACCCCAACGGCTATTTCCCAACTAACTTTTAAATGCATGTCGTTTCGATACGGGGACAGGAGTTTCAAAACGGGTGTTTCGAAACGGACTAAAATGTTTCGATACGGGTCCACGTCAGACTGCAACGACTCTTTCTACTTAAAGGGTGTTTCGAAACGGGTTCGAGTGTTTCAAAACGGTGAGCTGCAGAACTGCATTTATGGTGGGAATTAAAGTCCTCAACGGCTCTAATTCATCCCCAACGGCTAGCAACGACTATAAACTCATCAAGGAGTATAAAAAGGACCTCTAAGCATCAAGTAAAGGCTAATGCTCATATTGTCAATCAACAAATGATCCAATATTGTATTAGTGCCTAAATTGTCAATTCTTGTATAGACAAACACTAGTGAGCCAAAATTGTCAAATTTGCTCAAGTGTTTTAGGTTTTGGGTGAGTGCTTTAATTTTGCAAATAAACACCTATTAGAGGGATTTGTGTTTGCTTTGTTTATCTCTTTGTAAAAGAGGGTTTCATCAAGGCTTTGGGTAGAAAGCTTGATCGATGTATAAGGGTTACCTCCTAAGCCTAGAAAAGGGGACGAATCAATAGTGGATTGATTGGAAATCCTTAGTGGGGAGCTAAGGTAGTGGATGTAGACCTTGGTTAGAAGGTTGAACCACTATAAATCATTGTGTCAATTATCGTTTTAGCTTCCTAAACCCTTCCACCCAAAAATCCACCTCTCCACCACTTGGTGAGCCTTATCGGTTGAACGAATCGAGCTCCTCACAACTCAACAATTGGTATCAGAGCTTGGCTCAATTGAGGAGGATTCATATTATATTGAGAAGATCCGGAAAGCTCGTTCATTATTTCATCAACCGGCTCAATGGCACAATCAATCAACAAATCGCCTTTTTTTACGGAACCCACTATGCCCATTGGAAGACAAAGATGAAATTCTTCATCAAATCTAGAGACTACAAGCTATGGGATATAGTTGAAGATGGTTCGGTCGTGCCTCAAAGAAGCAAAGCGGAGTGGAGTTCCGACGATCGCAAGAAGATGGAGCTTAATTGCAAAGCCTTGCACATCTTGTTTTGTGCTTTTGGCCCAACCATCTATGAGAAGATGTCTTCTTGTGAGAGTGCCAAGGAGATATGGGACAAGCTTGAAGTCACATACGAGGGAACCGATGAAGTCAAGGAGACCAAGATTGGGCTCCTAACCTTAGAGTATGAGAACTTCAAGATGGATCCAGAAGAGAACATCGAGAAGATGTTTGATAGGTTCTCCACTATCACCGATGGTCTCAAAGGCTATGGAGAAGCCATTCCGGAGGAAAAGCTTGTTCGAAAGCTCATCTACTCATTTCCCGAGTCATGGGACTCAAAGAGGACCGCCATCATCGAAGTAAAGAATTTGAAGACTTTGAAGCTTGATGAACTCATGGGGTCACTCCTTACTCATCAAATCATGAAGAAGAACAAAGAGGATGAGAAGAATAGAGAAGAAATTAGAGCTATGGGAGAGAAGAAAATCAAAGGGTTAGGCATCAATGCAAGTGCCATGGCTCTCAAATCCTCCACTTGACATCATGTCTACTCAAGTGAAGAGGAGGATGAAGAAGAAGAGATAGTTCATCTCTTCAAGAAGTGTGCCCCGTTCATGAAGAAAGCTTTGAGAGAGCTTGAACGAGAATCCATGAAAAAGGAGAGGGCAAGCACTTCAAGCCATAAGAAGAAGGCACATGTGGCTACTTGGAGTGATGAGGACTCCACCGATGATGAACAAGCCAACCTTTGCCTTATGGCCATCCAAGAAGATTCAAGGGTAACTTCTAATTCATCTACTTCATGTTCTTACTCTTTTGATGAATTACAAGATGCCTACAATGATTTGGTTTTAGAGTTTAAAAATCACATTTTGAAAAACAACAAATTGATTTCAAAGTTAAAAATTCAAAATGATTTGATTTCTAAAACCAAACTTGAACTTGAAGCAAATCTTGAAGAGTTTGAATTAAAATGTTTTGATTTACAAAACTTGCTTCAAAAAGTTCAAGAAGAAAAAAATTTGATTTCCAAAGAGCTTGTAAAGAAAAATCAATTTGGAAAATCAATTTTTTTATGTTAGACAATCTAGTGCCCCTAGATTTGTAAAAGGGCAATGTTTTAGAAGTGTTTGGGTCCCAAAAGAACTAACCACTTCAATTAAAAAGGATGACATTGAAAAATGGATTCTAAAGGGGACTAAAATTTGTGCTACTAACGTTTATGGATCCAAAGAAATTTAGATACCAAAAATCACTTGATTGTCTTTTGCTAGGTGTGATGGAGATGTTCAACAAGTCAAACATTGAGGGGGGGCTCCATGCACACAAGGAAGAACACTTGAAGAAGGAAGGCTTCACATCCTCCCTTGGGTTCAAGTGTTGGTAAAAATCTAGTTGCTTTTGATTTTATTTGATTTATTTTTATTTATGTCAACTAGATGATCATATATGTTGGACTAACATTTTGATGATGCTTTGAGTAATGGGGAGCCTTTTTAAAACCGAATTCTTTTTTTTTTGTCAATTTTTACCTCTATTGTTATTTTGAACTTAATGTTTTAAATTCTCTTTGATATAACAAAAAGGGGGAGAAATGGTTTGAAAATTTGAATTTTCAAATGAATAAGGGGGAGCTTTATTTGATTTATATCTTTAATTCTCTTATTCACATTTTTAAAGTTAAAGGGGGAGAATCCCAAACAATTTTTCAAGTGAGTTTTATTATATCAAAAAGGGGGAGATTGTAGAACTAATGTTTTGATATAATAATTGAAAAATGTTTTGGACTGATTTAAAAAGTATTTAAAACAATTTCCAAAGTCCAAATAACTTGAAACTATGTTTAGGGATATTTTATAAAAGGTTTTGCATGTTTTCAAAAGCGGGCGTTTCGATACGGTGCCTTCCAGTAGCAAATTGTTTCGCTACGGGTATCGAAACGGGCATTCCCTGGATGAGATTTTTGCCCAACGTTTTGAAACGGACTATGCCGTTTCGATACTCTCACGTGACATCAACCACAACGGTCATAAATCCCAACGACTATTTCCCAACTAACTTTTAGGTGCAGGTCGTTTCGATACGGGGACAGGCGTTTCGAAACGGGTGTTTCAAAACGGACTAAAGCGTTTCGATACGGGTCCACGTCAGACTGCAACGGCTCTTTCTACTTAAAGGGTGTTTCGAAATGGGTTCGAGCGTTTTGAAACGGTGAGCTGCAGAACTGCATTTATGGTGGGAATTAAAGTCCTCAACGGCTCCAATTCATCCCCAACGGCTAGCAACGGCTATAAACTCATCAAGGAGTATAAAAAGGACCTCCAAGCATCAAGTAAAGGCTAATGCTCATATTGTCAATCAACAAATGATCAAATATTGTCTTAGTGCCTAAATTTTCAATTCTTGTATAGACAAACACTAGTGAGCCAAAATTGTCAAATTTGCTCAAGTGTTTTAGGTTTTGGGTGAGTGCTTTAATTGTGCAAACAAACACCTATTAGAGGTATTTGTGTTTGCTTTGTTTATCTCTTTGCAAAAGAGGGTTTGATCAAGGCTTTGGGTAGAAAGCTTGATCGGTGTATAAGGGTTACCTCCTAAGCCTAGAAAAGGGGACGAATCAATAGTGGATTGATTGGAAATCCTTAGCATGGAGCTAAGGTAGTGGATGTAGACCTTGGTTAGAAGGTTGAACCACTATAAATCATTGTGTCAATTATCTTTTTAGCTTCCTAAACCCTTCCACTCAAAAATCCACCTCTCCACCACTTGGTGAGCCTTATCGGTTGAACGAATCGAGCTCCTCACAACTCAACAAGTATAAAAGAAATTTTGGTAAAAAAATTCAAAAAATAGTTTATCCAGATATACGGTATATTTTTATATTCGAATAAAAAAATTTCAATTTTAAAAGAATTTTTGTAAAAACTTTAAAACCCATACAATATGCATAGAGTATATACAAAAACCAATTAAAACAGTGTAAAAATTGAAAGGAATTTGAAAAAGATAAGAAAAGGAGTTTATACATTGACTATGGAATTTGGAATGAATGGGGAGATGATGATGCACAAAATTGATGACAAAGCTTAGACTTTATTTGAAAAGTAAAAACCCTCAAAAAGATTTGAAGAATTGTGTGAAAAATCAAAGGGTTTTGATGGGTTTTTATAGCCAAGTTCGACTAGGGTTTTGAAGAAAAAGTGGTTGTGTTTTAATTAAAGTTGGAAACCTTCATTTAATGACATTTAAACACTTCAGCGTCAACGTGTACCGGTACGCTAAAAGCCGTATCGGTACCGACTCGACAAACTGTACCAATACAGTTTTACCTGTACTGAATCATTCGTGAACACATGTACCGGTACAATGTTACATGTATCGAAACTCTCATGAACACGCACCGACACACGGTTACCCACATCGGTACCCATTTGCTAGAAATACATTTTTGAACAGACTTGACTTCAAAAATTGGATTATAATCGATCCTAAATACATGTATATGATAAATGAGCAACATTTATGGATTAAAACAGATACGTACCCCTAGCAACAAGCATAGATGCATCAAGAAGCAAAATTACATAAACATGATCATCATTCAAATTCAAGCAAATTTTTTACACTTAAGGGCTCTAAAAGGTCAAGATAGGCTTGTTAGACCTAACTCTCTCATAAGAGCCCAAAAACGCTTTTTGTCTAATGGTTTTGTAAAGATGTTCGCTAGTTGGTTTGAGGTATCAACATACTCTAGAACAACATTATTCTTTAGGACATGGTCCCTAATGAAATGATGTCTTATCTCTATATGCTTTGTTCTAGAATGTTGGATGAGATTCTTAGTAAGACATATGGCACTAGTGTTGTCACACTTAAGGGGTATGATACCTACATCAATTCCATGGTCTAAAAGTTGTTGTTTCATCCAAAGGACTTGAGCACAACAACTTCCGACCGATATATATATTATGCTTCGGTGGTAGATAAGGTTTAAAGATTTCAAAAATAATTCTAAAGTCCTCAAAACTTGAAAAATATGTTTAAAATGTTTTGACTTTGCACATATATCGAATATACATTTAAAAGTCAACAATTAGCCAAAATTGAGTTTTTTAAGTGAAAGTTTCGAAACCTACCCTATAAGGTTTCGAAACCTTTCAGGCAGAATGGCCTGGAATTGAAACCTTAGCAAAGGTTTCGAAACCTTTACCAAACTTGAAGATGGTTAGAGAACATATCCAAGCAAGATGATCAAGAGAATTTGAGTCTAAATCTTATTTCTTCATTTCTCTTGTACATAGTTTAGAGAGTGCTTAAATTATAAATCTTTGTACACTCTTGTAAGCTTCAATTCGTGTAAACACCCACCTAGTGAGGTACTTACTTTACCAAACAAATCCTTGTAAAATAAGAGGTTCTAGTTTAGCCTTAGACAAAAAACTAGAGTTATTCTATCTTAGCCGGTAAAAGATAGGGCTATAAAGGTTTCCTTCTAATCATTCCTTTAGGTTTTCAATACACTCATTACAAGGTTGGTGTTGATATGACCAATATACTTTAAATTTTGGCAAATAGTTTTAAGCTTGGAGAGAGTGATATACCTTTGCCACTGAGCCAATAGCAACTTTGTGACATACAATACAAATTAGGGAAAACTACCCCACTGACCACCAAACAAATTGGGATATCTATTTGGACCACCGAACTATAGAAAACGTCAATCAGACCACCGAACTTATAAAATCAACCTATTTTGACCACCACCGTTAAAAACCTAACGGTGGAGTGACGGAACTGCCACGTGGCAATTGACGGAAAAATTTAAAAATTACACATTTGGTCCATGTTATTTACACATTCTTTCAATTTAGTCTTAATTTTAAATTAATAAATGATTTAATTAAGTGATGACACTTGCCAACACCTTATTTGAGGACTTTAATTATTTATATTTGATTTTATTAATTTAAATTTCTCATTACCTGCACTTTGAAGGATTCGAAGCTGGGTCTCGATAAGGTAAAGCCAATGGCTTTGCCACTGCACCAAGCACAATTTTGTGTTATAATTCTCCAGATATAATATATACCTCTTATTAGTTTCCACATTTATAAGCCAAAAGCTCAAACCTTAAACACTAATTTCACATATATAAATCCCAAACCCTAAACTCTAACCCTAAATATTTCAAATTAATTTCATGCTAAATATTTCAAATTAAACCCCAAACCAAAACTTTAAACCTTAAAATTTTCAAATTAATTCCACATTAAATATTTTAAATTAAACCATATACCCTAAACATTTTAAATTAATTTCACGCTAAATGTTTCAAATTAAACTCCAAACCCTAAAACTTTCAAATTAATTTCACGCTAAATATTTCAAATTAAACCCTAAACCTCAAACCTTAAAATTTTCAAATTAAGTACACGCTAAATATTTTAAATTAAACCCTGAACCCTAAATGTTTCAAATTAATTTCACACTAAATATTTCAAATTAAACCCTAAATATTTAGTGTTGAATTAATTTGAAATTTTTAAGGTTTAAGGTTTGGGTTGAGGGTTTAGGGTTTAATTTGAAATATTTAGCGTGAAATTAATTTGAAATATTTAGGGTTAGAGTTTAGGGTTTGGGATTTATATATGTGAAATTAGTGTTTAAGGTTTGAGCTTTTGGCTTATAAATGTGGAAACTAATAAGAGATATATATTATATCCGGAGAATTATAGCACAAAGTTGTGCTTGGTGTAGTGGCAAAGCCATTGGCTTTACTTTGTTAAGACCCAAGTTTGAATCCTCCAAAGTGCAAGCGAAGAAAAATTTATTTTTCTCCTCTAAATTGTCCTCCAATCAGGTGGTGACACGTGTCACCACTTAATTAAATAATTTATTATTTTATTAATTTAAAATTAGGACTAAATTGAAAGAATGTGTAAATAACATGAACAAATGTGTAATTTTTAAATTTTTCCGTCAATTGCCACATGGCAGTTCGGTGGTCTGATTGACGTTTTTTATAGTTTAGTGGTCCAAATAGGTATCTCCAATTTGTTTGGTGGTTAGTGGGGTAGTTTTCCCGGCAAATTAATGTATATGGCATTATCAAAAATAGTTTCAAGCTGTGTATAACAAAAAGGTAATAAGCATAGAGAAGGGTGTTTCATACACTGTTGGCAGTTCTATAAGGTTAGCAAATGTTGTTTAGTAGACCCACAATTGTTAATGTATCTGCCAAATTCATAGACCAAATGTTTTAATTTGAAGGGTAACCAGTAAACACAGTCATCTACTTTCCCTGCAAAGAAATAAAGAAAGTTAGAACTTACAATTCTTACAGCATATATAGCTTCTTGCAATTTGCAAGCTTCTTTGGAATGGGTCCGGTAATATTATTTTGTGCTATTCACCTATACGAAGTAAAACAAATAAATAATCCAAAAAAATGAAAAATATACGAATAGAATGCTTTCTTATTCCAGTATGTCAAAAGAGCCATTGTCTGTCATATATTTGAAACACGCCATCTTGCAGGACAAACAACCTTGTAAAAAACCAGTTATCGAGGCATGAAATGAGGCAAATAGTCGATGGAAGCTCCACTCATCCTTGGTATTAAAGGTGACAATACTGGTTGGGTTACTCTTTTTTTATCTTCTCACAATAAAAAGCCTAGAAATTATATGCGTCTTTAAACGATCCTTCAAGTTGTTCACGATAGTTTGGAATTGAAGGAAGCTGCAAGTTGGCTCCCATTGGAGGAAAGCTTCAAATTGTTTTGGTGACACATACTTAAATGCCATATACTTTAATTTTTTTTTCTTTCTCCAATTAGGTGACACATGTCATATCGATACCAACCCCATAATTTTTTTTTTGAAATTTGATACCACTAATTTTATTAAACGAAAAAATATCTAAAATTACAATGAAAGTTTACTGTTGAGTAAACAAACACCTAAATCTAGATACAAACTCAGAAGAAACAATTAGCGGCTCTAGATCATAATAGGACCATACAATGAATAGGTAAGAACCTAATCCAAAGACTCGAAGCAAAAGACGTATACAAACACCCCCAAATCGACGATGATGGGTAAAACCATCAACAAACAACATTAACAAATGCATATTACAATAATCGTACGTTGACAAAAAGGTCATTACCACAACTCAATCGCGAATAAACGGTAGATGTCTTCGCGTATCCAAATCTGGTTCAAGGGTCCGAGAAGGGAGATCAACAGCATAATGAAAGGAGCGCCATCTTGATCAGTCGTGGCGTCGTCAGATCCAGCCCTAATTGAAAATCAAAATAAAAAAGAAAAATCGTGCCAAAAGACAGAAAAATACGTACCAAAAGGTAGACTAAATCGTGCTATAAGAGCAGAATAATTTATTAAAACAAAAAAACAAGAAATAATAGATCCGGCGATCGACAACCAGTATTAAAACTGGTGCCGCCGCCGGCGATTAAAAGAAAAAAGAGAAAAAAAATACAGTGGCGGCTAAAATTTTTGAGAGCAAGAAGTTTTAGGGTTTTTTTCTGATGTAAAACTTTTTAAATATATGTGTAGTTTACCCTTGTAACAATACAATTTTGACAAAATTATATTATTATAGTTTAAGGTAAAGTTTACAAATGGTCACTAAAATATTTTAAATATTATAAAATGGTCATCAAAATTTGATTTTATCATAAAACGATCATTGAGTCGATAAATGGATGACGCGACAGTTAATTTTTTATATATATATAAAGTAGCACATCTAATCATCCACATTAGCGCATTTGATATGAAAAACTAAATTGGTATATTGCTATTATACAAAAAAAATAACTACTGCATCACCCCTCTAACGAAATTTAACGACTCAATGATCATTTCGTTATAAAAATTAAAGTTTAATGCGTAATATATAACTTTTAAAAGTTTGATGATAATTTAACCTCGTTTTTATCTAAACCCTTCACTATTTTGAAATTAGGCAAGTGGGGATGAGCATATTCAATTTTAACCAAATTAACCAACCAAAACGATTTTTTCCGGTTACTTGCCCAAATAATTTTAGGTATGATCAATTAATAGTTAATTTTTTTTCAAATTTCAATTATCAGTTAATTCAATTCGAAATCAATTAACCAAGTAAATTAACCAAAATTAGTATATATTAAACTTTATGAAATTAGTACAAAACGATCATTAAATTTATTAAATTATTACAATGTGATCATAATTTTTTTAAAAAATTTATCAATAATTTATAACATATAATGATCATTTTGTAATAGCTTGCTAAATTTAATGATTAGTTCAATGACCACTTGTATACTTTACACAAATTTCATTTAATTCAAAAATTAACCAAAATTTATTCGGTTTAATTAATAATTTTAAAAAAATACATATTAATTAACCGTTGAAAAGAAAAAAATTAGTTAATTCAATTCAACCACCAACCGAATTAACCAAATTTACACCCCAATAGCAAGTGGCCCGACCTTTAGATAAGTCTATTATTCCTCCACAAAGAATTTTTCATATAAACTGAAAAATGACAAATGATTACGTAATTGTGTAGGACACAATGCTTGGACTGCTTGGGCAAATTTGTGTACAAGTGTGTGTTGCCACTCAAATTGGTGCAAAGGGAATGCATCAGACAAAGGGAGGAAGAGAGTAAAAACTAGGGAATAAACAGCTAAGATAGTTCAGGGTTAGGAAAAAATGCCTTCCTAATTACAGTCAACCGGATTAGGACATCTGTTGTATCGGATTTTTCCCAGCAACTTCCGAGCACCATGACTTCCAGGCTTCCATGTAATGAGAGAAAAGATCTCTTAGAGCTGCAAACCATGTCACCAAAATTAGATTTGTTGTTGAATGACAAGGAGCATCCATTGTCTAAGTAACAATGCCTAAGAAAATGCAAACAACTTAATTGAGATAAGTCTATGATGCAACCACCTAAAAGAGTTGTAAGTTGAAATTACAGTCACAGATGCATCGTCGGACCAATTAAAACAACAAATGTACTGTTCTGTATAGTGGAGAGTTAAATTATACCTTACCTTGATTGTGATACTGAGGGCAGTATGTAGAAGCGAGACTCTCCCAGTCATGAACCGGCTTGGCACCATTCTCAGAGTTGCCAATCTTGGTCAAGTTTATAGGAGCAAAAGGACCAAATTGATAGTTCTTTGAACCTTTCAAATCCTCTGAACCATTTCTATCAGCCAAAAATTCAACTTTTTCACGCTTTTGCAACTTAATGCACTGGTTGGAATTCTGATCATTTGAAGATTCGACCTTAGTCTTCTTGAAACTGATGTTTGTGACATCAGTTCCAAACATCCTTCTCTTAGACTCATTAAGAACTAAGGCATCAGCAGATCCTTTCTCAGATTTCCCTCTCAGCCCCAACCACCTAAATGCAGGTTTCCGTGTATCTAAAGTGTGGGTCTGCACAAACATTCACTCAAATTTAAGAACAAGGCACTTGTAACTTAAATTTGTTACTATAACAATTCCAACTTCCAAGGCTGAACAGATTGAAGATTAAGTGATTCTAAGCCCTTTCTGATTTTCTTAGTTTTCTGTTTACCTTCTCAATAAGATTCATGGAAGACAACACATTCGCAATGTCGTACAACCGCCTCACTTTTGCTGTTGAACCATCAAATGAACAACAAATTAGTCAATCTGTTATCCATTTCTATAAGTTCCTAAATTCACAATGAGGTGGAAAAGGTTGTGGTTTGATACTTCTCATTACTGAGGTGTTGTGACCATTCCCAAGCAACAACCTTGCTGCTTCATCAAGGGAAATCAACTCAACCTGAAAAGCATTTACCTAGAAATATCAGAACGACAACCGAAACAAAGTAATACAATGGCAATTCATAGGGAGCAAGAGCAAGACTCACATTAGAACAGAGAAATAGCTTGACAAAATTCTGAGTAAGTAGCCCCAAGGATTTTTCCCTTCGGTTATCTGTAGACATCAGATGACAATCTATAAGATGCCTTCAGCAGTTGCATATTAAAACACCGTTAAATTCCACTAAAACCAGCCTCTTAAACATTAATTGTTTACACAACATATCAGAGCAGAGCATTTAGATTGACATAAAAAAAACAAAGACCAAAGATTTAAATAGTGATATGCAACCGCAATAGCAGAAATAGTGGTAGCAGCAACACCACGACCAAAAACACAGCTACAACCACAATTTAAATCTTTGATCAAGATCTTAGGGGAATTACAAGGAACAGAGTTGATGTAATTGATATTTTACCAACTTTCGAGGATGAAGACTTAAGAACAGAGCTAGATCTTGAAGTCTCAGTTTGGCTCACAGTGTTGGGATTGGAGAAGCCTTCATCATCTTCATCATCATTGTCGTCATCTGAGATCTGAAACCATTCATATCAGAAGGTTTTCATAATCAAAAGAAAACCATTCAATACAAAGTACAAAACAGTTAAAAAAACGGTTTTACTTACCTTTGCATTGTTGCTTGCATCCAGTTTTTTGAAACTACTACTGAATCCTTCTTCCTGCCATAAAATGAAACCGCAGAAGAAATTTAAAAAAAAAAAAAACAGTTCAATTTTCAACCAGCTTTCACAACTTTAGACTAACCAACCAAAAACAATGAGAAAGGGAACTTTGACTTTACCTTCAGTTCTTGTAAAGCAATGGGAATTGCTCCAAAACCTTTCCATGTATATTTGTTCTTAGCCTTTCTTGTGAGAACCTAAACACATTAAGGCATAAAAGAAATCATTTAAAAGTAAACCATAAATCAAAATTCAAAGGGGGAGCAGAAATTAAAAAAGAAAATTACCCCAACACTTTCCAAAACATTAACAATGTCATAGATCCGCCGTCTTTCAACTCCTGAAAATATCCCCCACAAAAGAAATTATATAAAAAACATAGGTAAAACTTTTTTTAAAAAATAAAAATAAAAGACCTAATTTTGCAGCGGCTTCGTCAAGACCAATGAATTCGGTGCCGTCCTTATTATACATGCTCAAGAAACTGCAACGTAGAGAATGAAAAGAATAAAGAAGGTAAACCTTAGAATTGAAAAGGAAAAAAGAGTTGAAATTGAGAATTACTTGGAGCAAAGGAGGCCGAGAGATTTCTGCTTGCGACTGTACGTGTAATGACGAGAGGAGGGTTCCGCCATGTTTTGCAGCGGAGGGAGCGGCGGCGAACAGGTAAATAAAGAAAGAAGAGGGTTTGGGATGGCGGGGTGGAAATATTTGAAAGAGAGGGATTTGGAAATGGAATCGGAGGGATGTGATTTTAAATTTTTGAAATACGGATTTGGAGTAAGCGGGAATTTTGTTTCTGTTATAACGTCTAATTATAGCCATTTTACACGCTCCACCTCCCGCAATCATATTCTTTTTGGTTAAATACATAAACGGGTCACTACACCATGTCAAAATGAATTGTTTTTGCTATTAAACTTTCAACAGTTTAGAATTTATTATTAAACTTTTGATTTTGTTGTAAAATGATCACTGCATCGTTAGTTGTTAAGAGGACGACGTGACAAATTGAGATAATGAGTAATATCTTATTTGATCCCTCAACTGTAATTAAACTTTTATTTTGGTGGTTTACTAATATTTTAAGCAATAATTTAAAATTTTAAAAATATATGTTAAAAAATATTAATCCAAACTTTAACATAAATAACCACGATTAGTATATAACTAATCTTACTTTTGATTAGTTAAATAAATTTCGAAGAAATGTGATCTAGAAAAAGTATAACAAATAGCAAATCGTAAAGTATTTTTATAATGTCTTCTACATATTTTTTTTGACAAATCTTAATTCTAATCATAATCTTACCTAGAGGGGAGGTGTAAAACCTATGTTTGATTTTGATATAACAAAGTATGTTAAGGATTAAATTGAAAACTTCAAATAGATTTCTAAGTCTCTCAAATGATTTATAAATCATCAAGGCTTTAATCTGATTTGAAAAACTCAAACTCAAAATATTTTCTAAGTGTTTCAAGGCCAAAGTATTGAAAAACGTCCAGGCGTATCGATACACTTCCAACCGTATCGATACCTTTTTTACAAGTTTGGCTACTGGAGAAACGCGTTTCGATACGCCCCTAACCGTATCGAAACAGATTGAATCTGTATCGATACGCTCTCTCTGTAAAAACTGAAGGAGTTTGAATGGCGTACCGATACGGTTTTACCCGTATCAATACGGATTTTATGGAATTTTAAAATCGAAAGCCTTTAATGATTTCAACTGTTGGTGTCAATTGTTAGGTAACCGAAATTTAAAGTGGTGGTTATCCCGTACCGATACAGTCCTTGCCGTATCGATGCGAAAACTTCCAGTGAGCTATGTTGAATTAATTGCATCGATACGGATGTTCCTCGTATCGAAACGGTCCATGTCCCGTACCGATACGCTTACACGCGTATCGATATGCCCTATTGTTATTGTGCAACGGCTCTTTCTGTTTTGAGACAAGTATCGATACGGGTCCTCGTGTACCGATACGGTAAGCTGTACAAGTGCATTTATGGTGGAAAGAGAGGGTCCCAACGGCTATAATCAATACCCTAACAAACAAGACCGGTGCACCCCAAGGTGACACACTAGGCCGAATAAAGCCTCGGTCAAGCAACTCTTGAAGTTGCGTTTTCAACTCCTTCAACTCCTTGGGTGTCATACGATAAGGAGCAATGGACACCGGAGTTGTGCTCTCATACAACTCAATTCCAAATTCAACCTCCCGACTAGGCGGCAAACCAGGTAATTCCTCCAGAAACACTCAGGGAACTCACACACGGTCCTTATATTATGTACACGAACCTCCTTTGTACCAGGATTCATAACAAAGGCTAGATAAGCCTCACATCCTTGACGCAACATCCAGCTTGCTTCAAGCGTTGACAAGTCGTCGTTTAACTGGTCAAAAATAAATAAATATTTAACCTCTTTCAACAATAAATAAAATAAAGAAATTAAGTAGTATGAGGAAAGATGGTCGATCCACAGGGATATTAGTCAAAATTCTTGACTTGAATTTTGTCGGATTTGAATTCCCAAGAATATCTGTAAAAACAATGAAATAAAAAGGGGGTGATATGATATTGAGTGAAGTAATAGAATAAAATGCAAGAATTAAAGATAATAAGAAAAGCCAAGTATGCAAATTAGCCTCGAACCAGCTCCTTCAATTCTTTCGATCACTGAAATAGATTTTTATTTCGGGGATCATGTCCGTTACAGTCTACGAGGCCCAACCCGTCATAACTTGTTTCTCTCTCGAGTAACCAATCCTCCCAAGTCTATCTCCAAAAGATGGTTCTTAAATAAATCAACCACGTCTATCGCCGTTAAAATATTTAGAATAAAAGCAGGAAAAACCCGACTCAGAAATTTTCTAAAATAGAATCGCTTCCGATTTTATCTTTCCTTAGCGGGCCGCCGCTAAGAGTGTTCATAGGAAGTAGAAATTGCCACAGGCCGATCCTTCCTCCCAACTGTGTTTTTAAGCGATTTCAGACCAATGGGCCCTTTTTGATTTGAAAAACGGTTAAAAACCTTTAGTAAGGCCGATTGCCAAACTATCTAAGCCGAAAGATAAAAATGATTTCCCAAAATAATTTAAGCAAGTTCAATTCTTACGAATCGAATTGACTTGGCTGGTTTTTGGCTTAAAAGATTTAGCTAAACATGATATCGGTTATCATGCTTAACTTGGTTTTAAAAAAAATAACATAAAATAAACGGGACAAAGGAAATAAAAGAAAAGAACTTGGATTAAACCGAAAATGTTTACTAAGATAAAAAAAAAAAACTCAAATCTAGAAGATGATCTTAAGCCTTCACCAAAGGTTGGTATTTATAGGCTTAGATTACAAGGATAAGAGATAAAAAAATCAAAATAACAATTCAAATTCAAATGTTTTTAAAATTCAAAATAAAACCAAACGGATAGAACTGATAATCTGATCGGATCTTCTCTCGGAACATTCCAGGATCTTCTAGAGGTTGCCACGTCATTGACACGTCACTGCCACGCCAGACGCGTCGTGCCTGGTGTCGTGCCCATGATGCCAGTCATGACAGAATTATAATAAAAACTGTAGAAATGCCCCCTTTTCACTGCTATTTCCAGAATTGGGTTCCTGCACAAAATATAACAAAAACAGCATGTGTTAAGAAGCAAGAAATCCTAATAACTAGAAAAATAGCAAATGAAATATGTCACATTTGAGAACTTATCAAATTCCCCCTCACTTGTCTCATACTTGTCCTCAAGTATGTCCAAAAAAGATATTAACCCAAGAATGCATTTCTCAAGCCATCACAAGCATCAAACATAATCATAAGAGTTCTAGCGCAAAAGGAGTATCATGAAAGAAACATAATCAAACCAAATAGATGCAAGCAAAGAACAACCCTTATCTCTTCCAATTACATATCAAGCATTAATCAAATCCTAACCTAGTCTTAATCCTCATCAAGATACACTCAAGAGCACTCAAAGTGTTTATAGGTAAAAGTGAAACGAGAACACTCTAAGTCATACATGAACAAAAGTTTCCATAGGCTTGTAACAAGTTCAATTCTCCACTACTTTATTAGAATCGAGGTGCAAAAATCATTAGGTCTTTTATTCAAGGTGTAATGTGGGTTTAGAAAAAGGGTAGAAAGATGGAAAGAAAAGGCAAAAGAAGATGATCAATGCAAGAAGTTTCAAACAATAAGTAGCGAAGACAAAAGAGGAGCTAAAAATGGGCAAGCAAACACATATTTTTATTTTTATTTTCATTTTTTCGAAATTGTTTTTCTTCTTCTTTTTTTCTTTTCTTTTTTTCGAAGCAATTGCTTCCTTTAATTCTTTTTTTCCTTTTTTTTTTGTAAAAATTCTGCCCTTATTCGAATTGCAGCTCATTATTTGTCTAGTAATATAGTTTCTAGCATTTGATCAATCAAAAAGTGGTAAAGGAAAAACAAGGTTTGGTGAGGGTTAAGCCAAAAAAAAAGAGATATAAGGCTTCGAAGGCTCACTAAGTGATAAGAAAAGGTAAGGTATATTTATTATTTTTTATGAAAGAGAGGAAATGGGCTAAATCCTAATGCCTAAATCATCTTAAAGCACCTAATTCTTAATGTAGTCTCAAATCACATACAAGCCACAAGTTCTAGATTCCTAAGTTCAAGATGACACTCTCAAGGAAGGAAAAACGAGCATAAAGTATAGGATGCATGCTCAAGGCTCAAAGTCTCACAAAATTAGGCTAAGTTTGATTAAGCTAGGTGAGAAATCTGATTAACACAATCAAGAGAAATTAAAAGAGATGTCAAACTGCAGATTACTCATATCCTTTGATTATCAAAATGCTATAATTCAATCATACCTAAGCACAAGAACAAGTACAACATGCTGGACAACAAGAAATGGCAAGAACAAAAAATTCATCTCAAGGTTTAATCAAAATCAAAACATAATATCAAACAAGCAGACAAGTGGTAATTTACCCTCCCCCTCACTTAAGTGAATTGCCCCAATTCAGAAAAATTAAGGAAATAAATAGATAATAAGGGCAAAAGACACTCCCCGTGGATTTAGAGTGAGTCAATGGGAATGGTGCACTATGAGTGGCTCGGATCAGCGGCGGCAGAGGCTTTGAACAGAGTTGTCGGATGTGCCAAAGAGGGTGCAGCGAAGGGTGGTTCGACATTCTCGTCGGGGGAGTGATCTCGTTGCTGGTCGTCGGCCACCACGGCGAGGAGGAGGTGTGGGGCATGGTGAAGTCGGCGTGGCTGAGTGAATCGGCTGGGTGAGTTTTTGCGGCTGGGTATTCGGGTTTGGTGTTTTGCGGGAAAGAAAGAAGGGAAAGGGGAAAAGGGAAATTTTTGGATGGTATGCTAAGGGGAAAGGGTTTGGGCTATTGTGCACCGTTCATTTGAGTGTGCTAAAATGCACCACATTAATGAAACGGTGCACTTCAGCTGGGGTTATGTTTGCCATTGTTGTTTGCGAAAAGAAGTCCTACAGATGAAAAAGAAAAAAAATATTAAGAAAGAAAGAAAATGAAAAAAATAAAGCATAAATTAAAAAAAAGAAAGAAAAAATTAACGAAAAATAAACCAATGGGTTGCCTCCCATTTAGCGCTTTGTTTAACGTCGTTTAGCTCGACGACCTTTGCTAAATTTTTGGCTCTTCAAAAGAAAGGTCTTCAAATAAACGGTGATGTCCATCCTTTGTCGTTTTAACGCCTTCCTTCATCTTTTTATTTGTGCGCAAAACAACAACTAAGCTTCTACCTCCTTCCCGATGCGACAACTTACTCAAGATGATGATTGGCAAAGTTTGGTTGTCGCCTAAAAATATATAATTGAATTGATCTAACTTCGGCTTTGGTTCCTGTAAAATTGAGGGAAAATGTTTAGATCGAGTTGGAATTAATCGAAACTCAGAAAGGAAAGAAAGAGTTGAAATGATTTCGCCTATATTTTCATCGTCGAGATCCGCGAATTCCCTACAAAAGTCATAACACAAATCAGTTTCGATCAAATCATCAGCTAACGGATCTATAATATCAACGGAATTTAAACTTGCGACTAAATCAGGATACTTCATAGCTTTATACATATCAAATTTAATTACTTCCCCATTAAATTCCATAGTTAAGATGCCGTCACGGACATTAATCTTTGTATGAGCGGTTGATAGGAAAGGTCGGCCAAGCAAGATTTCGGATCCGTTATTGCTACATCATTTTCTATGTCAATAATATAAAAATCAGCAAGGAAAATAAGATTTTTTTACCTGTACCAACACATTTTCTAGTACTCCCTCGAGGTAGATGACTGATCGATCGGCTAATTGAACCGTCACTCGCGTTTCTTTCAATGGTTCAGTCGAAATTTTGGTGTAGACGTTTAACGGCATGACGTTGATAGATGCGCCTAAATCGCACATCGCTCTTTTTATCCCAACATTCCCAATTTTACAGGGAACTGCAAACATACCTTGGTCCTTGTACTTTGGCGGCAACGACTTTTGAAAGATGGCTGAAATATTTTCACCAAGGTTAACTTTTTCATTACCGGATAGTCGCCTTCGGTTTGTGCATAAGTCCTTCAGAAACCTTGTGTATTTAGGCACTTTTCGAATAACATCAAGAAGTGGAATATTAATTTCCACCTTCTTGAATATATCCAAAATTTCCTTCTCTTCCTCCTTTTTATCTTGTTTCGCCAATCTACCTGGAAAAGGAGGAACATGTTCGTAAGTAGAAACATAAATTTTAGATTTGGCATTACCTGCGGTGGGAGGAGACTTGTCATTCTGGTCTTTCGAAGAGTTTCCCGGTTCATCAGATTTTCGCTCATCTTGCTTGGGCGGTTTAGGCGTTATCACTGTTCCACTACGCAAAGTTATCGCAATAACGTTTTCCCTTGGGTTGGTTTCGGTTTGGGATGGTAACTTTCCCTGGGATTCTAGACGGCTAACGACTTGAGCTAGTTGGCTTATTTGTTTGTCGATTTGCTGGAGATGGGATTGTGTTTGGGTTTGGAATTTTTCCTGCGAAACTGCCAATCTCTCAACAATAGACTCAAGCGAGGATTTTTGGGGTGCTTGGTTTTGGTAGGGAGGTTGTTGCCTAGGTTGGTAATTCGGGTTCTGATTACTGTGGCTCAAGTTTGGGTGATCTCTCCAACCGGGATTGAACGTATTGCTATGTGGATTATAGGGTCTTTGAGGAGGTCCGGGAAAGTTGTGAATGGCGTTAACTTGGGCACCAGATGTATCCCGCAACAATGGGCATAAGTCGGTTGCGTGATCTGGCATAGTGCATATTCTCCATACCTTAGCAGCTCTTATCTCCCCTGAAACAAGAGAATACACAATATTAGTTAAATTGTCTATCTTATTCTCTAATGAAATTGTGCTTACTGTTTTAACCCGTCGGCTGGGTTCACTTGCAGAACCAAATTGCTGCGAATTAGCAGCCATTGTAGAGATTAATGTTCTCGCTGCAGTAGGGGTCATGTTAACAAGCGCGCCACCGCTTGCTGCGTCTACCATCTTTTTGTCCATTGGTAACATTCCTTCATATAGGTATTGAAGGAGTGTTTGCTCGGATAAGCCATGTTGCGGACAACTCGCACACAACTTTTTGAATCTCTTCCAATATTCATATAGGGATTCATCGTGCATTTGTTGGATACCCAATATGTTTCTCTTAATTTCTGTCGCTTTTTCCGCAGGGAAGTATCTGTCAAGAAAAACACGAGAAAGGTTAGACCATGTATTAATCGAATTCGGAGGTAAATAAAATAACCACTCTTTAGCCGTTCCGGATAAGGAAAAAGGAAAAGCCCTTAGTTTTATTTGGTCCTCTGAGACCCCTTGTGGTTTCATGCTGCTGCACACCATATGAAATTCGACAAGGTGTTTGTGTGGGCTTTCAGAAGGGAGACCATTAAAAGTAGGGAGTAAGTGGATTAATCCCGTTTTGAGCTGGAAGGGAGTATCGCCTTGAGGAAAAGCAATGCAAAGTGGTTGTTGCACAGTAGGGGCGGCATTTAGTTGTCGGATCGTTTGGTCCGCCATCGGTTTCGGTTCTTACGTAGGTTCTTCGACTGGTGTAGTTTCGGAAGTGGACTCCTGATCGGATTGTCGTGTGCTTTGTTGTTGTTTCTTTCGTCGAAGTGTTTCGCCGTGAGTTTTACGAGCGCTTGCTTCAATTTCCGGGTTGTATGGAGCTAAAGTACCCGGGTTTCTCCTGGTCATAAAAATAAAACAAAATCAGTCTAAAAATGCCGAAAGTAAATCTCCCCAGCAACGGCGCCAATTTTGACATGTTGTCGTTTAACCGGTCAAAAATAAATAAATATTTAACCTCTTTCAACAATAAATAAAATAAAGAAATTAAGTAGTATGAGGAAAGAGGGTCGATCCACAGGGAGATTAGTCGAAATTCTTGACTTGAATTTTGTCGGATTTGAATTCCCAGAAATATCTGTAAAAACAATGAAATAAAAAGGGGGTGATATGATATTGAGTGAAGTAATAGAATAAAATGCAAGAATTAAAGATAATAAGAAAAACCAAGTATGCAAATTAGCCTCGAACCAACTCCTTCAATTCTTTCGATCACTGAAATAGATTTTTATTTCGGGGATCATGTCGGTTACAGTCTACAGGGCCCAACCCGTCGTAACTTGTTTCTCTCTCGAGTAACCAATCCTCCCAAGTCTATCTTCGAAAGATGGTTCTTAAATAAATCAACCACGTCTATCGCCATTAAAATATTTATAATAAAAGTAGGAAAAACCCGACTCAGAAATTGTCTAAAATAGAATCGCTTCCGATTTTATCTTTCCTTAGCGGACCGCCGCTAAGAGTGTTCATAGGAAGTCGAAATTGCCACGGGCCGATCCTCCCTCCCAACTGTGTTTTTAAGCGATTTCAGACCAATGGGCCCTTTTTGATTTGGAAAATGGTTAAAAACCTTTAGTAAGGCCGATTGCCAAACTATCTAAGCAGAAAGATAAAAATGATTTCCCAAAATAATTTAAGCAAGTTCAATTCTCACGAATCGAATTGACTTGGCTGGTTCTTGGCTTAAAAGATTTAGCTAAACATGATATCGGTTCTCATGCTTAACATGGTTTTAAAATAATTAAATAACATAAAATAAACGGGACAAAGGAAATAAAAGAAAAGAACTTGGATTAAACCGAAAATGTTTACTAAGATAAAAAAAAAACTCAAAGCTAGAAGATGATCTTAAGCCTTCACCAAAGGTTGGTATTTATAGGCTTAGATTACAAGGATAAGAGATAACAAAATTAAAATAACAATTCAAATTCAAATGTTTTTAAAATTCAAAATAAAACCAAACGGATAGAACTGATAATCTGATCGGATCTTCTATCGGAACATTCCAGGATCTTCTATAGGTTGCCACGTCATTGCCACGTCAGACGCGTCGTGCCTGGTGTCGTGCCCATGATGCCAGTCATGACAGAATTATAATAAAAACTTCAGAAATGCCCCATTTCCACTGCTATTTCCAGAATTGGGTTCCTGCACAAAATATAACAAAAACAACATGTGTTAAGCAGCAAGAAATCCTAATAACTAGAAAAATAGCAAATGAAATATGTCACATTTGAGAACTTATCAAGCGTCGACACCACATTAGATAAAAACTTCACATTTTCTCCCACCACCACAACCTCATAATCGTCCGCAAGTTTCAATGAAACTCGTTTGCTTTCAAAATCCATAACGGCTCTATGCTCAACAAGCCAATCCATACCCAGAATTACGTCAAATCCATAGAATGGTAATTTCATAAGATCGACAAGAAACACATGATCTTGCACCTTTGAGGGGCATCTCCTATACGATCTTCTTGTTACCACTGTCTCACCAAAGGAACTAGTCACACACATACCTACATCCAAAGACTCAACAGGTAAACCAAGCATTTGAGCATGTTCACGCAATATGTACGAGTGTGTAGATCCAGAATCAATCAAAGAAAGTAATGACAAGGATTGCAAAGTAAAGGTACATGCGATCACTTCCGTGTCATTCCTCCCTTCTCTATGGGCATACACTCGAGCCTGGCCACCTTCTTCAGGCTGAACAACCACCACATGTGCTACATTCCTTCCACCTTCATCTCTGCGCTGGAAGTTACCACGGCCGCGCCCACGACTTCTTTGTGGCTCAGCTGCTCTCACCGGAGCCTGACCTTCTCTCAACGAATGCGGACAATCCTTCTTTATGTGCCCACGATTACTACAGTTCCAACATGTACCAAGATTGCCACAACACTCACCAGTGTGCCTCCTACCACACCGGTTGCACCCAGGAGTCCACAAGAAAGCATTCGGTCCTTGCTGACCTCTCCCAGGGTTACCACCCCCACGTCTAACATCGACATGTGACATTCTATCCTTATGCCTCTTGTACCAATCTCTACCAAGATCACGTTCCGCAGCTCACTCCCCTGAGCTAGATCCTCCCGCTCGACTTGCCAAACCAAGATTCAGCTCAATGTCCTTGGCTCTAGTGACCAAGACATCGAAATCAATATAGTTTGCTGCGAGCATATAGGTTTTCACATCAGCCACCAGCCCATAACAGAATCGTTCGCACCTTTCCCGCTCGATAGGAATCAACTCGGGTGCATATTGGCTAAGGCGTACAAATTGCACCTTATATTCTGCCACCGTCATACTCCCTTGCACAAGGGAAATGAATTCCCTCTTTTTCTCATCGAGGTAACGAACTCCCAAGTACTTTCGCTTGAATGCATTCAAGAAGAATGTCCAAGTCACCTCATTATCATCCATCCCCGCTACTGTGGTTGTCCACCACGTATATGCATCACCATGCAACAAGGACACAATACATCCCAACTTTTAAACATTATTACAGTTCAGTTGTCCGAGAATCCTCTTGGTACTCTTTAGCCAAGACTCGGAACCTTCCGGAGTCAACCCTCTGAACTCAGTCCCTCCCAAACTGCGGAGTCGCTCCAACGACAACCTCACATTAGCACCATCCTGAGGTGCAGCCCCATGAGCTCCAGCTACTGCTGCCTGAAAAGCTCCAGCAATAGCTTGTATCAACACAGACATATCAGGAGCAGCTTGCCCCTGAACTCCCTCGGGTCTAGCAACCCCTGTATCAACTCTCGTAGCACCAACCCCAGCTCTACCACCATCGTGTGGTCCACCAGGGGGAGGAAGAGGTAGATCCTCAACATTCTCAACATTCTCATTCTCGGTCGTAGCACGGGTATTAATTCTAAGCTCTCTACGTGGCCCCATAAGAAAACAATGCAACTGACAAAATACAATAAATTCAATCAGGCAACATAACGCAAGTAATCCAAGTACTCAAGCTCATTTTTCAAAACAATTCTTTCCAATAGTAATGATATGGCAATGGGATCCCCAACTATACCCCAAACACAACATAACATCACAAATTCATCTCAATAGAACCAGACACCAACAATCATACATCATACTTTCACCGAAAAGTCATAATCATTCATAATCACAGACATTAACCACTTACCAAGCCCCAAATATTCGCTAACCTGGCTCTGATACCAACAAATGTAACCCCCTTAACCCGGCCTAGATGCTCAACCCGAACTACGAAGATTACACGGGGAAAACCAAAGTCAACCCGAAAATCAACCTTGATTAACGACCCTATTTTTTTTCTTTTTTTCTTTTCTAAATGCACATTAAGCCTATGTGATTACTCAAGAATCATAGGAGAGAAAGGCACAACGATCGGAACTCAATTAGGGATTCAAATGTAAGGATTACACTTTTAGGGACCAAAACATAAACTTTGCAAATTGAGAGGACTTAATTGGACCAAAACATAAACATACCAATATGTAATTAGTCGTCTTACATGCATCTCTGCCAAATATCGACTTAATTGGACATTACAAACTCAACCAATTGCATCCACAATCAACAAGGACTAAAATGTAAGATATGAGAACTTGAAACGATTCAAATTATAGACCAACGGTCAACTGTTTCGAAACGCTGACCCTGGTACCGAAACGGAGTTGACCGTTTCGGTACTCGGGTGTGTTCCAAGACTAGTATCGAAACATGCCTCTCTAGTAGCTAAAGTGTTCAGAAACACTATTACCCGTTCCGAAACTCTATGGCCATTTCAGGTCCCTGTTTCGAAACAGATAAGGGTGTTTTGAAACACCCTGTCCTGCAACCATACAATTTTCTGGTTTTCACATCTTTACACATTCAAACATATCCCAAATCATACCATCTCACACCAGCAACAACATTAAACATCAAAGAGCATTATTATGAAGCTTAAGCTAGAGCATGGCATCAATCAAGTGATCATTGAGTCTATAGGCATGCTTCCTAGTCACATGAACCATTCAAAAGCCTCAAACCTCAAATTAAACCATATAGGCCATTTACAAACTTCAAAAGCTATATCAAACTTGTCACAAACATAGGGAGTTCAAAACACATCTCCTAAAAACAACCTTAAAGCCCCATTGCCAAATATCAATACTAAAGTGTGTAAAAGTATCACCATACATGAGCTTTTCACTTCCTTGGATGTCATTAGCCTTCTCGCTGCCCAAACTCGTCTCAATTATTTGTATTGTTGGTAAAAGAGAGCGTAAGCATATTTGCTTAGTGAGGCAAGCTCCAAAGAAAACCAACACAACAATGCATCACTCAAAACTCTTTCTCAAAAGCCATTTTCAACAACATGCTCTTTCTATCTCATGCTTGAAAACCATTTCAAAGAAACTCTCCATTTGAAAACACATGTACCTCTATTCCATCTCATGCATTTAAACCAATGCAAAATCTCATGGCAAAGTCATACACATGCTTGTGAAGACTAAAGCATTTCATAAACAAAACTCATATGCATTTCTCATAGCATAAATCATCTCAACATTTGGTACATGTGAATCAAATACATTTTCATATATTGGCATTTCATATTACATCTTTACTTGGATATGCAGATTAGCTTGACTCGAGGTCAAGTCCTACCACGGTGGAATCTTTCATCACCGGACGCTCATGGCGGTATCTCTCATCGCCACAAAGCTTGGGTATTTCACCAAGTCCTATCCCAATGGTATCTCTCATCATCGGATTCTCACTTTGGATCAGGATGGCACTACCCCCATTGCCCGACTCCAAAGAGCACGTACGAATTTTAGTTTATAGTGCACTCCCATCCTATTGATCGATCAATTATATCCGGTAACTATCTCATCTTCTATGCCAATATATTATGTCAAAAAACATCATCTCACCTACTGTTTTTATGCAACATTTCTCAAATCTTAACATCTCATTTCAAAACCACAACTCATGCTTTGCATTAAATCAAAATCTCAAAACTCTTTAATACAACATGCTATCTCATGAAATCTCTACAAAGCATCATCTCATGCTACAAATCATGCATAAAACAATAGGAATTTGGTTATCTCAAAACAAGAGCATGTAAAAGCATTTGGGGCATCAACCATATATTTGAGAGAAAATCTAGCCATACTTATTTCTGGACTTATGATGATGTTTCAAACCAATACTAAATCCCCAAACCTTGTTTCTTTGTCCTTCAAGGACTTCTAAAACCATTCGCACTCACCGACTACGTTTCTCTTGCTTGCCGAAAAAACATCTAAGCTCCCGTCACTTCCGGATCAACACCAAAAGCGTCTGAAGATGTCTCCCCTGTTTATTACACATAAGAGTAGAGGATTAATGCACCATCATGCATTGAAATCACCAGCCATCTAAACCAACTCGCTGCTCTACTCAAAAGCACAATTTCAGCTACCCAAAACAACCAAAATCATCTCCAAACTCTTCCAAAACAAATCTCAGCCAATATCTATCACTTATAATCATTTCTAAACCTCAATCTACACCAAAAATCACCATAAACTCGTCCTTATATCTCCAGCAACAACAAAACACCAAAACCACCAATCTAGCATGTAAAACTTAGGAATCCAAACCTATTCAGGATTTGTTTGATAAAACCTCATTTATAACATCAATTACCATCCAAAATACATTATAAATCAACCTCAAAACAGAGTCTAACCAAGAATTACGAAAATCATCAAGATCTCTCCAAGAATCTTGAGTTTTATCACAATTTCATGTTTCTAACATTAAAGCAACTCAAAAATCATTAACAAAGGATTGATAACTTTAGAATTTCAGTAAAGAACTGATCATTAGAGGAGAAGGATGAAGCTTACCTCTAATGGTTGATTTCTCCTCAATTTGGGCAAGATTTCTTGAAAATCCAAGGTAAAAACAAGAGGTTTTGATGAGGTAGAGATTAGGAATCCTTAGGAGAATGAAATCTCAGCAAAAGGAATGAAAATCAGAGGTTAATTGATGAAGTAAATGTGTTTGGCTGAGTGGAAGTTGAGAGAAAAAGAAATGAGAGAAAACTAACGTAAGGTAGTTATGAAAAGTCAAAATAGATTTTCCTTTTTAATTCTCCTTTATTCCCTTAATTAAATCATTATTAAAAACTCCCAAATTAAAGAGAAATATGATGAAAACATTTTGGTAAAATTAGCTCCTTAAAGATTCAAAGTTTCAATCCTTTACAAAACAGTCACTAGTCAACTTTTGCAAAAATTGCGATTTGGTCACTACACCAAAATGTAGTATTTCCGAATCATATTTTGTAAAATTGTTTCCACCATAATCATTTATATAATAAATGAGGATTTTTATATATTTTTCCATATTTTTAAAATATCCCGAACTAGGTGTTCCTTAAATCTCCCTCAAAGATTCGAACCTTCTCGACCGACCCGATTCAAACTCTAAAACATCTAGGCCCAAAATCAGGGCGTTACAACCATTGCATCAAAGATAAACATCCTAGTAAAAATCCAAGCTCAAAGTGCTTATTTTCCAATCTCTTGTAAAACCCCAAATTGTGCAGTGTTCAATTCTAATCTTGTTATCAAATTTGGGTTGAATGTTTGTTCTTAAAGGGGAAATCTTGTATTGAGAGATATCTTTATTGCCTTTAATTCTTCTTTGTACTCTTGTGAGGGTTTGGTCAAATTTTGGGTAGAAAATTTGACCGATATTGTAAAGGTTACCTCTTGAGCCTTGAAAAGAGAAAGAACAATTAGTGGATTGTTGGAAATCCTTAGTGGTAGCTAAGGTAGTGGATGTAGAGTTCATTTGGAACTTGAACCACTCTAAAATCCCTTGTTCTTTATTTTTAGCCATTCTTTTACTCCAACAAATTTTAAAAACCCAATTCACCCTCTCTTGGCTTTGATCAATCCATTGATCCACTCAACAATTGGTATCAGAGCCTACCTCTTTGAAGGATTAATAACCACAAGAGGAGTTCCTAGGAAGAGTGTGATTATCCAAAAATCAAGCCATGGTATCTACCTCCGGGTCAAGCATGTATGAGTCTCAATCAACCACCAAACTGTCTTTCTTCAACGGTGATAACTACCCATTTTGGAAGAACCAGATGCGCCTCTTCATCAAATCCAACGATTATCTAGTTTGGGACGCCATTGAAGATGATCCCTATGTTCCGATGAAAAGAGACGACGAAGGAAGATTGGCGCTAAAGAAGAAAAATGAGATGAGTGAAGAAGAGACAAAGAAGATTCAAATCAATGATAAAGCTCTTCACATGTTGTTTTACTCTTTTAGTCCCGACATCTACTCCAAAATTTCCTCCATTGAAAGTGCCAAAAAAGTGTGGGATACACTAGAGACCACTTATGAAGGAACAAGTGATGTGAAGGAGACAAAGATTGGAATTCTCAATCTTAGCTATGAGAATTTCAAAATGGAGCCCGACGAAACCGTGTCAAAGATGTTCGATCATTTCTCAACAATCATCAACGGGCTAAAAGGTTTTGGAGAGATAATCTCAGAAGAAAAACTAGTCCGGAAGCTACTCTACTCACATCCCGAGTCTTAGGATGGGAAGAGAACCGCCATCATTGAGGTCAAAAATTTGAAGACACTCATGCTTGATGAGCTAGTGGGTTCTCCCCTAACTAATGAGATAATGAAGCAAGGAAGGGAAGATGAAAAGAAAAAGGAAGAGAGAAGAGTGGAGAAGCTAGATGTAGAAAAGAAGAAGAAGATAGGAGTGGCTCTCAAAGTTTCACTACATGAGGAGAGCACTTCTAGTGAGGAGGAAGACCTAGAAGAATTGGCTGTGATAGCCAAAAGGTTCTCACAGTTTATAAGGTCTAACCGAGGAAGGAAGATTCAAAGAAAAATGGACTTTGAGGGTAAAAACAAAGAAGAAAAGAGGGATCAAATCATTTGCTTTGAGTGCAAAAACTCGGTCACATTCGTTCGGAGTGCCCTCAACTCAAGAAGAACAACTTTGAGAAGAAGAAGAAGCTCAAAGCCAAGCTTGCTACTTGGGGTGACGAGGAGTCATCCGATGATGACGAACATGAAGTGGCCAACCTTTGCCTCATGGCACTTGAGAAGGATTCCTCCATGGTAACCTCTAACTCATCATCTTTTGATTTTACATTTGATGAATTGCATGATGCTTATGGTGAGTTGCAAGAGGTTTATGATGAGTTAGTTGAGAAGTATAAAGAGTCGATTTTAAGAAATAAAAAGATTATTTCAGAATTGAATGCTAAAAATTACTCACTTTCTCAAGCTAACTTAAAATTTGAGAAAAAAGATTTTAGCTTTACAAGATGAACTTAAATTTTTTCAAGATGAAAATGTAGACTCAAACAATCTTATTTCTCAATGCAATAGTGAACACCAAAAGGTGTTAGATGAGCTTAACAAGCTCAAGGAGTCTTTCAAAAATGTTGGTAATGTGAAACATGAAAAAGGTGAATCATCTAAAACTAACCAACCTAAAAGAAAGACATATAACTACAATCAAAGTAGCTTTCATAGGCATAATAGAACTAAAAAGATTAGAAGTGTATGGGTTCCTAAGGAACTCGTCAAGTATAATAATGTTGTTGCTATGTCACCTTGGATTCCTAAGGGAACCAAGCTTTTAGGAGCTAACACTCGTGGACACAAAATGATTTGGGTACCAAAAACCAAAGTTTAATATCTTTGTTTGTAGGGGGAGCATTGCTACAAGGCCAAAGCACAAAGTCAAAACTCATGGTACCTTGATAGTGGATGCTTGAGGCACATGACCGGAGACAAGAGTCGATTCATGGACTTAAAGCCAAAAAGTGGAGGAGTAGTGACATTTGGTGACAACTCCAAAGGCCACATTAAAGGTATTGGATCCATAGGTTTTATATGTCGATGGTCTAAAACATAATTTATTGAGCATTAGTCAATTATGTGACAAAGGATTTAATGTCTTATTTGATAAAAATGGGTGTAAAATTGTTGACATTAAATCAAATAATATAATGCTCATTGGTCATCGCATAGGTAATATATACATGGTGAATTTAGATGACATTCATACATCACATGCATGCTTTGTTGCACAAAATGAAAATGATGCATGGCTATGGCATAGGAAACTAGGACATGCTAGCATTAGTGTTTTAGAAAAATTAGTTTCCCTAGATCTAGTTAGAGGTTTACCCAAAATTAAGTTCTCAAATGACAAAATTTGTGATACATGTTCTAAGGGTAAACAACATAAATCATCCTTTAAATCCATTAATGATGTTTCTACAAGTAGGTGTTTACAACTTATTCACATGGATTTATTTAGGCCTATTAGAACTATGAGCTTGGGTGGTAAATCGTATGCATTTGTACTTGTTGATGACTATTCTAGATTTACTTGGGTTCTATTCTTAAGTACTAAAGATGGGGCTTTAGAAAAATTCATCACATTTTCAAAATTAACTCAAAATTATCTTGAACTTAAAATTTCTCATATTAGAAGTGATCATGGAACCGAATTTCAAAATCTAGGTTTTGAAGAGTTTTTAAATGAAAATGGTATTAGCCACAATTTTTCAGCTCCTCGAACTCCTCAACAAAATGGGGTAGTTGAGAGGAAAAATAGGAGAACACCATATGATTAGGCGGAAGCCACTTTGTGAAAACAATTTACCTAAATATTTTTAGGCGGAAGCCACAAACACCGCTTACTACATTGTAAACCGAGTAATGATTAGGCCACTTTTAAAGAAAACACCATATGAGCCTAACATTAGCTATTTTCATCCATTTTTTTGCAAGTGTTTTGTTTTAAACAATGGAAAAGATAACTTAGGTAAATTTGATGCTAAAAGTGATGAGGTTATTTTCTTAGGTTATTCCTTAAACTCTAAAGCCTATCGTGTATTTAATAAGAGAACTTTAGTAGTAGAATAGTCTATTCATGTTGTATTTGATGATAACCTCCTTCCGGGGAAGGATTCTTGTGATGATGATGATGTAGGAATCCTTGATGCCTTTGATGGAGGACAAATTTCAAAGAAGGATGAGATTCCAACGAAAGAAGATGATACACAAGATCCACCTCTTGAAGCCTTGAAGGACTTGTCTCTTGAGGAAAAAGAAGTGAGCTACCCAAGGGAGTACAACTATGTCAAAGGTGGTGAAATCTTGGGTGATCCATCCAAGGGGTAACTACTAGATCTTCTCTTAAACTCATGAATCATGTTGCTTTTATCTCATGCATAGAGCCTAAGAACATTAAAGAAGCATTAAAAGATGGCTTTTGGATTATGGTTGTGTAAGAAGAGTTAAATCAATTTGAGAGAAGTAATGTTTGGACATTAGTTGAAAGGCCTAGTAGTCAATTGGGTATTTAGGAACAAACTAGATGAGAGTGGTAACATAGTGAGAAATAAAGCTAGATTAGTTGCTCAAGGTTACACTCAAGAAGAGGGAATTGATTTTGATGAAACCTATGCACCCGTCACTAGAATGGAAGCTATTAGGATGTTGCTTGCATACGCATGTTATCATGACTTCAAGCTTTTTCAAATGGATGTTAAAAGAACATTTTTATATGGTTTTATAAATGAGGAAGTGTATATGGAACAACCACCGGGTTTTGAAGATTCAAAATTTCCAAATCATGTTTTCAAACTAACTAAAGCACTTTATGGTTTAAAACAAGCTCCTAGAGCTTGGTATGAAAGACTTTCAAACTTTTTGATTGAAAAAGGTTTTGAAAAATGTAAGGTGGACACTACACTTTTCATAAAAAGGTATAAAAATGACATCTTAGTAGTACAAATATATGTTGATGATATTATTTTTGGATCTACTAATGAGTGTCATTGCAAAGAGTTTGGTAAGTTAATGCAAGGTGAATTCGAGATGAGCATGATGAGGGAGCTCTCATTCTTTTTGGGACTCCAAATCAAGCAAAGGAAGGATGACACCTTCATCAAACAAGCAAAGTACATCAAGGATATGGTCAAGAAGTTTGGCTTGGAGAATGCAAAGCCTCAAGCCACACCAATGAGCTCTTCTACAAAGCTTGACAAAGATGAAGGAGGTAAGTGTGTTGAGTCTAAGCTTTATCGCTCTATGATTGGATCTTTGCTTTACCTTACTACAAGTAGACCTGATATTTTGTTTAGTGTTTGCTTGTGTGCTAGGTTTCAAGCTAGTCCTAGAAAGTCTCACCTTATAGTCGTTAAGAGAATCTTTAGGTACCTTAGAGATACTCATTGTCAAGGTCTTTGGTACCCTAGAGACTCAACCTTCAACCTTCATGCCTATTCGGATGCGGATTATGGGGGGTGTAAAATCGATAGGAAGAGTACTTCAGGAACATGTCAATTCTTAGGTAGTATGCTCATATCTTGGTTCTCTAAGAAATAAAATAGTGTAGCTCTATCTACCACCGAAGCCGAGTACATATCCTTAGGGAGTTGTTGTATTCAAGTCCTTTGGATGAAGCTACAACTCTTAGATTATGGTATTAAAGTTGAAACCATACCTCTTAAGTGTGACAACACTAGTGCCATATGCTTAACTAAAAATCCCATCCAACACTATAGAACCAAACATATAGAGATAAGGCATCATTTTATTAGAGATCATGTCCTTAAGAAAGATGTTGTTATAGAGTACGTTGACACCTTAAATGTAACACCCCAATTTTGGGCTTAGAAGTTTTGGGTTTGAACCGGACCGGTCGGATTTTCGGTTCGAATATAAAAGGTGGTTTTAGGGAAAGCCTAGTTCATGATGCATTAAAAATATGGAAAAATATCTAAAAATTCTATTTTATTATATATAAGACAGTGGTGAAATCAATTTTACAAAATGAGGTTTGGAAATATGACATTTCAAGTTAGTGACTAAAATGTAATTTTTGAAAAGTTCGTGACTGTTTTAAAAGGATTGAAACTTTGAATCTTTAAGGAGCTAATTTACCCAAGGGAGGATTTCTCCAGATTTTTCTTGATTTTTAAGACTCATTTAGTGTTTAATTAATAAAAAGAAAAGAGGGAAAAGTGATATTTTAGTTTCATAACTAACTTTTACCAAAATTTTCCCATTTCATTTTCTCTCAAAATTCCCTCAGCCAAACACATTTCCACAACAACTTTCCTTTTGATTTTCACACCTAAAGAAGAGTTTTCAATCCCCAAATGATTCCTAATCATTTCTACATCAAATCCTCTTCATTTGCTTATTGAATTTTTCAAGGATTTTGGCTCTAAACAAGGAGAAATCCACATTTAGAGGTATGAACGTCCTTCTCCTCTAAATACTCAGTTCTTTACTGAAATTCCCAAGTTCTCAATCCTTAAATTGAGTTTTATTAAAGGCTTTAATGTTGTGATCTTGATTTTGGCTTAAAATGCAAGATTTGGATTTAATTTTGAAGAAATTCGTATTGGATGATTGGGCTCTGTTTTGAGATGTATTTTGGATGTCTAAATAATGTGAAATGGAGGTTTAATCAATGCAATCCCGAATAGGTTGATTTTCCTAAGTTTTTACTTGTGAAAATGGTGGTTTTTGGGGTGATTTTGGTGTTTTGTTAATGCTGGAGGTATAAGGACGAGTTTGGGTTCATTTTGGATGTTAATTGATGTTTAATAATGGTTAGAAGTGATGGATCTTGGCTGGGTTAGGTTTTGGAAGAGTTTGAAGGTGATTTCGGTTGTGTTTGGTAGCCGAAATGTTGGATTTGTGTAGAGCAGCGAGTTTAGGTGTGTTGCTGGTGATTTTAATGCATGATGATGCATTAATCCTCTGTTGTTATGTGTTTAAAATAGGGGAGAATGATCCGGAGGCAATAGAGGTGGCGTTGGAGTTTTCGGATGCTTGGAAGGCTTAACGGCTAGCGTAGTTTTGTGTATCGGTGAGTGGTAAAGAGTTTTCCAGCTTTGAAACATTTTGGATGAGGCTTTGGGAGCTTAGTTTAAGTCTAAACAACTTAGCTAAGCTCAAGAGTAAGTAAATGGAATTTCTCTCTTGGTTTGGGCTATGCTTTGGTTTTTAAATGCACTTGGGATGATTGTGTTTAAATTACTGTTTTTAAGCATGTTTGGACATGGTTTATTGTCGGTTATTAATGCCATTATGTTAAAGATGCATGAGGTAAGTAATCCTTGACTTGCTTATGTTGTGTGCATATGATTCTAAGCATGTGATGCTTGTGGATTTGGCATTTTGGTTATGCTTGTAAAAACAGTGGATTAATGTGGTAAAATGGTTATATTGGCAAGTGATGTAAGTGGTTCTTGGTTACTTTAATCAGATATAGTTAGCCATCTATAGGATTGGGTGCATCGTGAATTGAGTCGCCTTGGATGTTGAGGGGTTGCGATTGTACCGTAAACTCCATCCAAGTACCCTAGCGATTGAGGAAATTAATGTCACCATGATGGAGGATGGCTCTCGTGGGTGGACTTTGTTAGGAGTCACCGCTATGGAGGATGGCTCTCGTGGGTGGACTTTGTTAGGAGTCACCGCGATGGAGGATGGCTCTCGTGGGTGGACCTTGTTAAGTGTCACAACGGTGGAGGGTTGCTCCCGTGTGTGAGCTTGGTTAAGGTGATTACAATGGTTGAGGTAGCTCCCATGTGTATGCCTTGTGGTGTGTCCCGGATCTCGCTAGTGAGTTATACAACTTCCGATGAGTGATGTTGAGGGGTTGTGATTGTACCGTTAAACTCCATCACGGGTGTTGAGGGGTTGAGATTGTACCGGTAAACTCCACCTTGTGTTGTTCGGTAGTGTGTATGAAGCGTGTGGGACAACGCTTGTAATCCGCGTATCCGATTGTGTCTTGTGTTGTGATGATTTGTGAATTATCGCTTGAAAGCCAATATAATGTATTTGAATATGATGAAACAAGAGTTGTTTGGAAATGATGCAAGGTGCATGGGAAATATGTAAATGATGCAAGAATGTATGTGATGCTTGTTAAGCTTGAACAAGTGTTTATCTTCTTTTATGAATGGTGTATATGTGCATGGAATCTCTTTAATGCATTGAAGTCTTGTGAAGACTTGTCTAGAGAGGCATAAAATGCAAATGTTGCTTTTGGTATTTCATGTGTTGTGCATTTGTTGAATGCATGAGATAGTTAGAGAGAACAAATGGTTTTCCAAAGTTTTTGCTTGAAATGATCATTAAGCATGAGAAAAGTATGTTTTGAAGAAGGAATGTTTTTCAAGGAATTTGAGTTTAACTTTGCATAAGGTGTTCATGCTTGGAAAGATTTTAATTGATGGTTTTGCAAGAATGTGCTTTGAAGTGAGTTATTTAGCTTTCCTAAGCTAAAGGTTGGTTTTCATGATTGAGAAAGGCATGATTTAAAACATGTTGTTTAAAAAGGGGGTTTTTCAAACAATGCTTTGGTTTATTGAATTGCACTTACTTTTGAAGAGGGTTTTATGATTTGCTGCATTGATGGTGTTTTGGTTTTTGAGCATCCCTCACTAAGAATTATGTGCTTACGCTCCTTTGTGTCCATCAATGCAGATAATTGAAGTTGGGACAGCAAGAAGCAAGGGATTCAAGGAGAGCTCCACTTGAGAAGTATGTCTCGGTTAATAGCTATAGATAATAAAGGCAATGGGGGGAAAGTCTTTTATGTTGATGTGTAATGAGATTGAGTATGTTGACCATATTTGGTTTGTGGTTTGAATCTTGTTGTTTATCGCTTTGCAACATTTGAATCTTTTTATTCATAAGTTGTTGTACAATGCTTCTTGTTTTAAAAGCTTGATCAAGTGTTGGATGTGTTGAAAGAGTTGGTGCACCTAAGGTTTGCTTTGCATCTAGATTTTAATGCAATTTGGTATTTATGATGCTTGGCCTGTTGTTGATATGTTGAGGATTGATTTGAAGTATGTTTGATGGAGTTTGGATGTGTAAAAACAGGCTTTTCTGCTGTTTCTGGGCAGGGTGTTTCGAAACACCATTTCCTGTTTCGAAACAGGTGCATGATTTTGGCCTAGGCGTTTCTGAACAGGTAGAGGTGTTTCGAAACACTTTGGCTACTGCCAAGCCCCGTTTCTGAACGGTCAATTCCCGTTTCGAAACACTTGACCGTTGGGCACAGATTTGAATGGTTTTGAGGTTTGCAAGCTTTACGTTTTAGTCCTGATTTTTGTATGTGCAATTGCTTGGGTTCGAGATGTCCGTTTAAGGTGAAATTTGACAGAGAAGCATATAACCTAACTAATTTCATAATGGTATCTTAAAACTTAGTAAAGTCCTCTTAATTTCCAGATTTTACATTCTGATCCCTAAATTCGTATATTGTGCAATTGAGCCCCTTATTGTTTTCCGATTGCTGTGATTTTTGAGTATGCTTATCTCAAGAGTATGCCTAGGATTAATGTGCATCTAGACAAGTTTAAAAAGAAAAAAAAGGGTCGTTAATCAAGGTTGACTTTCGGGTTGACTTTGGTTTTCCCCGTCTAATCTTCGTAGTTCGGGTCAATCGTCTAGGCCAGGCTAAGGGGGTTACATTTGGTGGTATCAGAGCCAGGTTGCGAATGTTTGGGGTGATGATGAGTTTTTGGTAAGTTGTTATAATAAGTGTTTGATGTTTATTCTGATGTGTGGTTGAAAGTCGGTTGAAATGTGTGTCTTTGAGCGAATTGTTGATGTTTTTATCATGCTTTTTGGTTATGAATCTTCATTGAGCTAATGTGAATTTGTACTGATGATATGCTGGTGTTGTGAGTTGATTTTATGAATGATGAAAGTGTGATGGGTATGATATGATGATGTTATGCTGTTGCGGGTGAATGTTGTATGATGAAAGCATGACCGATGTATGTTGATTGATATGCTCGATGTTGTGATATCCATGTTTTTATTGATTGTTATGTCGTGTAAAAGGGGAGAATTCGGGATACCCATTGCCTTATTATTATAGCTATTGTGTTATGTTGGAGTTGGAGTCTTGAATCCTTGCTTGAAGCTGGCTTGATCGTTTTGTTTGTTTTGTTATGATTGCTTGTTGATTATTAGCGCGATGGAATCGATGAGAGAATGGCAGTTGGGTGAGATGGTTGCTGCTTTAGAGCAAGTTGTTAAGTCTTGGAATTCACCTTTTGGTGGAGGTGTTTCGTTTCAGCCTTCAGTGTCTGGAGTTGAGGTAGTAAGGCAGGAGGAGGAAGTTGGTTTTGTGATGAAGAGTTCATCACCTATTGTTCAAGAGGTGTTGGGAACATCTCAAGCCATGGTGAAAGTGAGGCCTGAAGACGTGCCGATTGAAGGACACGCGGGTTTGTCAAAACAGCGCTTATATGATTTGGGAGCTGTGGAGTATCGTGGTTCGACACCTGAGGCGTTCGAGGCTTGGTTAGCCAGTGTAATTCTGATTTTGGATCAGGAAGGGTGTGACTATGCCTGTAAGCTGGGAAGTGTTGTCTCATTGATGTTGGAGGACGCCTGTGTCTGGTGGACATATGTGGCGGTGGCAACGCATATCCACGATATAGATTGGGACTTCTTTGTGTCTGCCTTTTATGAAAGGTACCTTGGAGAGAAATTCCCAAGGGTTAAGCAACGTGGGGGTGTGGTTTCAGATTATGAATGTGAGAAAAGTTTAAGCAAGAGGGTTGTGGGTACTGGCCTTGGGAGTGGTCAGCGGAAGAGGCTACGTGATAGAAGGTTTTGCTTGAATCGAAGTCTGGGTGGTGGTGCAGACGTAGGTCAAGTGCAGTATGACCAATGAGTGGTAGCTCGGGGTCCGAAGTGTGATCGTTGTGGAAGGTGTCATGTTGGAGGTTGTTGGGGCGTGGGAGTTTATTGGAACTGTGGTTCTAGGGAGCATGTGAAGCGGAATTGTCCTCAAGTGGTGAGATCAGCTTCAGTGGTAGCAAAAGGGTCTCAGAAGGGTCGTGGGCGTGGCCGAGACAAAGTTCGAAGGTGGCTGGAAGGGCAGAAAGGTGTGATGAGCTTGGGGAATGAATCTTGTTGGAATTGTGGGTCTGTTGGACATTTGAGACGAATTTGTTTGAAGATGGCTCGGGGTAGTCAGGGTTCTTTACCGCAGGGAGATGGTGATGACCTTAAGGTGTTGGCTGATGCTGCGGTGGTGCGACTAGAGAATGATGGTTCTGCGAAGAAGAGAGTTTGTCTGTTGAAGCCTCGAGGCAGTGAGATGTTTACAGGTAACCTTGTTAAGTAACCTTTACCCTAGTTATCTTAGTTTGGTTTTCCCTTGCGTAGTGGGTATGGTCTTATAGCTAGCAAGTTTGGGGTAGTAGTTGGTGTTGTTTTGAAAACAACTTTAGTGTGAAGAGGGCATTAGTGGGTATTTTGCGGTTAATGGGTTGTTAGAATGGTAGGGTTGGACAAGTTGGAAGTGAGATAGGAGGTTGTTCTTAGGCGGATCTTGAGGATGTTATTGGTGGGTGTGAACCGACATACATGCACAGTTAAAACCATTGTTATATACTATATTATATATATGTGTGTTGGTTCATGCATACATGTGACATGACATTAGAGGTTTTGCATACATGTACACGTGCATTGATAGGGCATATTGGTGACCATGCATACGAACGTTCACACTTTCTAATAGCTAGTTGGGTCCGTTAGTGTTATGATAGGGTTAGGTTGGATGGTGGGTTTTAAGAGTTGTTACGGTGCTAGGAGAATGTTAGAAGTAATGGAGGGCAGCAGGCGAGTTGTCAGTAATAGTGGTTGCGATCTTGTATGATTAACAGGAGGGAAGTGTTTTGGTGCTTAAAGAGTTTAGCGGTATGGTGGTGAGGAGATTGCCGGTTGAAGTTAGAAATCGATCAAAGTGGTCGTGAATAGCTGATAGGTGTGGTAGTTCTCTGTGTTAGGTGATGTTGTAGGTTAGTGGATGTGTTTCTAGAGTGCTGAGGTGACTTGGCATTGATGTTGTAATATGAGGGTTGTTTATGTAGGTTGTAACCCCCTTAACCCGGTCTAGACGGTTGACCCGAATTAAGAAAGTCACACGGGGAAAACCAAAGTCAACCCGAAAGTCAACCTTGATTAACGACCCTTTTTTTCTTTTTAAACTTGTCTAGATGCACGTTAACCCTAGTTATGATTATTCAAACAACATGCACAAAGATTATAAACATCAGAGATCAAACAGGGACCCAATTGAACAATTTACAACTTTAGGGACCAAATTGCAAAATCTGATAATTATAAGGTCTTAACCCAAATTAGTGTTACCAACTTGTAATTAGTCACATTTCATGCTTCACTACCAAATTTCAGCTCAAACGGACTTCCCAAACTCATACAAGAACCAAAACAAGATTCAGGACCAAAACGTAAACATTTCAAAACATATAACTGGCAATGTCAGCCCCCAACGGTCAGGTGTTCCGAAACAGGAAGAGCCTGTTTCGAAACGCGGGGCCGTTCCGCAACGCGTACCGAAACGAGGGCTGGCAGAGGGCTTCCCGTTTCGAAACGGTGTCACCCGTTTCAGACGCCTGGGCTGCTACAAGGCACCCGTTCCGAAACGGTAACAACTGTTCCGAAACGACCTGCACAGAATGCAGAATTATGCTTGCTCAAACACACAATTGGCCAACCAAACATGCTCCAAATGCAATCAAACCACACCAGCAAGATACTCAACACACAAGGAACATTTGAGCATCAAAATCTAGATACATGATCACCCCTAGGTGCACCAACACATTAAACACATTCAAAGCTCATTCATGCTTTTAACAAGAAGCATAGCAAATCAACTTAAGCATAAGATGATTCAAACGTTGCAACATTATTCCACATGATTCAACATCATATACCAAACTTGTCCAACATACACAATCTCGATACACATCAACATAAGAGATTCTCCCCCCATTGCCTTTATTAACTATAGCTATTAACCGAGACATACATCTCAAGTGGAGTCCTCCTTGAATCCCTTGCTCCTCGATGTTCCAACTTCACTTATCTGCATTGATGGACAAAAAGGAGCGTAAGCACATAATGCTTAGTGAGGAATGCTCAAAACCAAAACACCATCAATGCAGCGGGTCATAAAACTACTTTTAAAACAAACCTGATTTGATAAACCAAAGCAATGTTTGAAAACCCCTTTTTAACAACAAGCTCATAATCATGCATTGCTCAAACATGAAAACCAACCCTTAGCTCAGCAAGCTAAGTAAACCTTTTCAAAGCACAACTTGCAAAACATCAATTTAACCCTTCAATGCATAAACACCAAATGCAAAGTTAAATTCAAAACCTTGGAAAACACTTCCTTTACACTTCACACATTTCTCATACTTGGATATCATGTCAAGCAAGAAACCTTTTGAAACCATTTATTCAATCATTCCAACACATGCATTAAACAAATGCAACATATGAACCACATCATCAACATTTGCATCAAATGCCTTTAAAACAAGTCTTAGCAAGACTCCAATGCACTAAAGAGATTTCATGCACACATGCATCACTCTCAATAGTTAATCAATACTTGTTCAAGCTTAACAAGCAAACATGCATTCTTAATACATTATGCACTTCCCATGCAACCATGCATCATTCCAAGCATCCCATGCTTCATTATAATCAAGAACATCATATTGGCTTTCAAGTGATAATCCAAATCCACTTTTCAACTCAACATCCAATCGGATACGCGGATCACAAGCGTTGTCCCTACGCTTCATACACACTACCAATTCAAGGTCCCCAAATGGACTTTTAACCACCATTTGACCTCACCATTCACAAGGTTCCCATGTATGGACTTTTAACCACCATACAACCTTATCTTCCTCAAGGTTCCCATGTATGGACTTTTAATCACCATACAACCTTAACTTTCACAAGGTTCCCATGTATGGACTTTTAATCACCATACAACCTTAACTTACACAAGGTTCCCATGTATGGACTTTTAATCACCATACAACCTTAACTTTCCCAAGGTTCCCATATATGGACTTTTAAACACCATATAACCTTAACATGCACAAGGTTCCCATGTATGGACTTTTAAACACCATACAACCTTAGCATCACCGATTGGTAGTTGTATAACATCACTAACGAGATCCGGGACACCCTATACAAGATCCACACATGGACTTTACACCACCATTATGATCTTAACAAGCACAAGGTCCACTAATGGAATTTTAACCACCATTATTACCTTTGCTTACCCAAGGTCCTCGAATGGGCACTCAACCTCCATTATGACCTTAACCATCTCGTTAGGATACTTGGATGGAGTTTACCGGTTCACTCTTAACCACTCCACATCCAAGGCGACTTTATTCACGGTGCACCCAATCCTATAGCCGGCTAACTATATCCGATCAAAGAAACCAAGAACCACTTACATCACTTGCCAATATAACCATCTTACCATATTAGTCCAATGATTCACATGCATAACCATAATGCAAAAACCATCATTTAGCATCATCAATCCACTGTTTTAAAGCATTACACAAAGCCATTAAACATCATGCAACACCATGCATCAAAACCACAATTTCAATGTATAAAACCAAGGATCTCTTACCTTGAGCATCCTTCACATATGGCTTTCAAAACCAACATTAAACCATGCTTAAATATGCTTTCAAAACAGAATTTAAAACATGCAAATCAAATGCATTGCAACCATCAATCACAATTGTTTTTAAAGTCAAATCACAACACAACCAAGAGCGAAAATCCATTTACTTACTCTTGAGCTTAGCTAAGTTGTTTAGACTTAAACTAAGCTCCCAAAACCTTCAAACCTTGGTTAAAAAGCTGAAAACCCAACTTCACTCACCGATACACAAAACAAGGCTAACCAACAAGCCTTCCAAGCATCCGAAGCCTTCCGCACCACCTCTAATGCTCACGGATCAAACTCCCCTATTTCAAGCACACAACAACAGAGGATTAATGCATCATTATGCATTAACAACACCAGCAACACAACACAACTCGCTGCTCATCACAAATCCAACATTTCAGCTACCAAACACAACCGAAAACACCTCCAAACACTTCCAAAACTTAACCCAGCCAAGATCCATCACTTCTAACCATTTTTACACATCAATTAACATCCAAAATGATCACAAACACGTCCTTATACCTCCAGCTATAACAGATCATCAAAAACACTCCAAAAACAACCAAAAACTCAAGTAAAACTTAGGAAATTCAACCTATCCGGGATTGCATTAATTAAACCTCAACTTCTAATCAATTTAGCATTCATTTAACAACAAAAACACACCTCAAAACCCTGCTTAAACAGATCATACGAAAATCCACCTAAAATCACCAAATCTTGCATTTTAAGCCAAGATCCTTTACACAACTTAAAAACCACTTATAAAACATCAATTAAGGATTGAGAACTTAGGAATTTCAGTAAAGAACTGAGAGTTTAGAGGAGAAGGATGTTCTTACCTCCAAACTTGAGTTTCTCCCTTTTTGGAACCAAAATCTTGAAAATCCAATTAGCAATTGGTGAGGTTTTGTGGATGAGATGTTTAGAGATCAAAAGAGAATTGAAATGAGTGATTTAGATGACAAAATCAGGGGGGAAAATCTGGAGAAATGATGTTTGGTTTGAGAGAAAATGAGAGAAAAGGAAAATAGAAGATTTGAGAGAAAAGTTAGTTAGAATTAGGAAAATATCTTCCCTCCACTTTTCTTAAGTTTAAAAATCAGAAATAATTCATTTAATATCTTAGAAAAATCTGGAGAAACTCCCTTTGGGTAAATAGCTCCTTAAAGATTCAAAGTTTCAATCCTTTCTAAAACAGTCACGCAACTTTCAAAATTTACATTTTGGTCACTAGCCAAAATGTCACCCTTCCAAACCTCATTTTGTAAAATTGATTTCACAGTTCACTTATATATATTAAAAGATTATTTTAGAACATTTTCCATATTTTTAATGCAACCCGAACTAGGCTTTCCTAATTTCACCTTTTTATATTCGAACAGCACTTTGACCGAACCGGTCAACGCCCAAAACTTCTAAGCCCAAAACCGGGGCGTTACATAGGTGATGGCTCGTAGCAACCTTTGAGGAGTTGAGAAGAGGTTGTGTTGAGGGTTGTAGAAAAGGTTTGGCCTGGGGTGATTAGAAGTTTCGTAATCTTAATATGTATGTATAAAATGGGCGGTGTCCTGGTAAGGCTAGTGTTGTAGTCAAAGCTTGAAGAGGAAAGGCAATGTAAGTTCAAGGGCCATTGTTGGTTGGACGGGTTCTAGTGAGAAGTGGTCTGTTTATCATGTATAAGTAAATCCTTTCTAAAGTCAGCTAGGGGTACGTGAAACAGCTGACAGAGTTAAGGTTGGAGTTTTGCGGTGTGGATTTCTAGTGATGGGTGAGTAGTTTTGGTGAGTCGTTATGGTAATGATAATGGCAAGGTGAAGGAATGTTATCAATACGTTGAGAAGTTTGAGTAAGCAGTTGATGCTTAAGAAATTTTTGCTTGATGTGGTAATCTGTGGAAGAGGTTGAGCGGTTTTGCAAGGGTTTTAGAAGCAGTGAAGGTTGTGGGTCACATGGTGGCTGAACTGGATGGGTTGGTGTCACCGTGTGTGCGAGTTTTGGGAGTTATGAGTTAAGGTGGAGTATGTTGTAAAAGTTTGGAGGTTCTTCGGGTTGTTGTTGGGGCTATGCGCAGTTCGGAAGTGTGAAAGGTTAAGTTGTGGTTAACATCTGAGTGTTCTGGAATTTGTGAACAGTATGTAGTGGTGTTGGGTTTGGTTATAGTGTAAGTTGATTTGTGGAGGAGCTGGTTTTGTAGAGTTTTGTGTGGAGAGTGTTTAGTGGTGATTAAGTCTCCTGTGTTGCCTTGTGGGTTGCTTTGTGAAGTTTGGTTGTGCTCTTTTCGCCGGCTGAAATTTTGGGGACGGAATTTCCTAAAAGGGGGAGAGTTGTAACACCCCAATTTTGGGCTTAGAAGTTTTGGGTTTGAACCGGACCGGTCGGATTTTTGGTTCGAATATAAAAGGTGGTTTTAGGGAAAGCCTAGTTCGGGATGCATTAAAAATATGGAAAACTATCTAAAAATTCTCTTTTATTATATATAAGAGGGTGGTGAAATCAATTTTACAAAATGAGGTTTGGAAATATGACATTTCAAGTTAGTGACTAAATGTAATTTTTGAAAAGTTCGTGACTGTTTTAAAAGGATTGAAACTTTGAATCTTTAAGGAGCTAATTTACCCAAGGGATGATGTCTCTAGATTTTTCTTGATTTTTAAGACTCATTTAGTGTTTAATTAATAAAAAGAAAAGAGGGAAAAGTGATATTTTAGTTTCATAACTAACTTTTACCAAAATTTTCTCATTTCATTTTCTCTCAAAATTCCCTCAGCCAAACACATTTCCACAACAACTTTCCTTTTGATTTTCGCACCTAAAGAAGAGTTTTCAATCCCCAAATGATTCCTAATCATTTCTACATCAAATCCTCTTCATTTGCTTATTGAATTTTTCAAGGCTTTTGGCTCTAAACAAGGAAAAATCCACATTTAGAGGTATGAACGTCCTTCTCCTCTAAATACTCAGTTCTTTACTGAAATTCCCAAGTTCTCAATCCTTAAATTGAGTTTTATTAAAGGCTTTAATGTTGTGATCTTGATTTTGGCTTAAAATGCAAGATTTGTACCGTTAAACTCCATCACGGGTGTTGAGGGGTTGAGATTGTACCGGTAAACTCCACCTTGTGTTGTTCGGTAGTGTGTATGAAGCGTGTGGGACAACGCTTGTAATCCGCGTATCCGATTGTGTCTTGTGTTGTGATGATTTGTGAATTATCGCTTGAAAGCCAATATAATGTATTTGAATGTGATGAGACAAGAGTTGTTTGGAAATGATGCAAGGTGCATGGGAAATATGTAAATGATGCAAGAATGCATGTGATGCTTGTTAAGCTTGAACAAATGTTTATCTTCTTTTGTGAATGGTGTATATGTGCATGGAATCTCTTTAATGCATTGAAGTCTTGTGAAGACTTGCCTAGAGAGGCATGAAATGTAAATGTTGCTTTTGGTAGTTCGCGTGTTGTGCATTTGTTGAATGTATGAGATAGTTAGAGAGAACAAATGGTTTTCCAAAGTTTTTGCTTGAAATGATCATTAAGCATGAGAAAAGTATGTTTTGAAGAAGGAATTTTTTTCAAGGAATTTGAGTTTAACTTTGCATAAGGTGTTCATGCTTGGAAAGGTTTTAATTGATGGTTTTGCAAGAATGTGCTTTGAAGTGAGTTATTTAGCTTTCCTAAGCTAAAGGTTGGTTTTCATGATTGAGAAAGGCATGATTTAAAGCATGTTGTTTAAAAAGGGGGGGTTTTCAAACAATGCTTTGGTTTATTGAATTGCACTTACTTTTGAAGAGGGTTTTATGATTTGCTGCATTGATGGCGTTTTGGTTTTGAGCATCCCTCACTAAGCATTATGTGCTTACGCTCCTTTGTGTCCATCAATGCAGATAATTGAAGTTGGGACAGCAAGAAGCAAGGGATTCAAGGAGAGCTCCACTTGAGAAGTATGTCTCGGTTAATAGCTATAGATAATAAAGGCAATGGGGGAAAAGTCTTTTATGTTGATGTGTGATGAGATTGAGTAGGTTGACCATATTTGGTTTGTGGTTTGAATCTTGTTGTTTATCTCTTTGCAACATTTGAATCTTTTTATTCATAAGTTGTTGTACAATGCTTCTTGTTTTAAAAGCTTGATCAAGTGTTGGATGTGTTGAAAGAGTTGGTGCACCTAAGGTTTGCTTTGCATCTAGATTTTAATGCAATTTGGTATTTATGATGCTTGGCATGTTGTTGATATGTTGAGGATTGATTTGGAGTATGTTTGATGGAGTTTGGATGTGTAAAAACAGGCTTTTCTGCTGTTTCTGGGTAGGGTGTTTCGAAACACCCTTGCCTGTTTCGAAACAGGTGCATGATTTTGGCCTGGGCGTTTCTGAACGGGTAGAGGTGTTTCGAAACACTTTGGCTACTGCCAAGCCCCGTTTCTGAACGGTCAATTCCCGTTTCGAAACACTTGACCGTTGGGCACAGATTTGAATGGTTTTGAGGTTTGCAAGCTTTACGTTTTAGTCCTAATTTTTGTATGTGCAATTGCTTGAGTTCGAGATGTCCGTTTAAGATGAAATTTTACAGAGAAGCATATAACCTAACTAATTTCATAATGGTATCTTAAAAATTAGTAAAGTTCTCTTAATTTCCAGATTTTACATTTTGGTCCCTAAATTCGTATATTGTGCAATTGAGCTCCTTATTGTTTTCTGATTGCTGTGATTTTTGAGTATGCTTATCTCAAGAGTATGCCTAGGATTAATGTGCATCTAGACAAGTTTAAAAAGAAAAAAAAAGGTCGTTAATCAAGGTTGACTTTCAGGTTGACTTTGGTTTTTCACGTCTAATCTTCGTAGTTCGGGTCAATCGTCTAGGCCGGGCTAAGGGGGTTACATTATACCAACTAGCAGACATATTTACAAAGCCTTTGGATAAAGAGCGTTTTTGGTCCCTTAGGAGAGAGTTAGGTCTAACTAGCCTTCCTTAACCCTTAGGACTCTTTTTGAAGTTAAAATTGCTTGATTTTGTGAAATTGCATGTTTATGTGTTGTTGCTCTTGAAAATATCCATGCTTATAGCTAGGGGGAGTATGCTTCTGTTAGAATATGCTTAGAACTGCTCATTCATCACTTGCATTCATTTAGGAGGTGCTAAAATTAGGCCTTTTGTTGTTCTTAAAGCCTAAAATGCATTTATGGGCATAGGGTATCGATACGAATACTATATTAGCTTTCTAGACTGCATTTTGCCTAAAATAGGTATCGATACGGTTAAACCTGTTTCGATACGAGCTAAAAGCGTTTCGATACAGATTGCATTTGTTTCGATACGGACCTTCAACGGGCGTTTCAAGGGAATTATGATTTTACCCCCGTATCAATACACCCTCAGGCGTATCGATACGCGATTGCGCAGACAACTTCTTATTGGCATTTAAAGAGTTTCACTTTTACCAAAATTGCAATTTTAAAACCCTATTCGTTTTCTCTCTATAAAAAGCCTCTCAATCCCTCATATTTTCACACCACAACTCAAAATCTCTTGAGGGTTTTCAACATCAAGCAAAGTTTTTCATCAATTTGGTGCAAAGTTCTTCTCCCATTCCTCTCTATCAATATCAAGGTATAAATCTCTTTTTCTCTTTTGATTTTTGTTTTAAATTCTCTTTTGTTTTTGTTTTGTTTTTCTCAACAACAATCTTCTTTAAAACCTTTTGTTTTGTTTTAAATTTTTTTACCAAAAAAAAACCTTGATTATTGATTTTCAATGGGTTGAATGAGAAAGTTAATGCATACACTGTTTTTGATCTTTTCTCTAGTCAATGGCACCTAAAAAGAGAGCATGTACTAGTGAAGCCGGTGAAGGTTCTAATGCCAGAGATGGTACTCGCCCGAACATCACTCTTATCTATCAACAGTGCTTCAAGACTACCGAAGATCTCTCATATTTTTTACAACTTGAAAACCACAAAATCCGCTCGGAGAGGGTAATTTCCGTTCCTTTTCTCAACTCAGAGCGCTTCAAATTTGTTTACTTACCTTTTCTCCAAGAATGGAAATTTATGGATTTCATTCAAATTCCCGGCTTTTTCTATCACAATTTGGTATTGATTTTCTATGCTAATGCCAAGTGTGTCGCCAATGCTTCGGGTGTTGTTACGACTATCAATTCCTATATAAAGGGTAAAAAGGTAACCATCAATGTTCAGTCCCTTTGTGATGTGTTCAAGTTAGAGGATGAAGGTCTTGATGATGAGAATGCTCTTGGCCATGTCTTAAGTGGTTCTGTCACCGCTCTTAATGCTCAAGATCGGATCCTACATTTGATGATTTCTTAGTGGTTTAGGCCCTCGGGAGGCAAGTATTCCACTATCCGCCAAATTGACGATTTTTGGACTTGTTGCTTCCGTCAAAGACAACAACCAAACCTTGCTCGAATTATGTTTGCGGAGATTGTCTATCTCGTGCAACATCACCATACTACTCTTGTCACTTCCTTCACTTATGGAACGACATTGAGTTATTTCTTCACACAAAAGGAGATAGATTGCTCATATGACTACCTGACTCCCCTCACCGATCCTATCGATGAAAGATCTCTTTCAAGGGGTAAGTTCATGTACTTCAATGGAAATTGGCTTCGTCTATCCGAACTCCCTAGTGATGCTATTCCTGAAGAAATTGCTAATGCTCAAGCCGCTCAAGCTCCTCCTCCTCCTCCACCTTCCATGGATTCCCTCATGACCTTTCTCAACGAGCAATTCACGGGCTTGCGTACGGGAATTGCTACCATGGATCAAGCGATGAGTTCAGGATTTGCTGCTATAGACACATGTTTTACAAGTCTTGAAGATCATGTGAAGAATGTGGAGACATGTCTCACTTCCGTTGAAGGCGGTCACAACTCGATGAACATATCCCTTACTGCTTTCCATGACGAGTGGCGTCAATCTCGGAGGAATGATGATGATACACATGATGAGGACGATGAAGATGATGAAGATGGCGATGAAGATGCATAGTAGTTCATCTTTTCATATCATTCATGTCATTTAGGATATTTATGCACTTTCAATTATGTTTTTAGGACTAAGTTTGCATTCTAAAACTCATGCTTTGATTTTCTGTTTTTTTTTTTTGGATTTTATGTTTATGTTATCTTTATTTTGAACTTGATGATTATCAATATTACGTTGCTTGGTTATTATTTATGCCTTTTGCCTATGTTTATCAATGTCTCTATTTTTTTTATCTAACAAAAAGGGGGAGAGGGAACAAGCTCACACTTAAAAATTTTGATTTTCAACTTAAAGTTTACCTAGCTAATATTAAGGGGGAGTTATTATTTTGCAAAGTTTTTCAAAGTGTCAAAAATTTCAAGTTTTGATTTTGTTATATCAAAAAGGGGAGATTGTAAAACCTATGTTTGATTTTGATATAACAAAGTATGTTAAGGATTAAATTGAAAACTTGAAATAGATTTCTAAGTCCCTCAAATGATTTATAAATCACCAAGGCTTTAATCTGATTTGAAAAACTCAAACTCCAAATATTTTCTAAGTGTTCCAAGGCCAAAGTATTGAAAAACGTTCAGGCGTATTGATACACTTCCAGCCGTATCGATACCTTTTTTACAAGTTTGGCTACTGGAGAAACGCATTTCAATACGCCCATAACTGTATTGAAACAGATTGAATCTGTATCGATACGCTCTCTTTGTAAAAACTGAAGGAGTTTGAATGGCGTACCGGTACAGTTTTACATGTATCGATACGGATGGAATTTTAAAATCGAAAGCCTTTAATGATTTCGACCGTTGGAGTCAGCTGTTAGGTAACCGAAATTTAAAGTGGTGGTTGTCTCGTACCGATACGCTCCTTGTTGTATCGATGCGGAAACTTTCAGTGAGCTATGTTGAATTAATTGCATCGATACGGATGTTCCCCGTATCGAAACGGTCCTTGTCCCGTACCGATACGCTTACACGCGTATCGATACGCCCTCTTGTTATTGTGCAACAACTCTTTCTATTTTGAGACAGGTATCGATACGGGTCCTCGTGTACCGATACGATAAGTTGTAGAAGTGCATTTATGGTGAAAAGAGAGGGTCCCAACGGCTATAATCAATACCCTAACCACCCAAACGGCTAGAATTGATAGAGAATGTATAAATTGAAGCTAACTGAAGACTAGCAACAACTATTGCATCAAAGATAAACATCCTAGCAAAAATTCAAGCTCAAAGTGCTTATTTTCTAATCTCTTGTAAAACCCCAAATTGTGTAGTGTTCAATTCTGATCTTGTTTTCAAATTTGGGCTGAGTGTTTGTACTTAAAGGGACAATCTTGTATTGAGAGATATCTTTCTTGCCTTTAATTCTTCTTTGTACTCTTGTGAGGGTTTGGTTAAATTTTGGGTAGAAAATATGACCAGTATTGTAAATGTTACCTCCTAAGCCTTGAAAAGAGGAAGAACAATTAGTGGATTGTTGGAAATCCTTAGTGGTAACTAAGGTAGTGGATGTAGAGTTCATTTAGAACTTGAACCACTCTAAAATTCCTCGTTCTTTATTTTTAGTCATTCTTTTACTCCAACAATTTTTAAAAACCCAATTCACCCTCCCTTGGCTTTGATCAATCCATTGATCCACTCAACAGGAGAGGGGGAGGATTCTAGGGAAACGAATGAGATGTTCCTAGTGGGCCTAGAACCCATGACGTATGGGAATATGAGGGAATAAAGATATGTTCTTACTCCCGTCTTCCACATAAATTAAATTGCCTCTAAATTAGAAACCAACAGGTGTTCTCAATGAAAAGGGAAATGATATTCATTCTAAGAGACACAAGTTCAATCGCTTTTGCCTACAAGGTGTGTACATTATCAAATGGTTCAGAATATGTAAGAACAAATACAAATCATTACGAGTACACATTTTTCAGTTTACCAAAAACGACACATAAATCTATCTAGATTGAAAAAAGGCTTAAGGGTGCAAGAAGCCCTTGAACTTTTGAAAAAAAAATTCAATCAAGTTTCACTCAATTAAGCCTTTTGACCAATTTTGACTATTAAATCTTGACAATTTTTACATATGTTTTGTGCAATGCGATGTGTTATTTAAAAAAATCTTTAAAATTCTAAAAAAACTTATAAAAAAATTGTAAATGCAACATGACAGAAATTGTAGAGTATCATATGTAAGTAATATCTAAAGAAAAAAAATCAAGATTTAATTGTCAAAATTGGTCAAATGGCTTAATTGATTCAATTTTTTGGTTAAAGAGCTTAATTGATTAAATTTCTTGGTTCAAAGGACTTAAATGAGTACAAAAAAATTCACCGGCTTAATTAATTTTCTTTCAAAAAGTTCAAGGACTTGCCACATTTTTATTAATGAAATGATGTATAACATGAATGGTTTGGTTCTGTTCAACTCTAATTATTATTTTAGCAGTAAAATATTTTTTTAACTTACATGTAATTGCTAAACATATATATTTCATGCACTAACGGTGAAATTTTTTATATATTAATGGATAACTTCGAATTCCAATCTTTCACGCTTGTTTGAAACAAGGTTTTCGAAGCGTAGCATAGCATGCTACTGTACTAGATTGTTATAGCAGTGGGAGAACAACGTTGCCATGGTATTTTACAACTACATCAAGCCATTAATTCTGGCGTATTTTTCTTTAGAAATGTTCATTTTCATATGCTAACAGCATTCCCAATGCTTTTCAAAACTCCGACCTCAAATACTTATTGTATAGCGACCTTGACGTGCTAACAGCATTCCCGTTGCTTTTCACCGGAAACAACTTCCGACTGCTCTGCCAATTGTTTGTTAGCTTTATCCATTCCCTCCTCCATTTCTGCATCTTGAACTCCTCCCCCTTCTCTAGGCTTTCTATCAAAAGTTCGAAATATATTGCTGCTCGGGGGCCATAATAATCTCGTAGAAGTCCACTCCAATACTTGTTTCCTACACCAATGCAATCAAAAACACAGAATTGGAAATTTGTAACAGTGCTGCAACTTTTGAGCAGTTAACATGGAGGGTCCAATAAAGCACTTAAGTCCAAGGTATATGCACCATCTACGATATCCAGACTCAGGATAAGTATCGAATACGGGTGTGTCCGACATGGATATGGTGTGTAGAAAACAATAGTTGGACACAGTACAACAACCATGAAACTGTCTAAGGATATATAGCCGGGGTGAAATATAAGAACAAGACTAGGCAGTGATGTGTAGAAATACCATAATCACGAAGTAAACTTGCTTCCTCCTCTGTGTTGTCGAACCACATGGTAATTTGAGTTCTTGCATTCCACTCAAACTGTATTTTGAGATCACATCAATCCAAAATCTTCAGCAATTTGAATAGCTTATATATAACCTTGAAGGGATTCTAACCTGTTTCTCTTCTTCTTCATTTTGTGCAAGTTGTTTAGCACTTTCTAGCCAAGGCCCCAGAAGAAATCCATCATGGGATGCCAATAGAGTGTCCATATCTTCAACAAGGTCTAAAAACTTCTGACTGAGAGAGGTGACGCTGTCGACATCTTTTAACTTATAGGCGTCTAGGATCTTTAAGAATAGCTCATTTGCATATTTAGCCAGAGCTTGTCTAGTCAAGTCAACTAAGTCATAGCTGAGCATAGAAAATAGAGTGGCATGAATTTTTTTAAAGGACGATAGAGAATGCACGTAATAGAATTCTACAATACATCACGATCGGCAAAGCATTGGCTAAAACACATGGTGTTTTGGAACCAAATAATCTACCTGTAGGTGCTGCTTGATGATAGTTCATCATTCCCACTTGCAATGAAAAGTTCTAATGCCTTAATCACTTCAGAAGTTGAATACCATAGATGAGGTTGCTCATATGCATTTGTTTCCTCCCTTAATACAGCTCTTCTTGAAGTTGGTTTACCATAGTGTTGATACCTCTCAACTGGTAATGAAATAAAGGATGGACTGACATCTGGAAAAGCTACAATAACATCCCTATTTTTGTCCTGCTCAAAAGTTATAAATTATCAGTTGTATGAAGACTAAGATGATAAATGTAGAATAATAGAGATTTTGAGGTAGAGAAAGTTGTTCTCTATTTCCCGATGATTATTGATAAAATAACACCTATTTATAGGTGTTATAAAGAGAGCCTAATCTATGGAAAACTACACAAAATCAGCAGCTACAAATCTGTGCACCTATTTATTGATAAATTCCTAAATATCAGTAGCTAGATATTAGGGAATATAATTCCCTAATTTTCCGCAATCTACATCAATCAACAATAAATACATGCCTGGAATTGTGTACGGAGAAAACCGTTCTGTATATAATACTTGGCAGAAAAATTAATAAAGTTGAGGGATTGTTTTTTATTGTGATTATAGCTTCCAATCGGGCAATTAACATTCAAGCAGTCATACACAAGGAACTGATGGAACATGAAAGCCATGTCATCCTGATACAGCTATACACACACACACACAAGACAAGATAAAACCCTTGCATGTTTGAGGAACTTATGGGATAAGCGCCTTCATGCCAGGACAACTTGACAAGATATTATGCAGCAGGGGGAAAAATACATTTCATTAAGTTTGAGGACTTACATAGGCTCCATCTGTGCAATTGTAGATTGTGTGGTACAATATACTCCACGCATCTCTTATTAAAGGACTTGATCGACCATAACGCCTTCCTATATACAGTTCAATCCATGCCTGACAGATGTATTTTAGTAAAGAAAAATGGTCAGTTTAGAATTGGTTTAGCCCAAGGGAAAATGCCCGCCTTTATATTATTCCAGCAAAAGTTTTCTGTCCAATCAACTAGAAAAATTGTTTTCACACTTCTTTTTTCCACCCTTCCTTTCTCATCCTCTTGCTTTTCCCGTATGAAGTTCAGGGCTAATAATAATCAATCTTGTCCTACCACTTGATTAGTTTTATCTTCTTTCGAAAGAACAGGTTTTCCAATAAACAATCCTAAATAAGAACATAATTCATAATCTGTCTTATTATCGAAGGAAAATTTCTCATAACTTAGGTTTTAAATCTAGGAATTTTTAACCAAACATACAAGCATCTTTAATAATAATAATAATGGTGGATAGCACATCCAGTTTGCGGGAATGTGTGTGAGTTTAAAATTACCTTGACATCAACTTTTTTGTGTTGAAATGCCATTTCAGACATGAGATCATAAACAATTGGATTCTGTTCTATACCTTCCATTGACATCCCAACGCCAACCTTGATGGAAATTATTAGATGAAGTCAGAAACAGATTTAAATTATAAAAAGAATAAATAAAAAATCACAGCCAATAAATTTCAAACAGCCAGAAGTATATTAACCAGTCCCAGGAAATCTCATCTGCATGACATGTAATGCTCATACATGCAGGCATGCACGTTGACATGGAAAGTAAATGTTGCAGGCTATGATTAAATGAGAACAATTTTTGCACAGCAATTGCTTACTGGTATAAAAGGTGAAACAGCCAAATCTTATGACATACACAACTGTTTGATGGTATTTTGGAACTAGAAATCTGTACTACAACTTACCAGTGTTGTGTTTTCACTTGTAAGAGCTTCAATAGGGCCAGAAGCTATTGCATCCAAAATTCCATACATCTCAATATTCCCTGCAAAGTTGTGTAGCATGCACCTGTAAAGTAGGATGCCAACAGACCAGATAAGAAACAGAAGAGAGCAAGTTCCATGCTTCCATTTGCTTGCCTTGAAGTTGGCAACAGAACAAAGCCATTATTTTCAGTCTTGAAATTTTAGTTCTGTATGTTCATTGGATGCTGTTTTTCCAATGTTCAATATAGATATATTGTGTTTGAAGAAGAGTGGGTGGAGATCTGAGGTATGGAATAAGGACCAGAAGCATTTTACAGTTTAGACTACTCCAAATGGATTTATTCAATGATTAAAGAACACAATATAACTAGGCAAACCATCCAAAGCATCATCTGCTGAAATGGAGACAACATGAGGCAGCATTAGCAACCTATAAGATAGAACAGTGACATCTTTATTACCTTACTGATGGACAGACTCCAGAAAATCATTCTTATTCTATAATCCTAAAATCATCTTGGGATTTATGTTAGTTCAGCTATCTAAGCTTTCTGACCACAATTCATTTCCAGCTCTGGTTTCCAAGAATATAATGTAGAAATACTATTACCTAGGAGTTACTTAACACAAAGGCACCAGGTTAGGATAGTTTCCTATGAGGATCAAAATTATTGATAGAAACTTGCAGACACAGGATTAAATCAACATGTTAGTTTTGGTTATACAAGTGAAATAAAAAAGAACATAGAAAGAAATAGTGTAACGATAACTTTCCAGATGTAGGGAACACCATAAAACTGCTCTGAAGAAATCCAGATGGGTTTCGCTTCAGCAAACAGATCAAGGACGACCAGCTTCCCCAAGGGAACAGAGTGTAGAAGTGCCTGAGAAAAGCATAGCTACTACCAGTCAACGAACAAGATATCTGTCTTTTCATTTTTGTTATCTTCAAAAGAAAATGCCAGAACGCATAATAATCTGAACATGCTCTTTTGAGCATATAAGAACAGTATGATATTATTTGACTCCACAAATAGGTACATGAATTTTCCAATTTCATACTAGAAAACAACATTTACATATGGACTCCAATTCTGGACAGTAATGCCACAACATCGGTAGAGAGTCAAGGAAAGCTGTTAGACGACCTACAGCTGCAAGATTTAGTAAATTATGTTTGTTTACTATTTATCATGCATTGGTGGTCTTAAGTAGTTACCATCAATTATTGTTTTTAATTTATGTTGTTTATTGGGATCCTTAGCAGTTACTAACAGTTACTTTGGTGGGTTATTTATACTAGAAAGAAGAGAAAACGTGGGGGAATTAACTGGTCAATTTTCTGGGTTAGTTTTGGGAGGAAAAAGGTCCCTCGAAGTACTTAGTGGGCTGGTATTACCAGATGTATATGTAATCTGCCAGTAAAGTATTATTTAAGTATTATCCTAGTTTCCTAACAATTTGACATTAGATTATGGTTTCGACTATAATGGAGGGCATGATTGAAGGATTGGAGAAGACAATGGAAGACGTACAAGGGAACTTTGTCCAAGTGAAGGATTTCCTGAGTCAATTATAATCCTGGATGCAAAAAAAAAGAGGAAATAGATACTGAAATTCTTCGACAGTTGAAGGGGAAATCGACGGTTCTCTCATATCCCCCTATAGTGTCTGAAGCGATGGGTGAAAACAGTGATGGCCAAGGCTTTGTGGGTCGTTCAAAGGTTGTCCAACGTCGAGATGAGATTCGCCCTAGAAGATTGGAACTGCCTGTCTTTTCTGGTGACAACCCGTATGGGTGGCTTAATTGAGCAGAACGGTATTTTCATTTCAATGGAATTGGCAATGAGGATAAGTTAGAGATTGCTGCTGTGTGTCTTGACGGTAAAGCCTTGAATTGGTTTCAATGGTGGGAAGCCAGAACTCCAATTGTCACATGGGATGTATTTCGGGTGGCTATCTTTCAACGTTTTACTCCATCGCAACAAAGGAATTTGTATGAAGTTTTGTTAGGGTTGCAGCAAAATGGAAGCGTTGCACAGTATAGAGAGGACTTTGAATTACTCTTTGCACCCTTGAAAGACGCAGATGAAGCAGTTTTAATAGGGATTTTCATCCATGGCTTGCAAGAAGAAATTAAGGCAGAATTGAGTCTTAGTAAATTGGGCTCTCTCACCCAGATTATGGACCAAAGTCAGTGCATCGAAGAAAAGAATTGGGCACTCAGTCAAGCCCAATTGCCCAGAAATCAGCGTGTAGCACTTCCACAACCTCCACCAACCTTCTCTATGGTAGAGAGTAGCCGATTCGAGAACACCACAAGTTCTACCATGCGTCCAGCCCCTACACCTTTCGTTTCCTCACGTTCTACCCCTACGACAGTGCCACAACAATTCCAAGAGCATAAACAAGGGGAAATTGCAGCAATTGGTGTTGAATCTTCTACAAGGCAAGGAGGACATTACAAAAGATTATCGGATGCAGAATATCATGATAAACTAAAAAAAGGGCTTTGTTTTCGTTGTGATGAGAAAAACGGCCCCGATCACCTGTGCATCTCAAAACAATTAAATTTGCTAATTGGGGCAGTCGAGAATGAGGAAGAAGACAACATTAATGAATACCCAAGGGATGTTCCAAGAAATGGTCAGGAGAAACTAAAGGCGGAGAAGTTATTGGAGTTATCCTTGCAATTTATTGTTGGGTTCACCTCTAAGAAATCTTTGAAGGTATGGGGTACAATTTTTGGAAAAAAAGTTATTATATTGATTGATAGTGGAGCTTCAACCAATTTCATCACTCAAACCATAGCTGAAGCGTTGGGACTAACACAAACAACAACTACGCCCTTTGTGGTGGAAGTAACGACCGGTCAGAAGATAAAAAGTACGGGCAGTTGTAAAGGAGTGAAATTGTGGATTGATGGCTTGCGAATCATACAAGATTATTTTTTGTTTAACTTGGGCAATGTTGTAGGTTGCCAACTGAAGATTTCAAAATGATATCCCATTTATAAATGGTTACTAATATTTAGGAAATTATTTCCTAATATCTAAGTCAATGCAAGCATAAAATAGGAATAAAATCTCTGCAGTTAATGCAGAAATCAATGGTTATTCTTATTTAATTAAGACTTTCCTAGATTAGATACTCCTTGTAAACTATAAATAAGTGTTACTTCTGTCAATAGAAATATCAAGCAATATCAAGAAATACAAGGAAATTCATTCCTTTATCTCCATTTTGGTTATATCGTTAAACTCTAGCTTTTCACTTTTATTGCTTATTTTTCTCCGTCGTTCATCTTTCTGGCAATTATGCCAGAATTCTCACATGGTATCAGCGCCACTGACGATCCCAACGCCGGGTTTTTTTCCGTTACCGCCGACGTTCATGAAATCATTTTTCTTCCGTTGCTGACAAATCATCAGATCTGGTGCGTCGTTCTCTTCTGCTGTAGCATCCATCCGGTGAAGCTGCCTAATTTCTTTCTCTGATATTCACCTCCGTTCAATCACCTTTCGATCACCATACCAGAATTCTCATATCCCATCAAGATGTCTTTCTAATGGTTCTATCTTAGACAATGTAAAAAGATAGGAGAAGAAGTTCTAGTTTAGCCTTAAAAAACTAGATAATATTTTTTTCTAGGAATTCTACATCAAAGATCCAAGCTGGAACTTTAGTACGTGTACCTACCAGCTTGAGGGGAGTGTAGATTCTTGTGATCTCTTCCTAAATCATTCACATCAGACCTTTCAGTCAGGAACTTCTTCAATTTTCAGTCCTGATATTCCAACTGACGCATCAACCATCTCAGGCATGCCATAAATTGAAGTGGCAGCAAGCAACAACACATGAAATTTAAGTTGCTATAAAAAAGATTTATTTCAGCACAGATGCTGATCTATTTGCATTTGAATGCAAAATCTCAGACCTCCATCTCAGAGAAGCTCATCAATGGAGCAAATTTGCTCCATGCCTTTTTTTTCGTTTGGATCGAAGGCCATGGCTGCCTTCTCCTGTGTTGTTTCATCGTTCCGGCCCTTGGATTTCACAGCGAGTGTACTCGACCGCCAAGTTTCCCGGAGTGAACTCATCGTTGGTCTACGATGTTCGGTCTCGCCTCTCTACCGGCCTTGGTTAGGCTCCACAACAAGGCATCGCATCCAAGATCCAAGCTGGTGGTCTATTGCGCTTGCTCACCAGCTTGAGGGGGAGTGTAGGTTGCCAACTGAAGATTTCAAAATGATATCCCATTTATAAATGGTTACTAATATTTAGGAAATTATTTCCTAATATCTAAGTCAATGCAAGCATAAAATAGGAATAAAATCTCTGCAGTTAATGCAGAAATCAATGGTTATTCTTATTTAATTAAGACTTTCCTAGATTAGATACTCCTTGTAAACTATAAATAAGTGTTACTTCTGTCAATAGAAATATCAAGCAATATCAAGAAATACAAGGAAATTCATTCCTTTATCTCCATTTTGGTTATATCGTTAAACTCTAGCTTTTCACTTTTATTGCTTATTTTTCTCCGTCGTTCATCTTTCTGGCAATTATGCCAGAATTCTCACATGGTATCAGCGCCACTGACGATCCCAACGCCGGGTTTTTTTCCGTTACCGCCGACGTTCATGAAATCATTTTTCTTCCGTTGCTGACAAATCATCAGATCTGGTGCGTCGTTCTCTTCTGCTGTAGCATCCATCCGGTGAAGCTGCCTAATTTCTTTCTCTGATATTCACCTCCGTTCAATCACCTTTCGATCACCATACCAGAATTCTCATATCCCATCAAGATGTCTTTCTAATGGTTCTATCTTAGACAATGTAAAAAGATAGGAGAAGAAGTTCTAGTTTAGCCTTAAAAAACTAGATAATATTTTTTTCTAGGAATTCTACATCAAAGATCCAAGCTGGAACTTTAGTACGTGTACCTACCAGCTTGAGGGGAGTGTAGATTCTTGTGATCTCTTCCTAAATCATTCACATCAGACCTTTCAGTCAGGAACTTCTTCAATTTTCAGTCCTGATATTCCAACTGACGCATCAACCATCTCAGGCATGCCATAAATTGAAGTGGCAGCAAGCAACAACACATGAAATTTAAGTTGCTATAAAAAAGATTTATTTCAGCACAGATGCTGATCTATTTGCATTTGAATGCAAAATCTCAGACCTCCATCTCAGAGAAGCTCATCAATGGAGCAAATTTGCTCCATGCCTTTTTTTTTCGTTTGGATCGAAGGCCATGGCTGCCTTCTCCTGTGTTGTTTCATCGTTCCGGCCCTTGGATTTCACAGCGAGTGTACTCGACCGCCAAGTTTCCCGGAGTGAACTCATCGTTGGTCTACGATGTTCGGTCTCGCCTCTCTACCGGCCTTGGTTAGGCTCCACAACAAGGCATCGCATCCAAGATCCAAGCTGGTGGTCTATTGCGCTTGCTCACCAGCTTGAGGGGGAGTGTAGGTTGCCAACTGAAGATTTCAAAATGATATCCCATTTATAAATGGTTACTAATATTTAGGAAATTATTTCCTAATATCTAAGTCAATGCAAGCATAAAATAGGAATAAAATCTCTGCAGTTAATGCAGAAATCAATGGTTATTCTTATTTAATTAAGACTTTCCTAGATTAGATACTCCTTGTAAACTATAAATAAGTGTTACTTCTGTCAATAGCAATATCAAGAAATACAAGGAAATTCATTCCTTTATCTCCATTTTGGTTATATCGTTAAACTCTAGCTTTTCACTTTTATTGCTTATTTTTCTCCGTCGTTCATCTTTCTGGCAATTATGCCAAAATTCTCACAAATGTTGATGTTGTACTAGGATTCGAGTGGCTGGAAACTTTAGGAGATATTCACGCCAACTTCAAAATGTTGACACTGCAGTTCAAAGTACAAGGGCAGACAAAAGTTATTAAAGGTAATCCTTCGTTTTCCACATCAATGGCTTTATATAGACGAGATCACTCATTTTCGTTGCAGTTTCCTGATGAATTTTCTATTGTGGAAGAGGTCATTCCTGCTCAGCTTCCCTATTTTCACCTTGAGGACAAGGTGAAACTTGATGGGGCGGGTATTGTTAGACATACAGCTGCAATATTTAGTAAATTATATTTGTTTATTATTTATCATGCATTGGTGGTCTTTAGTAGTTAACATCAGTTATTGTTTTTAATTTATGTTGTTTATTAGGATCCTTAGCAGTTACTAACAGTTGCTTTTGTGGGTTATTTATACTAGAAAGAAGGGGAAACATGGGGGAATTAAGTGGTCAGTTTTCTGGATTAATTTTGGGAGGAAAAAGGTCCCTCGAAGTACCTAGTGGGCTGGTATTACCAGATGTATATGTAATCTGCCATTGGTAGTAAAGTATTATTTAAGTATTATCCTAGTTTCCTAACAAAAGCTAATTACCTAAACCTTTTAACCTAAAAGGAAAATATTGAATGTTGTTTTGAGCTTTGAAGAAGTTCAGAATTAGTTTCTATTTGGGTGATAGTAGGAAATAAGACTTCACTGACACACTATACCTACCTAATAGTGAGCTGTGAAGTTTCTTTAAACCTCAGAAGGGTGAGTAAATACTATGGTATTTGGTTTTAAGCATATATTAAGGCCAGAGATAAGTTTGTATTATTCACTAGTTTATCACGTATATGACTGAAACATAATAAAATAAAGCACCACACACTTTATGGTTATCCCCCTTCCACCTGTCTCTCTCCATACTAATAAGTAATAATGCTTCTTGTAAGTTTAGACGCAATAGAGTTATTTTTGTAGTTAAATTGTATTAGGAGAGTTATGATTAAAGTCATGTACCTAAGGCTAGAGTTAGAAGTTAATATAAAGTAGGACTCCTAATGTAACCTTAAGTCCTAGGCTATAAGAGTATGTAATGTACGTAACTCTATGTACGAGTAACTCCTTACTCAGTAATCGAAAAACGAAACAACTTCTGTTTATCTTCATGGTATCAGTCTAATTCAATCCTATCGCATTTTCTTTTCCCTTTCATGGATACTAAATCTAGTTCGAGTGTGCTGCAGTCCCCTTCTACATCTGTTGTTACAATGGCCGATTTTTCAGACTCATCCAGTTCGACTACTCTCTGTCACCGATTTGTTGGCAACAATTATATTTCTTGGTCACAATCGGTTAAGATATTTTTGACTGGACGAGGAACTCTTGGATACATCAACGGTAAAACCAAGAAGCCCCCTGTCGATGACCAAAATTTTGAGAACTAGACTCAAGAGAATGGCAGGGTTATGTCCTGGCTGATTAATACGATATCCCCTGAAGTTAGTTTGCAATTTTTGTTGTATGAAACAGCAAGTGAAATTTGGGATGCTGTGAAAGATACTTATTCCAGTACAAACAACAACTCTGAGTTGTTTGGCATTGAAAGTACAACCTCCACCTTGAAGCAAGATGCGATGAATGTTACTCACTATTACACAACTCTCACTAATCTGTAGCAGCAGATTGATCTTTATGAAGCTCACGATTGGGAGACTCCTACAGATGTTGCACTTTACAGGAAAATTACTGAACAAAAGAGAATTTACCAATTTCTTAATGGTCTTAATCAAGACTTGGATCCAATCAAATCTCGGATTCTTGGCCTCAGTCCTCTCCCTTCCCTCAGCGAAGTTTTTTCAGAGATTAGAAGAGAAGAAAGCAGAAGGTTGTACATGATCCCTGAAGCTCCTATCCCTGACAATTCTGCATTAGTCACTCAAACATCTTCTCCCAAGCCTAGACAAGGGATAGCTCATTGTGATTACTGCAAAACGCCCGACCATCTCAAAGAAAGCTGTTGGAAACTCCATGGAAAACCAGCCGATTGGAAAGCTACAGCCAATAAGGTACAAAAGGGCATCTCCTCAAATACTGCCCCTCTTTCTACAACTACTGGCTTCACTAAGCAGTAGATGGCCCAGGTGCAACAAATGTTCAGCAAATTCACTACTAACAGTGAATGAAATCTAGCCATGGTTGAAATTGAAGGTACACCGAACACCTATGTCTCCACTACTCTTCTTTCTACTTCGCATCCATCAGCCCGGATTGTCGACTCTGGTGCTTCTGATCATATGACTGGTAACAGATATTTGTTTTTTCAATTTAAACAATCGTCTTCTACAAATTCAATTAAGATAGCTAATGGTTCTTTCTCAACAATACAAGGCAGTGGTTCTGTGTTTATTAATGATGATTTAATCCTTCGAGATGTGCTATTTGTGCCTAATCTAGACTGTAATCTATTGTCTGTTAGCAAGCTATCCAAAGATTTGCATTGTGTTTTCCGGTTCACTGATTCTGCATGTCTTTTACAGGCACTAGACTTGAAGAAGAGGATTGACAATGCTAGCTTACAGAATGGTCTCTATGTTCTTCACAGTACCAGATCTCCTATAACTTCATCCTCTTCATCTTGTTTTACATCCTTAGGACAATCTGATGTTATATTATTGCATTTTAGGTTAGGCCACCCAAGTTTCTACTATCTTGAAAAATTGTTCCCTAAATTATTTGCTAATAAAAAACCTTCTTCTTTTAAATGTCGTATTTGTAAGTTATAAGATAGATTTATCTTGTATAAACTAGTATTTTAATTTAAGACTAACTCTTATCTTCTATGTAGATAAAGATAGAGGCTAGGGTAGTTTAAATGTGTTGAGACTCTTTGTAGATAAAGTCTTGTATAAAGTAAAGTAACTTCTACTTTATCGTATAATAATAAAATTACAGAGAATTCTTTTCCTCTCTGGAAAATACCTATTTTCTACATGGTATCAGATTAGGTTGTCGATCCTACAACAACCCTAGGATGGATTCTCAAAACCCTTCTGCGACTAGTTCCGAGACTGCAAAACAGATCACTAACAACAACAGTGCCCATGAAAGTAGCCTTTCCTTTGCAAATCTGACTGGCAAAAATACTGCTACTACATGGATTGTGGATTCAGGGGCTAGTGACCACATGACAGGAAATTTGAAGCTTTTTTAGACCTTCGAATCAGTAGATTCTCACTCTCACATAAGAACAGCAGACGGTTCTCTCTCTCCTATTGAAGGGAGGGGTTCTGTCAAGATAAACAGGGATATTACACTGAGATCTGTACTTTATGTTCCTCATCTAGCCTGCAATCTCCTTTCAGTCAGTAAATTAAATACTGATCTGCAATGCAGCACTCAGTTTGACTCTAATGTTTGTGAATTTCAGGATTTGAGCTCGGGGAAGGTGCTTGGCAGAGCTAGGCTGAGTGGAGGTCTTTATATTCTTGAAGAAAGCAAGCCTTCCAAGACAAAAACCTCCTCAGGTTACCTATCTAAAATCGATTCTATCCCACCAAAACAATCTGATTCTTCTGATGATATCATGTTGTGGCACTTTCGATTAGGTCACCCTAGTTTCTTTTACCTTGCAAAATTGTTCCCTAAGCTGTTTATCACTAAGAGTCCTAAACATTTTTCTTGTGACATTTGTCAATTTTCCAAGCAAACAAAAAGTGTTTATCATCCTTCTCCATATAAATCTTCTAAACCTTTTTCTATCATTCATAGTGATATTTGGGGCCCTTCAAGAATTCAGAGTCTAAATGGGTTTAGGTGGTTCATCTCTTTCATTGATGATCATTCTAGGACCACATGGACTTTTCTTATGAGAGCAAAATCAGAGGCTGGTGAAATATTTAAAAAGTTCCACACAATGGTTGAAAATCAATTCCAAAGTAAAATTCAGATTCTTAAATCTGACAATGGCAG